>OY751319.1:3368077-3782028 GCA_963564615.1 Rhorus exstirpatorius | reverse complement strand
CAAAAAACTATCAACAATAACAAAAAATAACAAAAAAAAATAAACAAAACGGCACCAACAAATAACAATAATATAAAGATAACAAAATATTCGCACACGAATTAGCACAAAATTTGACACGAGGCACGACGAACGACGACGCAGTATGAACTCGCACACACACACAGAGCTGTGTCAGCTGTGAGCTCACACGGGCAGCCCCTACGTATAGAACGGCGCGCATGTGTGCTACAATTCTATCCGTACTAACACACGTATACTCTGCTATACTGCTGATGACGAAGCACGCGATCCTACCCCCTCTCTGCATTGACTCGCTCGCTCGCACTCGCACTCACACGGCTCACGCATCATTCTCTCTCTCTCTCTCTCTCTCTCTCTCTCTCTCTCACTTCTTCTATTCCTTCATTCTCTTGTCCGGTGGATTTTGAAGTGAAACTTCTTTAGACGCGTTGAGAGTAAAATTTCAAGGTCGTGTCACGAAAAATCGCCAGATTTCGTGACGCAAAAGAGACGAAAGATATTCTTTTGGAGAGGGAGACTGAGAGAGAGTGTAAGTCTTATGTCGTATATTTGCGTCTGTGAAAAACCAAGCTTTGGTCATTCCTCGGAGAATAATTCCTAGGGATTTTTTTTTTCCGTTTCCAATGATGTAAAAACCGGATTTGCCGGAATAATTTTTATCGATCAGAGAGTTTAGTCTGTGAGGACTTTTTTGTTCCTTTTTTTATTCTCTAGTAACAGAATTTTTTTCAGGCCCAATAGTTTTTGCATCTTAAAAAATAAATTTTAGTCATGTGCAGTTTCCAAACTATGCCTCCAGGTGAAAAATTGCTGAAATTTTTCGTTTATTATTTCACCCCCGATAAACGGATATTAAAATTTTTTTTTCAGGCTAAGCAGATTGTTGTATCTGCAAAAATTAATTTCTTGTCACAATATCACGTTTGCAAGAATGAAAAAAGAAATGAAACAACGTCTTAGAATTTATTCTTCTAGAGCCGTACTTTACAAAATAGAGATAACCAAAATGTTGCTTTGCAGATGCAAAACAAATGTACGTCATATTATTATATTCATAACACGTATACGTAATATTATTATATTCATTTTGTTCGAAAAATATTTTTTTGTGTATGTATTATAATTATTTCAGCGAAACAATATGTTATTGACCGTTAGGCCGTTACGATACTAATTGTGTTCGATTTTGTACATAATATATACAAAATTTTTATTAAATTGATTGTAAGAATTCATTAATGAGAGACAGTCGGTATCGGGCATAAGAAAGTAAAAAATTTCAGGCACATCTCATTGTTTCATCAGAATATTATTTTACGATTTTCTCCAAAATGAAGCTTTGTTCTCTGAGAATTTGTAATTTTCTATACTTTATACTGTAACATTACCCCCCTATCTTGGAATAGGAGTCACTCGTGGATACGATGTCAAAATCTCGTTATGCTAAAATGCTCGTATACCTCGTGCACACACACTCAACACTTATTCCCACTTATGCGCGGCTCCACCCCAATAAGGGTATCGCCCTATGAACATTACACTAAAAATACAATGAACATAGTTTTCATAGTTTGAACAGACGCATTTTTTTTAAATTTTTTATATATCAATCTCGCTTTAAGAAATGAGCGAGTTCTGAACTATTTACAACGGCGTTATACCAATTAATAAATGAGCTCGTTATATTCCCGTGAAAAAATAATGAGACATGACCATATGTGATAATCATATCTGATCGTATCCGAAAAGGTGGCCAGGCCTGACAGCAGTATATTGTCATATCCACTCATATATTATCCGATCTGGTAGTATCAGGTCGTATATAAGTCAATATGACCAGATACGGTCACGCCTGGCCAATTTGTCGTGTGCGATCTGATATGATTAAACATAATACAATATATGATCAGATATGACGAAACTTAAAATATTAGTCATATGCAACCGTACATGATGTGATATGACCATATCCTAATATGATCATTAAATCTGATTGACGTATTTTTATTTATACGGGGAAAAGTGACATTGGTTTACCATTTGAAAATTCGCAATTCATTACCATTGAGGAAAGGATAATGGTAAATGAATGGCGATTTTCCAAAGGTAATATTCACCGTTAAAATGGCTTTTTTGTATGAATAGTAAATGAATGGCGATGTTGGAGTGGTAATATTTACCATTCATTAACCATTATCATTTCGGGAATAATTAACGATGGCGAATTTTCGAATGTAACATTTTACAATCGTTTTTGTTGTACACAGTTTAGTGACATCTTATCATTTAATACATCATTTAATACACACTATCTGACCACTGAAGGCCGTTCAACGATCGATGCTGTATTTGCAAAAAATATCGACAAAATAGATCTGAAGCATTTTATGTCATATTTGAGTTATCATAATCCAATTTTTGGTATTGTAGAATTAGACGATTCTATAAATAATAGACACGAGAGCAATGAAAATAGTATAGAATAAGAGAATAGAATTAATTTATCCCAATTTTTTACTTACAGATACATATACTTATACAAATAAAATTGATTTCATATCTATAACTAATTCCTACTTCTTTGCTCACCCTATCAATTCTTTCTGCCCCCCCCCCCCCCCCCCGGCCTACACAAATAAAATTTTTAATGCCAACGTCAACACGAGGTACGAAGACACAGTACATTCAGCTGTAAACTCATATATATAACGGATAGAACTGTTGGTTTCTTTATATGAATATGTGTATGTACAAAAACTAATCTCTTATATACTGAGATCGATGTGTCGCGATCCTAGACTGTTTATGTTACGCTATGTTTATATTGCGCTCTCGGAGGTCCAGAGCGATAAGTGCAGATGAATAAACCGATTCTTATTCTCGCCCTCAGTTCCTTTTTAGTCGAGACGAATATATGCTAGGAGAAAGACGTGCCTTCCAAGTGTTCAATATATGAATAAAATATCAAGACAATCAATATAGAAACAGAGTCTTATTTATGTAATAACCTATTTCCTATAGGTTATGGGCCCAGGATACGCCCAGAATTACCTGTGTACTGTGTGACAATTAAAGATGATAAAACTACAACAGTTATGCATTAATGTAGTGTAGTGCTTTGAGTGTAAAAGGTACAGCGGGGCTAAGATACAGTGTGTGGAAAGTTAGAAGACGGGCTTTGTTAAATGAACTTGATGTGCATAACTTTCTACATGCTGTCGACGAGTAGTCCTGTGCCGATGACTTTGTCATCCCCTTTTCCCATGTTCATCGCACTTTTTGGCTTTTTCCGTTAGTAGCCCGATATTTTTATTAATAAGAAATAGCAAATTAATTAATAAGGAAAAGGAGTGTTTGCAAAACGTACCCGTTTTTATTGCTCGTTCGACATGAATGAGGACGATTTTTGTTCGAATTATGTTTGTTCCCCATTTCGTTAACACGTCACTGTCATCACTGTGTACGTATGAAATAATTTTTCACTAACACTAATTTTTTATTTTCACTAAACAGTAATTTTTTATTTCAAAGTCTTAGCTTTGTAGACTATTTTTTCTTTACGTATGTATGATATTACTTATAAAAAGTTCACGTTACGCGCAGTCTTTTGCTATAGTAAAATCGCTTTGCCACGTGAAAACGCGACGTTGTACGATGAAGCTGGAAAAACGCGTGTTGGCGGGTCGCGACAGCTCGCACGTGCGATTGTGTTTTCTTTAATTTTCCCCTCTCCGTCTTCAACGGAATCAAAGCACTGCTCTTTACAATGCTGGAAAACGCCTGCGCGCTTTAGGGGGGATAGGAGAGAAAATCGAGCAGCGTCTTCGTCCGAGGAAGACTCTGCTTTTAAATAAATAATTTAAATAATAAATGAAGACAGCTTTTAAGTAATACTAATTTCGATTCTGCAACATGAAAATTGCGAGCGGAATTCCATTTGTTTATGAGTCAAAAACGTACCACCTTTCTGGAGCCATTTTTCACGTACTCAATTGTAAAAAATTATTTTGCCTCGATTATTTTTGTACATGATAGTAAAACTTGTCGGGATGAATATTGTTCAAGTTTTATTTCTCTGCGATAATATTGCAGCCAGGAAATTGCGTGCAAAAAAAACGATTTATTTATTTTTCCCTTCCTAAACTCTACCGTTAAAGAAATCACAAACTTTTTTGTCATGTCAAACTTGAAAAAATTTTACCGCTATTTATACCATTTGTGAATAATGATTTTGTTACGAAAATTGTTCAACAACAAAAATATTTTTTTTTAAATTCCTGTATTACTTATGCAGTGACGAAATTTATTGAAACTGTAGTTCCGAAGGAAATATCAGGGTTTTCCCTCATTCATGTCTTGACCCTTTGTCTCTGCCCGAGGCGAACGAGCGAAATGTAAACAAAGGGTACCGAAGAAGAGTGTGACTATATATATAATCGAGTTTTTATTGTCCACCTTTGTATAAGTTTTTAACAATGTCTTATTCTATCACGCAGTACATTATTCATTATTCTCCTCTCTCAAAGAGAGTATGACTATAAAAGTGTTGGCGCCCGGCATTCTAAAGCGTGTATTTAGATATATATATTCAAGAATTGGATATATATATATCTAATAGCCTTGTCTCGTGTGCGTTCGTGCTCAAGACTGGACGAGGCGTAATGGATGGATGGACATAAAGATGGGGAGTCATTGACGAGACCTGAGCACGAAAAGGGTCTCTCGAGTATTGCCGTGCATTGCGATATGAATGTATTGAAATATTATTATATTTCAATACATTGAAATAAATGAAATAAATTGTCTTTTTTTATTTGTATTGAAATAAATGAGTCTTTTTGGTTTTTACACATACACTCGGCCATTCATCCTTACATTACATCCTTCCGGGATGTAGGAAAAAAAACGCCGAAGAGTCGTAAAATGTGGCTCCCCCACTAGAGCGCATCGATGTAGCGTTCTTTGTGAGTGAGTGCGTCGGTGAAATGCGCAATGCTGCTGGTTATAAGCAATTGGCTTGTGGTGGGGGACCGCGCTGAGCGGACTCGAAAAAAATTGGAGGGGAAATTGCTTATAACCAGATTGCTTATAACCAGATTCGACTGTATCATCGGATAAAACGTTGTAAAAAAATTCCGATATGTAGGAATGAATGAATTCATTCATATTTTTTACAGATTGTATTGATTAATAATGAATAATTTCCAAACGACGTCAAAAATCGAATATATTCAATGATTTTTTATTTACAAATGGGAATATGGAGGATTTGAATAATTAGGAAAGTTATTATCATTCAAGTAAAAGATTTTTAATATTTGCAACGTGATGTCAAGAAAACGATTCGTTTGTCCTTAAATTTCACAAAAAAATTGTAAAAAAATTATTCCATTACTCTTCTGTGTTTCGATTTATCTGAATATTTTTTTTTACAAAATTTAAAAGCAGACGCATGGTTTCTTGAGCATAATAACGTTGGGCATAATAAAGATCTATTATAAAAATGACAATGAGTTTTCTTCTTATTTTAACCCTCCGTATTCCCATTTTTATGTAACTGTGAGAAATAAAGCGACAATAAATACAATTTTTGCTAAAAATATTGAACACCATAAATGAAAGTCTCTAGAATTACTTGTGCAAATCTCAATCCATTCAGTTCGATAGTTTAGGCGTGGTACATGTTTGAAATTTGTGTATAATAATACATGCGTATATACAGATACGCTTGTATGTACAGATAGCGAGTGACCCACGGGCCGCTCGGTAACTAGGCGTTCTCTTACATCTTCTAACCGTCAACGATTACACGTAATTTTTCAAACAAATGCCACTAAGCCAATATTGAACGTACAGCAATGAATGAAGGCTCGTTGTTCAAGGTTTTTATCGGTCTAGTGGGTTCCGACCAAATATCTTGGCAGATCTTTTAAACTCGTCAATTTTTACCAAAAATTTTCATTTATAATTTTAATATTAACATTTTCGGGTCAGAACACTATAAATTAAAGTCTCTAGAATTACTTGTGCAAATCTCAATCCATTCGGTTCGATAGTTTAGGCGTGGTACATGTTTGAAATTTGTGTATAATAATACATGCGTATATACAGATACGCTTGTGGGTGACCATTATAATGTGGACGGTAATTTTTTGAGGGTTTTGGGAGGTGATATCGGGGTTTTTCGGGTGCGGTTTTTGAATGGTTTTCGAAGCCCGATTTGAAAAAAAAATACGGTGTGAGTGTGATGATTATAGTTTTTACAGCAGAAAAATGGTTATGACGAAAAATGATGTCAAGTTGATTTTTATTTTTGAAACATGAAGATTATTTAATTCTGAATACGAAGCGCTGGTGTAAAATTTTTTTGACGCAGATCTCATGGAGAAAAAAAAATGTTAAAAGTTGCATTTTAATGCGTTTTTATTCGAAAAGGTGGAATAGAACTGTGCCGCGTGAAGTTGCATCACATAAGCTCTGGCTTGGCTCACGGCTGTCGAAGCTTATGTCGCTTGGCCCGAAATGACAGTTGAACGATATGACAGAGAGAAACGTATTTTCAGCTATCTCTCTCGCACCCATGCCAAGCCGTAGTGTTTTAAAAGTGATGTTGAAAAATATGAAAAAATGAAAAAAAAAAAAAAATAGAGCTGCGATAATATTTAAAAAAGTGAAAATAAAATGAAAAGTGAAATGATAGTATTGAGAGAAAGCGTAAAGAGTGGGAAACAATTTTACAATATGAAGTGTTAACAGATAAATTTAATATTTTTCCGAGAAATTTCGAAACAATTTGATTGACATTTAGAATTTCGAAAAGATTGCTAAAGATATCAACATTTGATACAATTTTGATTTTTTCTTCCATGCCTAGCTCGCACAAGTCGAACAATATCCGGCTAAATTTGTTCTAGAGTATCATCTGGGGATAGTTTGTATTCTTGTCGACTTGCTGTTAACGTCTTGTCAACTTGTTGTCGATCTGTTGTCGACTTGTGAGCGACTTGTTGTCGACTTGTGGTCGACTTGTTGTCGACTTGTTGTCGACTCGTCG
Source organism: Rhorus exstirpatorius (assembly GCA_963564615.1). Classification (NCBI taxonomy): domain Eukaryota; kingdom Metazoa; phylum Arthropoda; class Insecta; order Hymenoptera; family Ichneumonidae; genus Rhorus; species Rhorus exstirpatorius. The sequence continues at coordinate 3,774,950 of OY751319.1, read as the reverse complement.
ACTTGTTGTCAACCTGTTGTCGACGTGACGTCAACATGGCGTCAATTTATTCTTTTTTCTGATTGATGCCATGTGCTTGGGGGTTATTTTTGCTAGTCACATGCCGAGACATATCCTCGTGGCGCAGTCAAATTTTGCTGACCTTATCGACTCAGCCAAATTGAAATTGTGACCATGAAAAATTATTTATCGCCCCGATTCTGTAAACACAGTACAAATCAATAATATTTTTTCTGACCGGGCCCAATGGTTTGGAGGGTCGAAACATTATGAAATAAAAATATGCGTTACGCTTTAACGATACGAGAGAACTTTAAGCTCTATTCGACCATGCCAGTGCATTGTGAATATCGAGACTAGCATAAAAAGACTGAAAAATTTATTTTTCATCATGTATTTGGAAATTTTAAAAAAGCCAAATAAAAGTCTCTCGCCCCCGTCGAATTTCATTGATGCGGTATTGACCACACAATCTCATGAAACTCTGCTTGTGCAGAGGTTTCTATTATTTCGAGATTTTATAATCGACCAATCCAAACAGAATCAGCCGTTTTTGCAAGATCGGTCTTTAGTAATTCTACATAAAAAAAAAATAAAAAAACAATCAACGGTCCGATCGGGAAGACGGATTTCATCTCGAGCAGTAAAAGATGTAGAATGTTCTTTCTTTTTTTTTTCTTCCGGGGAACAACGAGTGCTCACGAAAATCGCAAGGAGACGAAATCAAACACCACAGGGGCATCGTAAATTTAGAATAACACAGTAGAATGGGATCGTGCAATTGGAAATGTTGATTTCATCTTCCACGGTGCGCAATGCAGGTGATTTGATCGTAATTCGCGTCACTTGTTGCGATACTAGTACATGAGCTTTCGTGATTACCGCTGGAGATTAAATCAGTTGCAATAGCAGGATCGATAATATTTTGCTATTATTGAAAACAAAACTATCCAACAAACAACACGAATCCCATCTCTTGCAGGGAGAACCTAGATTTTCGGAACGACTTTTCCTTCGTCTTAAGTTGCACCACTAGCCGATAATTCTCCATAAAAGCCGGAGATGAAATCAGTCTCGAATATGGAATGTGGAGCAGTCAAATATTAAAAATAATTAAACGGTCCGATCGGGAAAACGGATTTCATCTCGAGCAGTGGAAAAAGTAGAACGTTCGTTCGTCTTTTTTCTTCGGGTGAAGAGCAAGTGCTCACGAAAACCGCAAGGAGATGGAATAAAACACCGCAGCGGTAACGAAAATTTACAAATATTCAGTGGAATTGGATCGATCAATTGGGAATGTTAATTTCGTCTCCAACAGTGCGCGATGCAGGGAATTCGATCGTAATTCCCGTCACTTGCGATGCAAGTACACTGTAAAAAATTTTTGTGCGAAAATTAGTATACCGGTATACAAAGCTCGGATGCATATACCGTATATTAATTTTTATATGCATACATATTGTATATTTATAGTGCTGGTGTACTACTATTGAGGAAAAAATCTGTTGACATTAATAGAAGACCGTATTCGATTTTTAATGTACCGTTTTACGAAAAAGCAAGACGGTAATGCAGGATCACAATAACCGTGTACTTGAAATCTACCAAACAGTCACTTAAATCTTATGGCGAAGGTACATGTAATTTCAAGCGCATATACGTTGGAATTTTAATGTGCCGGTATATGAAAAATCATGACGGTAACGTAGGATTACAATAATTAGGTACTTGAAATTTACTATACAATCGCTGAAATTTTATAAAGAAGGTACACGAAATTTCAAGTAAAAAAGTGCTCTAAAATTAATACACCCATTTTTGTGCATAAATCGTTTTTTAAATTTCAAGCAAAAAATTAGTAATAAACTATAATGCACTTATTATGATATCAGAAATAATATAACAAGAAAAAAAAAAGTTCTGCGTCGATATTCACTCACGACACAATTTCGGTCTGAAGCGGGATTCGAACCGCCTACCCACAAGTTTCCTACCTAATGCCTGCTTACTAACCCGGGACGCTACCTATTACGCTATTGACTACTACTTAATTTCGTCGCATCAAATTCGACATATAAGTTGCATGCTGACTCACAGTTATAAAAAATTAAATATTATCATTTGACGAAAAGATTTTGAAGCATATAAACGAAACAGAGCTTCTTTATACGGAAAAAATGTTATTCATTTCGAATCGGCAGTCAGATTTTCAGAATTCAGAATTGCGGATTCATTGACTCTTTGAGGCCTTCATTGAGCTTAACCCTTTGCGGCATACATTTTTCGACAAACGGTTTTTTACTAAAACTATCGAACTTATGGTTTTCGGGGTCGCTGATTACGAATTTGAAGTCCGTTTTTGAAAATAAAAAATGGCGGATTCAATATGGCGGACGAATTTTCGAAAGTTCATCGGATTCACTTGAAACTAGTTACTCGGGGGTTTTCGGGGTCGCTAATTACGAATTTGAAGTCTGTTTTTGAAAATAAAAAATGGCGGATTCAATATGGCGGAAAAATTTTCGAAAGCTTATCGGATTCACTTGAAACTAGTTACTCGGGGGTTTTAGGGGTCCCTGATTACGAATTCGAAGTCCGTTTTTGAAAATAAAAAATGGCGGATTCAATATGGCGGACGAATTTTCGAAAGTTCATCGGATTCACTTGAAACTAGTTACTCGGGGGTTTTCGGGGTCGCTGATTACGAATTTGGAAACAGTTTATAAAAATTGAAAACAGCGGAACCAATACGTCCCAAACGTTCCGCTGTTTTCAATTTTTATAAACTGTTTCCAAATTCGTAATCAGCGACCCCGAAAACCCCCGAGTAACTAGTTTCAAGTGAATCCGATGAACTTTCGAAAATTCGTCCGCCATATTGAATCCGCCATTTTTAATTTAAAAAAATGGACCTCAGATTCGTAATCAGCGACCCCTAATACCCCCGAGTACCGAATTTGGTTGCAATTTACCCAAAAGTTCGTTCGAAAATGATTTTTTTTCTAAAAAAATGAACGATTTTTGACATTTATTTATTTATAATTGTTTGTAATTTTGCGTAACTGCATGTATCATCATTTTTGTCACATTCCACGATGCTTCTACTATTATAGTACAAAGATTCGTGGATGTTACTTCGAAAGCATTAAATCTACCGAGGAAAGTTGTGAATCAAAAAGGTGGGACTCTGCATGTTGTCCCACTATTCCGCAAAGGGTTAAATAGAATTCACTTGAACATTGTTCTCGAGGATTTTTAAGGAAACTCATACACCTGTATAGTAAATTTCTATCACGTGTTGAAAGCAGAAAATACCAGTGTGCTAAATAAATTATCTCTGCTATCATTTTTTCCAGAACGATACCTTAATTCCAATCCAGTATTTTATAATTCTCAGTCAATCTATGGATTTTAATACACCAGTGTCGGGAGAATTAACAAGACACCGTTGCTTCATGTTTTAAGTGCCTTAACTTAATTTTCAACAACTTTGACCGCTACTTTCAATATAAAGAAAGATCTTAAAAACCTAATTTGGTCTTTGTATTTACAAAACTGTATAATGATTTTCATATGCAAATCCATTAATGACGAAACTCGTACACGGGTATAGTAAATTTCTATCACGTGTTGTAAACAGAAAATACCAGTGTGCTAAATAAATTATCTCTGCTATCATTTTTCCAGAACGATACCTTAAATTCCAATCCAGTATTTTATAATTCTCAATCGATCTATGGATTTTAATACACCAGTGTCGCGAGAATTAACAAGACACCGTTGCTTCATGTTTCAAGTGCCTTAACTTAATTTTCAACAACTTTTACTGCTACTTTCAATATAAAGAAAGATCTTAAAAACCTAATTCGGTCTTTGTATTTACAAAACTGTATATTGATTTTCATATGCAAATCCATTAATGACAAAACTCATACACGGGTATAGTAAATTTCTATCACGTGTTGTAAACAGAAAATACCAGTGTGCTAAATAAATTATCTCTGCTATCATTTTTCCAGAACGGTACCTTAAATTCCAACTCAGTATTTTATAATTCTCAATCGATCTATGGATTTTAATGCACCAGTGTGGGGAGAATTGACAAGACACTGTTGCCTGATTTTTCAAGTGCCTTAACTTAATTTTCAACAACTTTGACCACTATTTTCAATATCAAGAAAGATCTTACAAACCTTATTCGGTCTTTGTATTTACTGTCTGTGTATTGATTTTCATACACCAGTATATTGACGAAGAAATTAATACACCAGTATGATATTTTTCAAACCTGACTAAATAAATTTCATATAAGTTTATGAAATTTACAATGCCGTTTATATTAATTTTACTTTCATACACCTGGTTCTAAATTTTAATATTAAGTTGTGCTATGAATTTACGAACATTTTTTACAGTATACATAAGCGTTTGTAATTACCGCTGGAAATTAAATCATGCAGTTGCAATAGCAGGATCGATAATATTTTGCTATTAATAAAAACAATACTATCCAACAAACAACAGGGATCCCATCTCTTGCAGGGAAATTGTAGTTTTTCGAAACGATTTTTCCTTCATCTTAAGCTGCACCACTAGCCGATCATTCTCCATGAAAGCCCGAGATGAAATCAGTCTCAAATATGGAATGTGAAGTAGAAGAATATTTAAAAAAATTGAACGGTCCGATCGAGAAGATGGAATTCATCTCGAGCAGTAAATGAAGTAGAATGTTCTTTCGTCTTTTTTCTTCGGGTGAACAACGAGTGCTGACGAAAATCGCAAGGAGATGAAATCAAACACCACAGCGGTAACGAAAATTGACAAATATTCAGTGGAATTGAATCGATCAATTAGAAATGTTGATTTCACCTCCAACAGTGCGCAATGCAGGGAATTCGATCGTAATTCCCATCACTTTTTGCGATACAACTGTATCGCAACAAGTGGTCAAACTGTCAGGGACCAAAATTTGATCCATGACATTATTTTATAAATTTTCGTACTTGGAAATGAAACAAGCATGGAGTTTGAGTCCATTAAATAGATCCAAGATCCATTCTTCTTTCATTTCCTAACATCGGATCACAAGCAGTCCGATCTCGAGATTCATATTTGGACACCTTACGAGGTGAAACAGATGTCGAGTATGGCACGAAAAATTGTAAAATAATGTCAAGGATCAGATGGACCCGAAGTTCATGCTTGTTTTATTTCATTCGTATCAGATAGACCCAATGAATATATTTGTTTCATTTACTAAAATCTAACACCTTGCAGCCCATTCTCGAAAGTCACATTTGGACGTCCAAACAGGTAAAAAAAATCCTGAGTGTTGTATGAAAAGTCGTTAAATATTATTAGAGACTTGAAAACCCCCACAGCGATTTTTTTTATTCATTAGCTTTTGATAACGTGCACGAGTGCATTGACATTTCCACTTTTCAAACTTAGGAGGTAAACGTTGTGGCCAGTCAGGGGGAAAAAAATTATAAAATAACGTCACGGATCAGATAGAACCAATGATCACGCTCGTTGCGTTTCCTAATAACGGATTACGAGCCGCCCTATCTCGAGATTCACATTTGGACACTTTAAGAGGTAAAACAAATGGCGAGTACGGCACGAAAAATTATAAAATAATGTCAGGGATCCGATGGACCCGAAGTCCATGCTCGTTTCATTTACTATGATCGGATAATGAGCATCTTGATCACGAGGTTCAAATTTAAACACCTTAACAGGTTAAACAAATGGCGAGTATAGAATGAAAAATTATAAAACAATGTCAGGAATCAGATGGACGCAAAGTCTATGCTTGTTTCATTTCCTAAGATCGGAGTACGAGCAGCGCTATCTCGAGATTGACATTCAGACTCTTCAAGAGGTGAAACGAATCCTGAGCGTTGTATTGAAAATCGTGAAATATTAAAAGAGACATGAAAACCCCCGTATCGATTTTCTTAAAATTATTACCTTTCAATAACGTGCATACTGGTATTGAGATTTCTACTTTTAACCTTAGGATGTGAAACTAGTGGCGAATCAAGAACGAATAATTATATAATAACGCCGGGGATAAGATGGAACCAATGACCATGCTTGTTTCATTCCCTACTATCGGATTACAAGAAACCTCATCTCGAGATTCACATTTGGACACCTTACGAGGTAAAAATTATAAAATAATGTCAGGGATCATATGGACCAGAAGTCCATGCTTGTTTCATTTCCTATGATCAGATAATAAGCAGCCTGATCTCGAGATTCACATTACGATACATTACGAGGTGACCCCAATAGCGAGAATGTCACGAAAAAATGTAATCTAATGTCAGAGATCAAATGGACCCAAACTCCATACTTGTTTCATTTCCTAACATCGTATTACGAGCAGCTCGATCTGAAGATGCACATTTGGACAGTTTACGAGGTGAAACAAATGGCGAGTACGGTGCGAAAAATTGTAAAATTAAGTCAGGGATTATATGGACCCGGAGACCGTGATTGTTTCATTTCCTATGATCAGATGATAAGCAGCTCGATCTCGAGATTCAAATTTAAACACGTTAATAGGTGAAACAAATAGCGAGTATAGCACGGAAATTAAAACATAATGTCAGCGATCAGGTGGACCCGAAGTCCATGTTTGTTTCATTTCCTAACTTCGGATTACGAGCAGCTTGATCTGAAGATGCACATGTGGACAGTTTACGAGGTAAAACAAATAGCGAGTATGGCACGAAAAATTATAAAATAAAGTCAGGGATGAGATGGACCCGATGTCCATACTTGTTTCATCTCCTATCATCGTATTACGTGCAGCCCGATCTCGAAATGCACATTTGGACACCTTACAAAGTGGAACAAGTGGCGAGTATACCACGAAAAATTATAAAATAATGTCGGAGATCAGATGGACCCGAAGTCCATGCTTGTTTTTTTTCCTAACATCGAATCACGAGCAGCTCGATCGCGAGATGAACATTTAGACACCTTACGAGGTGAAACAAATGGCGAGAATGGCACGAAAAATTATGAAATAATGTCAGGAATCAGATGGACCCGAAGTCCATGCTTGTTTCATTTCCTATGATCGGATTACGAGCAGCCAGATCTCGGAATTCACATTCGGACACCTTACGAGGTGAAACAAATATCGAGAATGGCACCAAAAATTGTAAAATTATGTCAGGGATCAAATGGACCCAAACTCGATACTTTTTTCATTTCCTAACATCGTATTACGAGTAGTTCGATCTGAATATGCACAATTGGACACTTTACGAGGTGAAACAAATGGCGAGTATGGCGCGAAAAATTGTAAAATAAAGTCAGGGATCATATGGACCCGAAGTCCATGATTGTTTCATTTCCTATGATCAGATAATAAGCAGCTCGATCTCGAGATTCAAATTTAAACACTTTAATAGGTGAAAGAAATAGCGAGTATAGCACGAAAAATTAAAAAATAATGTCAGGGATCAGATGGACCCGAAGTCCATGTTTGTTTCGTTTCCTAACATCGGATTACAAGCAGCTCGATCGCGAGATTAATATTTGGACACTTTACGAGGTGAAACAAATGGCGACTATGGCACGAAAAATTGAAAAATTATGTCAGGGCTCAGATGGACCCAAACTCGATACTTGTTTCATTTCCTAACATCGTATTACGAGCAGTTCGATCTGAAGATGCACATTTGGACAGTTTACGAGGTGAAACAAATAGCGAGTATGGCACGAAAAATTATAAAATAATGTCAGGGATCAGATGGACGAGAAGTCCATGCTCGTTTCATTTTCTATGATCAGATAATAAGCAGCTCGATCTCGAGATTTAAATTAAAACACTTTAATAGGTGAAACAAATAGCGAGTATAGCATGAAAAATTATAAAATAATGTAAGGGATCAAATTGACCCAAACTCCATACTTGTTTCATTTCCTAACATCGTATTACGAGTAGCTCGATCTGGAGCTGCACATTTGGACACTTTACGGGGTGAAACGAATGGCGAGTATAGCCCGAAAAATTATAAAATAATGTCATCAATGAGATGGAGCCGAAGTCCATGCCGGTTTCATTTCCAATGATTATATAATGAGCAGGTCGATCTCGAGATTCAAATTTAAACGCTTTAATAGGTGGAACAAATGGCGAGTATTGCACGAAAAATTATAAAATAATGTCACCGATCAGATGGACCCGAAGTCCATTTTTGTTTCATTTCCTAACATCGTATTACGAGCAGCCCGATCTCGAAATGCACATTTGGACACCTTACGGAGTGAAACAAGTGGCGAGTATATCACGAAAAATTATAAAATAATGTCGGAGATCAGATGGACCCGAAGTCCATGCTTGTTTTATTTCCTAACATCGAATTACGAGCAGCTTGATCGCGAGATTAACATTTGGACACCTTACGAGGTGAAGCAAATGGCGAGAATGGCACGATTGATTATAAAATAATGTCAGGAATCAGATGGACCCGAAGTCTATGCTTGTTTCATTTCCTATGATCGGATTACGAGCAGCCAGATCTCGGAATTCACATTCGGACACCTTACGAGGTGAAACAAGTATCGAGAATGGCACGAAAAATAGTAAAATTATGTCAGGGATCAAATGGACCCAAACTCGATACTTGTTTCATTTTCTAACATCGTATTACGAGCAGTTCGATCTGAAGATGCACATTTGGACAGTTTACGAGGTGAAACAAATAGCGAGTATGGCACGAAAAATTATAAAATAAAGTCAGGGATCAGATGGACCAGAAGTCCATGCTTGTTTTATTTTCTATGATCAGATAATAAGCAGCTCGATCTCGAGATTCAAATTTAAACACTTTAATAGGTGAAACAAATAGCGAGTACAGCATGAAAAATTATAAAATAATGTCAGGAATCAGATGGACAAGAAGTCCATGCTTGTTTCATTTCCTAAAATCGGATTACGAGCAGCTTGATCGCGAGATTAATATTTGGACACCTTACGAGTCGAAACGAATGGCGAGTATGGCACGATAAATTATAAAATAATGTCAGGAATCAGATGGACCCGAAGTCCATGCTTGTTTTATTTCCTAACATCGGATTACGTGCAGCCCGATCGCGAGATTAACGTTTGAACACCTTACGCGGTGAAATAAATGGCGAGAATGGCACGATCAATTATAAAATAATGTCAGGAATCAGATGGACGCAATGTCCAAGCGTGTTTCATTTCTCAACATCGGATTACGTGCAGCCCGATCCCGAGATTCACATTTGGACACCTTGCGAGGTAAAAAAAATGGGGCGAGTATGGCACGATTAATTATAAAATAATGTCCGGAATCAGATGGACCCGAAGTCCATGTTTGTTTTATTTTTTAATATCGGACTACGAGCAGCCCGATCTCGAGATGCACACTTGGACACCTTACGAGGTGAAACAAATGGCGGATATATCGCGAAAAATTATAATATAATGTCAGGAATCAGATGGACCCGAAGTCCATGCTTGTTTCATTTCCTAACATCGGATGTCGAGCAGCCCGATCTCGAGATTCATATTTAGATACCTTACGAGGTGAAACAAATGTCGAGAATAGCACGAGAAATTGTAAAATAATGTCAGGGATCAAATGGACCCAAACTCTATGCTTGTTTTATTTCCTACGTACATTTTCCGTGCCTGTGTTGCGCATGACAAGTGCTCTGAAAAAAAATTTTACGGCACTTGACATGCGCAGCACGGTGCACGACCCTCAGAACTGCCACAAAATTTTTTTTTTGTGTTAGTTGCGAAGGTAGCCATAAGCAGTGCTACTTCACTCGTCGATAATCGGCGTCGAAAAGTGGCTTTTCCATGCCTGTGCCGTAAAAAATCATTTATCCCTCCGATTCTATAATTACTGTACAAATCAAGAATATTTTTTCGGACCCGGTGCTATGATTTTGAGGATTGAAACATTATAAAATAAAGATATACTTTACACTTCAACGAAACGAGAGGACATTAAGCTCTATTAGACTATGCAAGTAGCATTGCGGATATCGAGTCTAGCATAAACAGACTGGAAAATTTATGTTTCATGGTGCATTTGAGAATTTTGAAAAATTCGAATAACAATATCTCGCCTTTGTCGAATTTCATTGATACCACACAATCTACTACACAATCTCATGAAACTCTGCGTGTGCATAGGTTTTTATTTTTTCGGAAATGTCATGAGACTGAAGCTAGCCCCCAGCGCTAGCCGCTACAATTGTAACGGCTAGAACGAACGGCTACTAAGACATGCGATAATTTTTATCCCCACCTGGATCTGATGTTCGTATCACTTTCGCTTTTCTTGAGGTCATTGCTAGGACCCTCTAGTGTAAAAAAAAATATAGAAACCAAAAAATTTCAAAGGGGCCCCGTTGAACGGATGCGCAATGACCTCGAGAAATAAAAAAGTGGTTACAACCTTGAGATGCGGGGAATATTTTTTTATGAGACTTAATCGAGCTCTTTTAAAAAGTGGAAATAAAAATTTATTATAACAATTAAAAGTCTCCCGATTGAAAAAGTGCCAGACAAAGATGAATGAAATTTGTTATCCATAAAAAGTGAAACAATTTCAAAAATTTTTAAATTTCAACAGAGTTTGAAAAAAAAACGATAGTTTTATGCTGTTGCTGTTGGTATTTTCTGTTTTTATTCAACGGTTTTATATCAGGCTACGCTGAGCTCTTGATTTGTACAATATAACATAATATTTTTATAGAATATATAAATAAACGAACATAACGAGAACCAAATATAACAATAATAAAAACACAGAACATTATGTTTAAGAACAATAAGATGACGGGAAACTGAAAATTAAAGGGTAACGAGATATGCTAAAGAATGGTGTTCGAGAACTGAAATCTTCGAAACTTGCCATGTGAGCTTGAAGGTGAAAGAGAGACATCAATGCCTAGGGAATGAAGAAATAATTGAGAAATATGACGACATGCTTATAAGTGTTGTTAAGGATGTATTGGACGTACCTTCCCAACCAAAAGTGGCTTTAGTCGACAATATTGCATACTTCATGTTAAGATAAAAATCGGAAAAAATTCACCCACAATAAAGACGATATGAAGATTAATTTTTAATAATAATAATGCCAAAAAGTAATCAATAAATTATTTAAACAAAACATTGTTTAATAAATTTTTAGAGAATGTTTTTTTTGACACGTAAAATGATTTCGGTGATTTTTCTGACTACACATGAATTTTTTTTTAATTTTCTTACCATTTTGAAATTTCGGTCTTCGAATATTTTTTATTTAGAAAAATCAAGGGAAAATCGCGAAATTTGGATATATTCGTGTAAAAACGTTGTATATTACAATTAAGAAGTTTCCGGGGCAATTAACGAATAGTTTCGTAGATACAACCTTTACAAATTTCCGAAAACCGAAATTTCAAAATGGTAAGACAATTTTTAAAAAATTCTTGTGTACTCAGAAAAATCACCGAATTCATTTCGCGTGTCATAAAAAAACATTCTCTAAAAATTTTTTAAACAATGTTTTGTTTAAATAATTTATTGATAACTTTTTGACATTATTATTATTAAAAATTCATCTTCTTATCGTCTTTATTGTGGGTGAATTTTTTTCGATTTTTATCTTATCATGAAGTATGCAATATTGTCGACTAAAGTCACATTTGGTTGGGAAGGTACGTCCAATACATCCTCAAGGATGCTTCACGCATACATTTCAAACCAAAATTTCGTTCCATCAAAATAAGAGTACTTCGCAATACAAAAAAAAAATTAACGAAATCAACGATATTGTAGATGACAAGAATGTTCGATTTTGATAATAATAATGCCAAAAAGTTGTTAATCAATTTAAAAAAAAAACGTTCAAAATTTATAAGAAAAAAGTGTTTTTATTATCATATGATAAACACGTGTTAATTTTTTTCGAGAAAATGCATTTTTTTTAAATTCTAGATTCGGATTTATTTCATTCTAAAAAAATTTATGTTTCATGAACATTAATTGAAAAATTTTTTGAACCTACTTGTCGATAACTTTTCTAAATTATTAATATTTAAATAAATGTCCCTACAACCTTCCGTTTAGGCGATTATTTCGAGACTTCCCTCCCATTGGAAAGGACTCATAATTTTAACTGAATCTCAATTTTGGCTGGGAATATATATGTAAAGTATCCTTTTAATCATTTATCTACAATAATGTATTTGTAACTTTCACAATACAATATTTGTAACGTTGTTTGCAAATAATTTTACAAATATTGTATTGCACAAGTTATAAATATATTACTGTTAGTTGATGCACTTTATAATTTATCGTAATATAATGAAACTATGATGTTTTAATTTGCATCGTTAGAATGCAACGAAAATAGGTTGAAAAAAATTACATTCAGTATTGTCCAAGTTTAAAATGGTTTAAGCCTTTTTTTTCACGACCTGGGGCCTAAATATGCAAGAACAGCGTCAGCAATGCTGAAAATATTTTTTTTCATTAAAAAAAAAACCTATTTTTGTTCCATTCCATCGATGCGAATTTCAACATCATATGAAACTTTAGATCTCAGTTATTTTTCCACTCTTTGTGCATGTGCTCGATATGTCGACCTTCTCGCTCAACGCATAATTGCAAACGATGATAAAAACTTCTCTCGCGCACCTTCCTCAACACCTCGGGTGTTATCTGCGCGAACGCAGCAATGATGCGGTTTCGCATATCCTCCTTCGTCGTCGGTTGTGGATTATACACCACATCTTTAGTCGTTCCCCAAAGAAAAAAAATCTAATGGTGTGAGATCCGGCGATCTCGGAGGCCACTCCACCGGTCCGTTGAGACCTATCCACCGGTCAGGGAATTCTTGATTCAAAAAGTTTGTGGCGATTCGGGCGGTATGAGCGCCTGCTCCGTCCTGGTGGAACCACATCCTTTCCCTTATTTCAGCAGGGATATGGGCCAACAACCCTGGAAGCTCATGCTCGAGAAAACGCACGTATTCCCGGCTGTCCAAGTTTCCCTCGAAAAAAAAAAGGACCGACGAGACGATCTCCAACAATTCCGGCCCAAACATTAAGCTTCCAGGGCTGTTGTAGCGGCAACGGTGTATTCCAGCATGTATTAATTGGGGTCCACATCCGAACATTTTGGCGATTTATTATCCCCTTATTGGTGAACGTCGCTTCGTCAGTAAAAAGAACGTATTTGAAAAATCTTCCATTTTCTCTGATTTTTTGGAGCCCGCAATTACAGAATTCCAACCGTCTGTTAAAATCCCTGTCCAGCAGTTGTTGAACCTTCCGGGTTTTGTAAGGGAAATTAACAGAGCGGATGATTTTTCGAGTCGTTTCACGGGCAATCCCTGTAAAGAATAGGAGAAATTGGATATATTCGGAAGGAAAAGGAACAATGGAGAACTGCCTCGTGAAAGTAGCATGAAAAGTGTTAACAATATGTTGGAAAATTGAATTATTGAAAAAAAAACGGTCTGAGATACTGCCGCATGTACTAGCGATTTATAAAAAATTAAGAAAAAAACGTTGACGAAATTTTGAATTTGTTAGTAAACGTAAACGTAAGTAAACTTAGTAAACGTAGTTGATAGATACCGGTCTAGAGAAATAAGATTTTGATCAGGATTTATCATTTCATAGGATCGCTATAAGGTTACGTATTACGGCGTTATAGCAATTTCTTCGTTTTTTATCCTGCTGTGTTATATCAATTTACGGCTATTTGTGTAATGACAGTAAAAATTTTATTGGATTTTACAATTCATTGACACATCTTTACAATCATATATCTGATTGCATGACTATTACTTTCTATCAGCTGACACTCATGTCGCGTTCTACCGTTCATATGAGTGGAAAAAAAATGGCCTGAGATTTAAAAGTATTTTCGAGCAGCTGGCTAGCAAAAAGTATGCTACGAGTTTAATAGTTCGTTTCAAAAAATGATTGGGGACGATTTCCAAATTTGGAATATAAGATAATTTTCCCATACTTGGGAAAAATTTTTTTTCGCAAGTATGGGAAAAACTCCCCAGTAAATGGAAAAAAATTGGCCTGACATTTAAAAGTATTTTCTAGCATCTGTCTAACAAAAATTATGCTACGAGTTGAAAAGGTCGTCACAAAAATTTTTTCGCGAACGATTTCCAAATTTGGAGTAAAATATAATTTTCCCATACTTGGGAAATTTTTCTCATACTTGGGAATTTTTCCCATACATGGGAAAAAATATTTTTCTCAAGTGGGAAATTTTTCCCATAAATACTTGGGAAAAATTATTTTTCTCAGGTATGGGAAATAAATTTCCCTGAGATTTAAAAGTATTTTCGAGCATCTGGCTAGCATAGAGTATGCTACGAGTTGAAAAGGTCGTTTCAAAAAATGATTCAGGGACGATTTTAAAATTTAGTGTAAAATATATTTGTCCACATATGTGAAAAAATCCCAAGTGAGTGAAAAAAAATTTGTCTAAGATTTAAAAGTATGCTACGAATTTAAAAGGTCGTTTCAAAAAGTGATTCTGTGAAGATTTCAAAATTTGGAGTAAAATATAATTTCCTCATAATTGTGAATATTTGCCCATACTTGGAAAAAAATATTTTTCCCAAGTATGGGAAAAAATTGGCCTGAGATTTAAAAGTATTTTTGAGCATCTGGCTAGCAAAAATTGTGCTACGAGTTGAAAAGTTCGTTCCAAAAAATGATTCGGGGACGATTTCAAAATTTGGAGTGAAATATATTTTTTCCAAGTATAGGAAAAAATCCAAAGGAAGTGGAAACAAAATTGGCCTGAGATTTAAAAGTATGCTGTGAGTTGAAAAGGTCGTTTCAAAAAATGATTCGGGGACGATTTCCAAATTTGGAATATATCATAATTTTCCCATACTTGGGAAAAAATATTTTTCGCAAGTATGGGAAAAACTCCCAAGTGGAAAAAAATTGGCCTGACATTTAAAAGTATTTTCGAGCATCTAGCAAAAATTATGCTGCGAGTTGAAAAGGTCGTTTCAAAAAATGATTCGGGGACGATTTCCAAATTTGGAGTAAAATATAAATTCCCATACTTGGAAAGTTTTTCTCATACTTGGGAATTTTTCCCATACATGGGAAAAAATATTTTTCCCAGGTGGGAAATTTTTCCCATACATACTTGGGAAAAAATATTTTTCCCAATACTTTTCCATACTTGGGAAAAAATATTTTTCCCAATAATTTCCCGTACTTGGGAAATTAAACCATACTATCCAACGAAAAACACGAATCTTATCTCTTGCAGGGAGATTCTCGATTGTTAAAACCATTTTCCCTTCATCTCAAGCTGCACCACTGACCGTTCATTCTTTGTTAAAGCCGGAGATGAAATCAGTCTCAAATATGGAATGTCGTGTAGTCGAATATTAAAAAAAGTTTAACTGTCCGATCGAGAAGACGGATTTCATCTCGAGGCATTAAAAGGAGTGGAATCTTCTTTCGTCTATTTTCCTTTCGGTGAACAACGAGCGCTCGCGAAACCCGCAGGCAGATGAAATCGAACATGACGAGGGCATCGTAAGTCTACAAATATACAGTAGAATGGGATCGTGCAATTGGAAATGTTGATTTCATCTGCCACAGTGCGCAATGCAGGGGAATTCGATCGTAATTCCCGTCACTTGTAGCGTTACAAGTTACAATCAGTTGCGATAGCAGGAAAGATAATATTTTACCATTGAACAAAACCATACTATCCAACAAACAACATGAATCCCATCTCTTGCAGGGAGATTTCCGATTTTTGAAACGATTTTTCTCTCTTCTCAAGCTGCACCACTAGCCGATCATTCTCCATGAAAGCCGGAGATGAAATCAGTCTCAAATATGGAATGTCGTGTAGTCGAATATTAAAAAAAGTTGAACTGTCCGATCAAGAAGTTGGATTTCATCTCGGGGCATTGAAAGGAATAGAATGTTCTCTCGTCTATTTTCCTTTCGGTGAACAACGAGCGCTCGCGAAAACCGCAGGCAGATGAAATCAAACATGACGAGGGCATCGTAAGTCTACAAATATACAGTAGAATGGGATCGTGCAGTTTGAAATGTTGATTTCATCTGCCACAGTGCGCAATGCAGAGGATTCGATCGTATTCCCCGTCACTTGTAGCCATACCATACTAGCCGATCATTCTCCATGGAAGCCGGAGAGGAAATTAGTCTCAAATATGAAATGTGGAGTAGTTGAATATTAAAAAAAAATTGAAATGTCCGATCGAGAAGACTGATTTCATCTCGAGGCATTGAAAGGAATATAATGTTCTCTCGTCTATTTTCCTTTCGGTGAACAACGAGCGCTCGCGAAATCCGCAGGCAGATGAAGTCAAACATGACGAGGACATCGTAAGTCTACAAATATACAGTAGAATGGGATCGTGCCATTGGAAATGTTGATTTCATCTGTCACAGTGCGCAATGCAGGGGATCGGATCGTATTTCCCGTCACTTGTAGCCATACAAGTACATGAGCGTTCGAAATTATCGCTGGAGATAAAATCAGTTGCGATAGCAGGATCGATAATATTTTACCATTAAACAAAACCATACTATCCAACGAAAAACACGAATCTTATCTCTTGCAGGGAGATTCTCGATTGTTGAAACCATTTTCCCTTCATCTCAAGCTGCACCACTGACCGTTCATTCTTTGTTAAAGCCGGAGATGAAATCAGTCTCAAATATGGAATGTCGTGTAGTCGAATATTGAAAAAAGTTTAACTGTCCGATCGAGAAGACGGATTTTATCTCGAGGCATTAAAAGGAGTAGAATCTTCTTTCGTCTATTTTCCTTTCGGTGAAAAACGAGCGCTCGCGAAACCCGCAGGCAGATGAAATCAAACATGACGAGGGCATCGTAAGTCTACAAATATACAGTAGAATGGGATCGTGCAATTGGAAATGTTGATTTCATCTGCCACAGTGCGCAATGCAGGGGAATTCGATCGTAATTCCCGTCACTTGTAGCGTTACAAGTTACAATCAGTTGCGATAGCAGGATCGATCATATTCCACCGTTAAACAAAACCATACTATCCAACAAACAACACGAATCCCATCTCTTGCAGGGGATTTTCGATTTTTGAAACGATTTTCACTTCTTCTCAAGCTGCACCACTAGCCGATCATTCTCCATGAAAGCCGGAGAGGAAATTAGTCTCAAACATGAAATGTGGAGTAGTCGAATATTAAAAAAATTTGAAATGTCCGATCGAGAAGACGGATTTCATCTCGGGGCATTGAAAGGAGTAGAATCTTTTTTCGTCTATTTTCCTTTCGGTGAACAACGAACCCTGGCCAAACCCGCAGGCAGATGAAATCAAACATGACGAGTGCATCGTATATCTACAAATATACAGTAGAATGGGATCGTGCAATTGGAAATGTTGATTTCATCTCCCACAGTGCGCAATGCAGGGAATTCGATCATAATTCTCGTCACTTGTAGCGTTACAAGCACATGAGCGCTCGAAAATATCGCTGGAGATTAAATCAGTTGCGACAGCAGGATCGATAATATTTTGCCATTAAACAAAACCATACTATCCAACAAGCAACACGAATTCCATCTCTTTTTGAGAGATTTTCAATTTTCGAAACGATTTTCGATTCATCCCAAGCTTGGAGTAAAATATAGTTTTCCCATACTTGGGAAATTTTTCATACATGGGAAAAAATATTTTTCCCAAATGGGAAATTTTTCCATGGGAAATGAAAAAAAATATTTTTCCCAACTATGGGAAAAAAATTGGCCTGAGATTTTAAAGTATTTTCGTGCATCTGGCTGTTAAAAATTAGGCTACGAGTTAAAAGGTCGTTCCAAAAAATAATTCCGGGACTATTTTCAAATTTGGAGTAAAATATCATTTTCCCATACTTGAGAAATTTTTCCCATACTTGGGAAAAAATATTTCCCATACTTGGGTAATTTTTCTCATACTTGGGAAAATACATTTTTTCCACGCATGGGAAAAAAATCCAAGTACGTGGAAAAAAATTGGGCTGAGATTTAAAAGTATTTCCGAGCATCTGACCAGCAGAAAGTATGCTACGAATTGAAAAGGTCGTTTCAAAAAATGATTCGGGGACGATTTCCAAATTTGAAGTAAAATTTAATTTTCCCATACTTGGAAAAAATATTTCCCATAGTTGGGAAATTTTTCCATACGTGGAAAAAATTATTATGGAATTAAATATTTAATTAATCTTTTGAACCGGAATCATTACCTGCCTGTACAATGAGTTTTTTTTCTAATAATTTGAGACTATCCTGTACAGATTTGCCGTTTAGAATTTCGCGGAAAAATGTTTCCCGCGACTGCCTAGAGAAGATGCAATTTTTTTCAGTTCTTCGCCTTTTTATTATTTTTGGTCCTATAATAAAAGGATTTTGTCGAAAATTTTTTATTTCAAATAACAACATTTGAAAGAGCCACCATCATAAATAATTAGCAAATTTTTTTATCAATTTTTACTCATCATTGCGAAAAAATTATTTTCCAGCTTATTATCGTCATTTGTTTTTATTCTCATAAGCTGGGCCATCGCGACAAGCATGAACATTGCCGCACGCCTAGCGTTTATTTGTTTCGCTCTCGTGCGTCCGTGTGGTGTTCAACGGTGTGGGTGTGCGAGCGTTTTGTTTCACGAACCCCGCTTCTGGCGACGCCGTCCCCTCCACTATCTCAACTTTTTTAAATTTCTTTTCGATCGAGCGCTCATTGGTCGACGTTGGTCTACCTTGGTCGATTTTAAATCGCTAATAACTCCGCCGAATTTGATTTCACAAAATTTTCGAAAAGGACTTTTCTGCTCCGTTTTCGACGCCCGACACGGTCCTTATAATGTGATCAGTAGGTTAATGAAGAAACATCATGCAATACTGTCCGCAACACTGCGAATCAGGACTCTGAAGCTGAGTAGCGTCGCATCGGAAAAGCTTGCAGTTTCTTCGGAGTCGGATGAGATGCTGCGGAACGTTTGGAGGGATCCCGTAGCTGTCAAAGTATCGTCCTTCTCCAGTTCGATCGACGCACATGGCGACCCAGTGGGATCCGGGTAATTTGTGGCCATCGGTATTAACGACAAAAGCTGACGCCCACGTCCACACCTTCGGGATACGATCGGCTGGGTATACGCCTATCGTGTGGTCTGGTATGTTCCGCAAGGCCTGCAGTATTTCTAAACTGTTCATAGCAGCCTGAAGCAGCAGGTTTCTTTTTCTTTTCCTCGCGAGGCCCGTCTGAGCTCCAGCTCGTGGTCGTTCTATATTCCCATAAGGAGTCGATGCGATCTTTATGACAAAGCCAATCTTTTATTTGTTTCGCATTATTCAGCGCAAATTTGTACGTGAGATTGTTATGTAGCGATCCGTGGTATATGCAACGAGGGTCGTCCTGATGAAGATAGCTGAATGAAGGAGCCTCCTCCTCCTCCTTTAAATTTATAATGAAGCAACCTGTCAGTTGCGCCAGGTACTCTGATTTTATTGAACCCCTTGTGAATATTCGATCAGATTGTTCCGCAATATTTTTCAAAATTGATTCCATGTGTTGCGACGTTGTATCACCCTCACGCCATTGTAAACGATGATGATTTCTAGTCAACCAGGAATTCTGACGCTTCAGCGCCGGTGATAGATCCTCATTATCGTGAGGTGAAGACACAAGCCAATGAGCGGTGTACGGCCCGTGTAGGCAAATGATCGCAACTCCTTTCGGCACAAAACGATTGTTTTTATCTCGCAAACCCTGTATATCGATTGCGATATTCATGATGCTTTCTCGTTGCTCTCTCTGATAATACTGTTCAGCTCTTTGTGTCACGGAGACCTAGCTCGGCGGATACAAATTCTGCTGACTATCCAGAAAAGTCAACGCTTACTTGTCTGGATGAGTCAATCTCCAGCACATTATCATACTCGGCGTACACAATACAATTTACCGTTGATGCGAGAGCCTTTTCGAATCGTACTTCTATTCTAACACTGCCGTGTTTTACCAAATTCCAATGAGTACTGCTGTTTGCTGATAAATCGGGCGTAAGATCAAACGCGAAAAGGCAATACCCTTCGGGGTAGGCCTCCCGTGAAATACAATTACCTTCAGTGAGAAAGTGAATGCCCGTTCCGGAGAACAGAGTATGATACGCGTCTACGTAAAGCTTCGATTTTGTAAAGTCGGGCTGCAGAGCCTTTGACGGTACTTGCATACCATCCACATACGACGCTAGATAATTGATTTGATAATTTTTAAAATTAAACGGGTTTTTATCGAGGCAGCCGTTGAACGCTTTATTATCGACGAAACCAATGATGATACGTTTTGGTAGCTGGCCGAGGATTACATTATCGAGAGTTTCGCCATGTACTCCGCTATGCATGGATACAGCCTTTACCTCCACGCGTGTCAGGGGGTATTTTGCCGTAGCTTTACACTGAGTTCTTGCATGTGCTAAAAGTATACCAGGTGCTATCTTGGCGCGACGTACGAGAAGCGACGCTTCGAAAATATGTATTTTATAGTCTGCCGTCCCGCCCAGAAGGCAAAATGAATTATTCGGGCTTACGAGTCGCAGACGCATTTCAACACCGTTCAATAAGAATCTCTCTTGATTGAAGACATCGCAGTGAAGATGACCGAGGAGATCAATAGTTGTTCCACTGCTAAGAAGGTCTCTGCGGCTAACAAGCCCACCGTTGGCTGTATCTGTATACTCCATTTTTCCCGGTGTATCGGCGAACCAGAGCACACTCGTAAGATGAGAGTTTTTTGCGCCTTCTCCATAATTTAGCAGTGTTTCAATGTATGCTCTGTATGCATACGCGTAATTCGGGGGCGATACAAGTTTCTGATTGAAAAACACATCTACTTGATTAAACATTGAATGCATCAGATTATTGACGGGGCCTATTTTAATCGTTGAATCAGGCTTCTCAGCCAAACACTGTATTTGAACGCGCATGCTTAGCATGGTGTGAGCAAGATCAGTGTATTCATCACCCTGACCAGGTACCACAAACTCAATTGGTGAATCATCCGTTACAGATGAGATCGGTTTGTAGTACACCCATTGTGTTCCCTCGATGGTGGTTTGTGTAGGAGGCAGTGTAAATAGCTCGAGCTCTGACTTTAAGCACTTGCAAGAGTGTGTGTGTAAGAAAGCCATATTTACCCTCTCTCTCTCTCTCTCTCTATGTGAAAATATCAGCCACCGTTCATAGAGCCTTCCTCTTCTTGGTTGTCCTTCTCTTATGTATCCTCCTCTTTGCCGTTGCCCGCTTTCTCGGTTTTCTCGACGAAGACGTAGCTTTCTTTCTGTTTTTCACACTATGGATACGTCGCACACCACGGCCGGCAACGGAATGCCGAGATCGATTAATTTTAGCCATTTTATAGCCAGAACCATTCATGAGCGTATCAATTTTTTCCTCCGCCTTTCGCTTCAGATTTTCGCCGGACTCGCGTAGACGCGTTTTGAACGCTTCTCTTGGCCGTACACCATTGTCCATTATATCGGTGGCAACATTAACACCGGCACGCAGAGCCTCCTTGCCGACAGCCCGTGTTCCATTCTTCAAAAGTACGATAGTACGGCGGAAAAGACCCCCGAGAAAACTGCCAATTCCGTGGCCCCTTTGATTCGGTGAGCCTATGTACACGTTACTGATACCCCCATATCCGGTCCGAGCACCGCCCGTCTGCATATCAAAGTATTCATCGTAATAAGTCATTGCGACGACTTCTCTAATCAGTACGCTTGAACTGTAATGTCACCGGCAGCGTCCCGTACTCAAATGGTATAGGCTGTCCAAACTCATCCCTTATATCGATATCGATCGATTGAAAGTTTGTATGAAGCAGAGTTGTATGTAGCGTGGTGGCGAGAAACCTCTAATCTTCACAGAGCCGTAATTGTTGCTATCCGCGGTATAAGATGGTACAACACGTAACAGAGGTGCATGCACATCGCCGGTAATGTAGGGTTCACAAATATCCGTATAAACGAATAACATATCGGGAATAGCATTAGTTAGGCTGGCAGGTCGTGCGCCTGTATAACCAACATCTCTGAATGCAGGCGGGAGCGCCACACTGCTGGGTGCGGCAAACCCTCAAATCTTGTTGAGCCTTGGTGAGAAATGGAAAGCATGAATTAAATTTTTGCAAGAATCGCAGATACGGGTCACTTGGACGTAGCCATTGCGAGTGCGCTGAAATAGTAAATGACCAGCAACGCCCTGTAGTTCATTTATTACTTCGAGCAATGAGTCTATACTTCTTATATACACCGGGTGGAACATACACGCAGCTCTTTTCAAAGTCAATAGCAGAAGGGTGAATACCCGGTTGTACTTTATACGGTGCGGTCTTGATGAAGTTCTGCTCGTCTTCCTGAGGTATATGCAGAATCGTCATGTGTATATGTATTTCCGTAAGTCCAACGGCCCAATTGCCTTGCAAAGATACGCGCTGTGGCAATCGTGTGGTATAACGCGTTGTCGTATTTTCCGGGTGATATTTCATACTGCTGTTGCTCGGTAAAACGATATAAAATTCGTCTCCCATGGTCATTTTTTATTTTTTTCGGTAATAGTACGAACTCTCGATAACTCGGCCTCGTAAAAAATGCCGTCAATATCTTCGCCGTGAAGATCGCGTAAAAAGTACACCGTCGGCCAACTAGTCGTCGATATGCGATGAATTTTGAACAGCTCGCTGCTCCAGCCGCTCTCGTAACCTTTTGCAAAGGCCGCTTTTGCACTACTGATTTGTACAACATCACCGATCCCGTATTTAGGGATGTGTTCTCGCTCCGAATCCTTGTAACGCTGCATCAAATTAGCACGAGCTCGAGCTGCAGTGGCAAGAGTCACCGTTACCGGGGCCATTTTTATGCTGCTATGCCGGGCATTATTATATGCAGACACTATATTTTGCAACACATTGATGTATCGCTTCGCGCGAGTATACGTAAAGTATCGCCACATTCTTTCTTTCAATGTTCGATTAAATCTTTCCACAATTGCGGCTTTTATATCAGGATTTCGTGCAGCTCGAAACTGAATATCTTTCTTCTTTAGGAGCTCTTGAAATGCAGCACCCATGAATTCTTTGCCTCGATCCGATTGCAGGCATACAGGTGATCGGCTATTAGTGGCTTTTTGCGTGAGTATCCGCGTAAAAGCCTTAGCCACAGACGCAGCAGTCTTGTCGCGTAAAGGTTCGACCCATGCATATTTACTGAGCACATCTATGACTACGAGGAAATAGGTATGACCATCGTTGTAATCTTTGATCGAACGAAAATCTACGAGATCAGCCTCCCAGACATCGTCAATGTTTCGCACGCTGTAATAACGTCGTGGAAATCGATGTTTTACAGGACGATGTTTCGTGTAAGCATCCTGTGTCTCCAACTACTGCACGGTCTTTTCGTTAGAAATTTTTTTTCGCGTTGCGCGTAATAATTTTGCAGCGCCCGAGAACGATCCTTCGTGGAAGGGATTATAGTACAGCTTTTCCAATGTTTTCATGGTTTAGAGGTTTAGGTTAGCCCAAATTACACGATTCTTCTTCTTCTTTTTACACTGGCCAGCGCCTGTTTGCTCCCTCTCAGAGGTACTGAAGAGCTCATAAATACTGGGTTCAGTGGTTTCGTCGCTGCTGTGATTGGCTCCCGCGTCGCTCAACGATAAGTCGTGGGAGTGCACAGGTATTTTTCTTTTTTTTCCGAAAAGGCGTTGAGGTGGGCACATCGGACCTCCACAGATCCTGGTTTCCAACAAACTCGCGTGGAATTTTTGCCGCTTTTAAAAATCCTGCAAATGCATGACGACCCGCCGGCGTTGAGATTTTCCTCGCGCGCATAGCATCGTTCATAAGATCGACAATATTGGAGTCCTTGATTTCTTTGCCTGTGATGGAGACGGTGCCTGTAGGATCCCAGCAAAACTCTGTTACTGGTACAAGGCGTAAACGACGGAGCAATAGTTTTGCTTTGTTGCGATATTTTGTCGGGACACTCTCAACGAGCATAGAGTCGTTTATGCGTGGAATTTCAGCGCCTTTTACACTATTCCCCTCCTCCTCTATAGGTGTCGTGATGTAATCATCATTTTTTGCGAGTGTACGATGCTGCTGCGCTCGCTCATTATCGGCAAAATGGAGATAACGCTGCAACACCGCGAAATACGCCGACCACTTTTCCCTCTCATCCTTGTACGAATTAGAATTCAGAATATCGTTCATCTCAGTGTCCAATCTACTCAGTGTCGTACCAAGGGTTTGCACTGTTTGCTGCTGTTGCCGTTGAACAGATTCCGTTTGTCGATTATTCTGCACGCCTATATGCTGAAGATTCTCTTCAGGCACGAGCACCATTTTTCTCGCATGCTCCATTATCCACTGCCGCCGATCAAACGTGACAAGAGCGTACCCAGTGCGGGGGCGAGCAGCAGCGGTAGGAACCCACTGTTTTGAACCACAAAACGTTTCTTGCTCTTCCAACTACCGCTTTTTGCAGCTAGTCGTCGAAGAATAGATGCGTGGCGACGCAACTTTTTTCTTTGTTCAGGCTTCAAAGGCACGTTACCACGTAGAATGTTCAATGCACACTCACAAATACAACGAATTATTCGTGGATCGGCTTTACGCAAAACGGCGTCTCGCTGCTCCTTGTTGAGATCCTGGAGTGCGTGCAATATTGCAACGTGCTTCTTGCAGTGAGAGGACCTGTTACCCGCCATCACAGCCGCAAGACTGATACTTCTCCGGCTGTGTCGGTGCTTTTTAACTTTTTTCGCGGCACGTAAACGAAATGCTGTGGATAATCGGGGAAAATACACGTTCGAAATCTACAGTTATCGGGAGTCGATTGTTTCAAGTCCAAGAGCAGATAACCGTGTGGTTTGCTCGTCGCGTCGTAATAAACTTTCTGCAGAAATCGGGGGTTTTCGGGGTAAACCTGACGCGCCAGGTGCTGTATTTGAGCGCGATTTCGCGGATTTTTAAAAACTACTATATAATTAGCGTTCCGCGATATATCCCGTTGCCCGTGACCCTGATAAAATAAATTTTGCGTTATAAAAAACACGCTTAAATTCTTATGATGACTACCCGTGGTGGAGAGATCGACAACGCTATTGTTCGATGCCTCGCGCATCAAATCGTCAATAATTATAAGTTTTGCACGCGGATCGTTTGCATAATCCGAGGCTTGTGGTAAGCCTTCGCGAAACTCTATCGAAGAACGGTACTCCATATACGCTTGTTGCCACTCGGAATAATAGAAAATAATTCGTTGATACGGTTCACTATTCAAATGCGAAATGAATTTCAAAAACTTTTTCACAAAGTATGTTTTACCGCAGCCCGTGGGCCCGCAAACCGTCGCCGTCCAAGGATGTTTCCACCGCACATCCATTTTTGCGAATGAGCATAATCTTCGTATTAGCTGAAATATATATAGGGTTCTAAAAGACGAATATACGTAAGAACATAAAGTTTTATTTATATAAATTTTTTACAAATTAGTGCGAGGCCTATATCTATATATACATTATTCTTTATAACCGTAAGGAAGAGTGCCATATTCGCCATCTCGTCTCCGTTTGACGCTCGATGGTTTGCATGATTTGGTTTCAGGACGTGTGACGACCTGATGAAACGCCGTGCGCCGTATAGCGTCATATTTTAGCACAACAGGCTCGTCTCTCTCACCGGTTATAAAGGAGCGCACTGAGTTATAATTAATTAATCCCTTGTTCGCAAAATTAAGCGTTATCCCTTTTACTTTACATACTTCTTTTTCCTCTCCATTGGGAGTGCATACGATAAAAGAATAAAATTTTGGTCCACCTGAAATGAAACTTCTAATATAACTACCTTCCCCATAAGAGCTCAGCTCATCTGTGAGATCCCCTAAGAGCTGTCCCGTTGGAGGCTCGTACTCGTCTTTTTCTTTGTGCGATACGTAAAGTACGGAATCGGTATCGCAGTACAAAGCACGATGACCCAGACGCTCTAGGTATCTATAAAGTTTCAGGCGGGCCTGGGCTGTGGTGTATGCTGCTACTACGGCGTTCGCTATGCTGGATGGTATAACAGCGTCACTGATTTTCGTGTAGCTTACATACAATATGTCGTTATTTACGGGTAAAATCTCCGTGATTTGGTACTCAGGGCTAGTCAATAGTTCCATAAGTTTTTTACGCGTCGAAACAATTTCTGTCTGCGGTAGATTTTCCCGCTGCCCAAACTTCCCCCAAAATGAATTAAGGCACAGCTTTGCAACAGATCGCAGCCCCGGATTTTTAGCTATGGAGTCGCGATTTAGCTTGATTCCTTCCGATCGTTCGAAATCGGCTATATAGAGATCTTGCGCGGCTTTATCTTCGGAGCAATTTTCGGGCCATCCACTGGCTTCTTGTTTGATTTTTAAAAACGTGTTAATGTATTCGACAAAATGCCCCCCTGTCTGGGTATCGCGATTGAACTGCGTCGTTTCATATTGCCAAATTTCAGTCACGTCTATCACTCTGTACCCGCACGACACGGCTTTTCGCAACTCGTCGACAACCCATGTACCCTTGAACACGCGCTCTACAGGATCTTCGTGTGTACATACACCCTGATTCATAATCTCACAGCAGCTGTGGCATAGAGCAAATAATAATCGATTATGCATACGCACTGGTAACACGGGGTGGTAAAGATTACGAGGCGGCAATACGGTACATTTTACGAAACCCTCAACGAGAGCGAGATCGGTGTTATCAGGACCTGTCAATTCCATGCACTCGTTACCCACGTATACTTTCGGATGGCCCACGGGATATTTACCGAACCTACATATATATAGGTACAGAGAGCAAACGTCTACATATCGTATTATTTCCGTAGCGTTAACGTCATAGAGCGTAACCATGTTTTCTGTCCGTCCACCGAAAAAAGCATCACGCGGATTGAGAGGCTCTGCTGTAGCTAAAGGGTTATCTTAAAGGAAAGTCCTCATCTCGGCTGTCGAATTTAACAAGCGATCGTAATTACACTCCCAAATTTCCGTGAGCAAATACCCTCCCGTTCGAATCCTCTCAGTTACAGCAGTAGTTCTCTCGAAACGCTCGTGCATGGATATTCCATCGCTTTGTCGGTTGTCTCTGTTTGTGGGATAGCAACGTAGGCAACCGTGCCAGTAGCAACCGTGAAACTGCAATACATGCGTCCCGTTAGGAGTATCGTAGTACCCGTCTACCAAGAGATTTTGAGGTATTCTGAATTCGCGTGTTCGGCCCGCATGAATAATACGAACACCCAGTGAGTGCTCTATCCACGATAGCCATGAAACCGCTTTTTTCGATTGATTCTGCGTCCATCTGTATCCCCCGGTGGGTATAATGCCTATTGAATTATCTTTCAAGAAGTTTTTTCGAAAAACTCTGAAGCAGGCTGATGCTATTGTTGTACTTTCATCAAACCGGCAGACGCGACCGCTGGTAATGAACATATTGCGAAAAGCCATACACGCACGTCGTAAAATCGTGACATCTGTCTTACAATGGCTGATAAGCTCTTCCGAAAAAACGAATACGTAATTTTTGTTTTTTGTTTCGCGATACCAATCGAGAAATTTCCGGCGCTCATCGGCGCGCATCGTGCCCGGAGAATAATGCTCGAGAGGCGGCAATTCGCCTACGTAATTTTGATTTTCCGGCCGGTTAAACAAATGTGGAAAAGTTCCTTTAATGATAGCCCTGGTAAGCCCGAAGGCTTTCGGTAAACCGCTCAGAGGCATATGGAAATAATTTAGACTGTCCAGAAATACGAGCTTTCCGACGCGCATCGTAATAATTTTTGTACCGTTCATGATTAGTGTGGGGAGCTGAGTTTTTTTCTCTTTGATAAAATAACGCAGGATAAATTGAGCGTCGAAACCCCCTGCATTATGAGCGATACAGATGGTACGCGAAAAACCTTCGAGCGGTTGCATGGCTAATTCGACAAGCTGGGCTACGGGGCTGTGACTAAACACAAATTCGTGTTCCCCGCAATGCTCGCACGGTTCGGTTATAGAGTCGTTAACACAGCAAAACGTGCAAACGCGCTGTGCCACGCAAAGATTTGGTTCGTGTACGAGAGTAGTCGCATCACCCTTCACAGGTGTGCTCTGCTGTGTTTCAAAATCATAAAAAATGAATAGTATTTTTTTCAAGTCTGGAGTACTTCGAATCGGTTTCATGAAACACAAATGATTATTCGGTTGATCGGATTTGCACGTTTTGCAGTACCCTACCCCGCATTTATGCTTCTCTGATTTTTCCAAAGGCCTTATTGCTCGAAAGCAGTTCCGGCATCGTTTCAGAGCTTCATAAACGCTAGGCTTTCTACGCCTCATGGTCACGATCGGCACCTTATGCCTCTGAAAGCAGTCCTCTCCGAAAAAATCGCGATTGCACGCCTCACATCTGATTATATTCCGCGAGCGCGTATTGCACGCCTGCAGCCCCCAGCATCGAGGACATTTTTTCTTTAAACATCTATGACCGAGTCGACGATATGCTGTGTTACACGAGGAACAAAAATCTCTACTGCCGACAGCTGCTCTGAGATTGAGAATAGGCTCGAAATGATGTAAACGCTCGTAATATAATATATACAGGGTGTGCTGAATTGTGCCTATGCTGTTCAGAACACCCTGTCTTCCGTCAAATAGAGGCTCCTCCCCGCGACACAAAGTTAAAAACTCGTAAACGACAATTGCTAAGCCGTCTCGTGCCAAATAATCCTGATAGCGAGCAATCTCATATACGCCGCAACCTTCTACACGTACACGAACATTTGCTTCTCTTGTAAGTTCGAGCGCTGCCTGTTTTTGTACAGGCCCCTTAATTTGCCTAATACCTTGCCATTTATCATGGAGGTTACCTGACCGTATTTCTCCTCGTTCTGCGTATGCTCGGGCTGCTACCAGTGAACGAGGTAAACACAGATTGTCAGTGTTTCGGATCGTGAGAATAGATTGTTTTGCGACACCTTCGTGTGTGAGACCTTTCCGACCGCGCCCTTCGACCTCCTTGACAGCGCACATTTTTATCGTGCACGAATCATCGATGTTTAAAGATGATGCACTTTGTGCCACGCTGCTTATCAATTTCCAAATATCTTCGAAAACATAATCTCGGGCCGGTCGGAAAGATAACCACACGGGCCCGTGCGGCAAGCTATTCGTTGTAAACGAAACGCCTACATAATCGCCGCCCTCGCAGGAGCTCATAATGTGCGTTAAGAGGTCGTGAAATGCACCGTTGAGCCAGTCCACCACGCTAACTCCGGAGACCGGCTGACGAATTCGCAACGATGTTTCACGCCCCCGTATTTTGAAACGCTTGAAGTACCTCGTGTAATCACCGATGATCTCAAAATGCTTTCCCAGCGGGTGTATTTCATGGAGTGGCTCGCTCCTTGCTGCAGTACGCTGCCTGCCTGAACCACTTTGCAGCTCTGAAAAAAGAGGCATGTATTAGATTCTAGAGCTGATTAATATGAAATTATTAAATTTTATCAATATTTGTACCTCTCGCGCATCATAGTACTGCTTAAATAGTTCGATATCGCCACTCAAACAAAGATGCTGACGAATACCCTGTTACAAAAGGACCCACTTACTTACATGCTTAATTAATTTTTCATATATAAGAAAAATTATTTACCAGAGTCGTCATCAGTCACGAGAATTTAAAGCCATTCGTCAGCTCTTTGAAATGCTGTTTCCTCGTCTCTCTTGTTCTCGATCGGATATTCCCACAGCTGATTTTCGCGATGGTCAAAAACATCATCAGGGTCAGAGGCTGGGGGTGTTCGTCGTCCAGAATGGCATAGACCTGATGGGCCTGGTACAGCAGCGTCTGTTACCTTCTCCTTATCTAGGCCCTCTGGATAAATTTATAATTTAAAATTGACGCCACACCAATTTTTATTATTTATTTTTTATTTTTTATTTTTTTTTCACCTTAATTTCAACTTACGTTCGAAAATCGACGAATTAGTAAATATTTCCGAAGGATGCTCGATGCTAAAAACAGTACTCATAGACTGCTCATCATTCAGCTCGGTGCATGACAGGTGCTGACTCGTTACGCTCCTCTGCTGGCATGCTAATTCCACAGCACAAGCCCCTTCTATAAGAGCTGCTTCTTCATTCGGCGATGCATCCAAGAGCTGTCGATATACTATATTAGGTGCACAACCATTAAAAATAATACCCCTCTTTTAATAGAAGTAGTGCTTTCAGCTCATCATTTTTTCCCAGTAAACGAACCGTGTTAAAATTTCATAGAAATGTTTTTCTTACGATAATAATGTAAGGAGAGAGAGAGAGAGAGAGAGAGAGAGAGCTCTATATCAATTCAATAAGACAGAGAAAGAGGAGATTGATGAATAAGAATACATTTTAAATATATCATATTGAAATTCTTAAAATATTTTTTCTAACGATAACAGACGCTCTGTACCGCTTTAATGAAAGAGAGAGACAGCGAGAGGTAGAGAGCGCGGAACCACGCGAAGCATAGCACAAAGAGTAGAGCTCGATAAATAACGATTATCTCTGCTTACGCAAACAGGTGCTCTGCATCGTGCTCATAAAAAAGAGCGAGAGAGTGTGAGAGAATGGCAAAGAATGCGGAACCACGCGAAGCATGGCACAAAGAGTAGAGCTCGATAAATAGGGTTTGACCATACTATCGTAATAACAGCCGTGAAAATATTTTTTCAATACGCTTTAAGATCCATACCGCTTTAACGAGAGAGAGAGAGAGAGAGAGAGAGAGAGAGAGAGAGAGAGAGAGAGAGAGAGAGAGAGAGAGAGAGAAAGAGCAAATTGATCAATAAGAATACTTTTTGAATATTTCGCGTTGAAATTCGTAAAAATTTTCTAACGATAACAGAAGCTCTGTATTGCTTTCATGAAAGAGAGCCAACGAGAGAGAGAGAGAGAAGGAGAGGTAGAGAGCTCGGGACCACGCGAAGCATGGCACAAAGAGAAGAGCTCGATAAATAAGGCTTGCGCGTGCTAGCGTAATAATGGCATCGTGAAAAAAAAATTCAATACGTGCTGGCGTAATAATGGCGTCGTGAAAAATTTTTCAATACAGTTTAAGTATTACAAATATACATGATTATTTTTTATGATAGAACAGAACTTACTTCTGATTTCATCGACAATACCGCGGACACACGGCGCGTTTTCCAATCCTTGCCGCTGCAGCTCTTCAAACACACACGCTAGCACTTGTTGACCATTTAGTATGCCTCTGTTGTAGGCTGCCGCTATGATTCGCAAGGGCGCCCACCATACAATATATTTTAGGCGTCTTATAAGTCTATCGCCCGATAATCGATTTAATTCGTTGCACCATTGCTCGTTACACCGACGACGAAGCTGGGAACTATGTAATATGGCCAAACGCAAAAGATCTAATATACACTCGCGAAGTGCTCGATCTGCCATGATTGATAACGATACGTGATAATTCCCTGTTAGATTGAGACTGATTAACATTGCATCTTGTTCTGGCCATATAAATACTTAGCGCTAGCCTTCTGAGCGAGTTTACTCATTTACTTAAATTGCAGCGCCATGAAAAATGTGCCCCTTGCGGCACAAAAACATGCATGATGAGGTATCAAGATATCAAGATTTCAAGATTTCAAGATCTCGCCACATATGTATATAAGCATTCCAAATGCTCTTATTGTTTCAATGTAACATTATATAGCGAGGCTCTGATCAAATTTTTTAGCGCTAGCCTTCTGAGCGAGTTTACTCATTTACTTAAATTGCAGCGCCATCAAAAATCGATGCCCCTTGCGACACAAAAACATGCATGATGAGGTATCAAGATATCAAGATTTCAAGATTTCAAGATCTCGCCACATATGTATATAAGCATTCTAAATGCTCTTATTGTTTCAATGTAACATTATATAGCGAGACTCTGATCAAATTTTTTAAACAGCGACTTCTTCGAAAAGCGCAACGAAGTGGAGATCGCTTAGCTTTGATATGCATTTTAAAACTTAATATCATTTTTCAAAAAATATACTTTTACAAACGAGAAATAAGTGGGTGTTCTCAATAATTTTCATAAGTCTCAATGGGCCTTGAGGCCTAAATATATTAAAATTATATTACTATAAAGAGCATGAAGTACGAAAACACATTAAATGAAGAATAAGAAGAGAGTAGTATGTGGACCACTATATCCAACCCCACTTCTATCCCCACTCCTATCCCCACTCCTATCCCCTCCACTTTCCCCCACGTCGGAGCCTCTTTCCGAGCGTGGTGGGGGTAATGGCGGGGAGAGGGGGGGGGGAGTTCCGCGGGCTGGACATAGTGGCCCTATTATTATTATTATTTATTTTTATTATTTTTATTATTTTAAATATTCTCATATCATTCAATATCTCATATCTCTCTCTCTCTCTCTCTCTCTCTCTCTCTCTCTGAGCTATTATTTTTATTATTATCAACATCTTTGAATATTTCTACTTACGTTTCTTCCGAGCCTATTGGTCATGCATACCTCTCTCTCTCTCTCTTCCGTGTCTGTCGCTTAGGCAGTTCGCCTCTTTCTCTCTCTCTCTCTCGCTATTCTTCCTCGTCCCATCGATTTTCAATTGATGGAGAAGAAAATCACCGCACCGTATAATTATGAAGTACTCGTACTAGCACCCAAAAATTTTTCCGATATTTGCCGATAATAAATTTTAAGCAATCTTGCAGAAATTCTTTGAAAAAACGATAGAATGCAAACCCGCACAGATGCATTCGTTATACTCATCTCTGTGAGCCCCATCTTTTTTGAATATTTTTATTAAC
The DNA here is from genome assembly GCA_963564615.1 of Rhorus exstirpatorius. Lineage (NCBI taxonomy): Eukaryota > Metazoa > Arthropoda > Insecta > Hymenoptera > Ichneumonidae > Rhorus > Rhorus exstirpatorius. Next base: position 3,741,998 of record OY751319.1, on the reverse strand, counting down.
ACACACACACACACACGCATATTAACCCTGAGAGCACATAAATTATTTAAATGTTTAATATTTTAACCGAGCGACGTCGCGTACACGTTTTCCCGATGTTACTCAATTGAAAGAACGACGAATACTGAGCTCTACAGCTGCTTGGAGGCAAGCTCCACGCGCCTTTAGGTATAATATTATGAAAACTTCTCGGCGCGCGCGAAATGCACCGTCAGCACCACGTGCATGTCTCATCGTCGCCCAAGCTTGCTCGAGTTTGCTCATCTTTTTTTTATTCGTATAGAAAATAATATATTTATTGTATATAATGTGATCTGAAGATGCAGCCTATAGTCACAATAGGCATACGCTCCGAATATACATAGGTACAGCAGCAGTTCTTTTACATTTAGGGCGAAGAATAATTTAAAGTGGTGCAGATCACAGACAGGGATACTTTAGAATCGAATGACCTCATCTACAAGAGCATAGCGATGACTGATACTGCTCTCCGTTGTGTATGAATTTTTCAAATTTTTTACCCGGAGGGAAAAGATACATAGCTCTCACCTCTACACATACATGCTGCTGTTTATAAGAGAATATCAGCTAATTTGCACGTGCCAAGATTTACTTTGTTTTGGCGAAAACTGAGTATCGATATCATGATGATTCAGGGCAAAGATTCAACGACGAGGAGATACATACAATAAAGTTTATTTGTATTATACTATATTTATTTGAAAAAATGCAGAAGCTAGCTGGTCTTAGGCCAAGATGGTCGACAGTATTCTTCTGCACGATTTTATTTCAAATGTTTTGCGTTTGGCAAAGCTATACAGTTCTTATCTTCGACGAAAGTATAATAATGTCAGCTAATTTGCACGCGCCAAGGTTTACTCTGTTTCGACGAAAACAGAGTATCAATATCAGATATCAGATGTTTCATGGAGGTGATATATAAGTCCAGTTCGAGCTATGCAAGACAAATTTCTCCCTAGCCTTGAAAATATTTTCTTTGCTGATCGAAAATTATTCTTTCGAAAATAGAGCCGAGAGGGGAGCTCGAGGCCCAGCAGTTATATTGAAACAATAAGAGCGTTTCGAATGGCTATATACATATGCGCTGTGATATTGAATCTTGATATCTTGATACCTCATCATGCATGTTCTGCGTGTGCCGCGAGGGGGCATCGCTTTTTGATGTCGCTGCAGTTTAAGTAAATGAGTAAATTCGCTCGAAAGTCTCGCGCTAGGTATTTATATGGAAAGAACAAGATGCACGATTATTCAGTCTCAATCCAGTAGGGAATTATCACGTATCGCTATCAATCATGACAGATCGAAAACTTCGCGAATGTATTTTAAATCTTTTGCGTTTGGTCGTAATACATAGCTCCCAGCTTCGGCGTCGGTGTAATGATCAATGGTGTAACGAGTTAAATCGATTATCGGGAAATAGACTCATAAGACGCCTCAAATATATTATATGGTGGGCACCCTTGCGAATCATAGTGACAGCCTACAACAGAGGTGTGCTAAACGGTCAACAAGTGCTAACGTGTGTGTTTGAAGAGCTGCAACGTCGAGGGCTGGAAAAGGCGCCGTGTGTCCGAGGCATTGTCGATGAAATCAGAAGTAAGTTCCGTTCTACCATAAAAATAACCATGTATGAATTGCAATACTCAAACGCTATTGGAAAAATATTTTCACGGTTCCATTATTACGGCAGAGATCACGAGCATAGTTATTGAGCTCTCTCTCTCTCTCTCTCTCTCTCTCTCTCTCTCTCTCTCTCTCTGTCTCTCTTTCTGTATCCATATCTTTTTCCATGCTCGAGTCTTTCTATAACAACAATAGGGGGCATTTTGAACATTTTTCGATGTACACCGAGTATGCAAGAATAGCAATGTGAGTTATGGCGATTTCTCGAGATGTCTAAAATTCATCAGTAACAGGGCAGCAACCGGTTACGTTGCCATCTTTGCTAAATGTTGCGAGGCTCTTCTCCTTATTTTTCGCTCAATGTGTGCTTATCTCTATCAATCCCCCCGTGTCTCTGAATATACATAACTGCCTTCATTTACGGAGGTTCGAACGCTACTACTTCTTTTGATACACATTTTTTTCACGGGTCATGAATATTGAATGTTACTATTTTTTCTTCGAAAAAAATAAAAGCAACGGGGAATCGTTTGTCGATCGTTCGTTTATATCACTCGTATGAAAAATGTTTCCGAGAAAAATTATTTGAATTCCGAAAAATTTAAGAAAACATTGTTTTGAAACTCGTTTCAAAATTTCGTTCATTTGTATAGTTCGTTCGTATCGCCCCTATCGTAATGATTTCGTCGTAATAATTTTACATGAAAAAACTTTTTTCGAAGACGATGATTTTTATTATAAATTACATTAAATTGATTGGAAACTCGCTATTGTCGTTTGTTCGTGCCGTTTGTTCGTTCGTTTCGTTAATTCGTACAATTTCAAAAAAAAAAAAAAAAGAAAAACAATGTCCGAGAAACAAAAATGTTATTGGAAACCCTCTCTCGCCATTCGTTAGTGTTACGTCCCGCGACTTTCGGGACTTTTGCATCGATTTGAGATTACTTATATCTTGTAATTCTCAATAAAATTCAATACGAGGAAAGGGACCCGGTCATACGAGAGAAACGTTTTTTTTCTTTGGAGAACTCGGATAGTTCGGGCTGTCTTCGTCGACACGAATATGGTCTCAAGTGAGCATAAATTATCGAGAGGTGACGCCATGGCGGCGTCGATATCGCACCTCTTTATTACAAAACGTCCATCGTCGGGCGTGAAGAAAAACATCCGTCAATGCTGAAGAAATCTTTGGCCATGGCATCAGATTACTTAGAAGTGGTGGGTCTTTGTGCACAACGAAAAGCAATGTGCATGGGACACTAATACAGGCTGAGTGCAAAGTCTTTGCCTTCGTGAGAACCACAGGCGGTCTCTTTGGGTGTGTGTGAGAAGGAAAGCAGGAGAGACAGAGCGTGTATGCCTCATCTAAAGCTAAGTGACCGGTGATCCTCTTGTTCCTTATCCCCGAATGAAGACTTTATGAACTAAATTCCCGAAAGTACGTGAGTGAACGGATGTAAAAATGTAAAATCAAGAATGAGCATGGGTACCTGGGTCAGGTCATCGGTGATGGTAAAGGTGGCGTTAGATGATAGATTATTGCATTTAAATGTTTAATTTTATTTTAAACTAGGTCGGGATTTCCATGAATCGAAATTGGTCGAAGAGAAGAGTATTCTTCTTTGAATCTTTGTTGTTTTTCTTTTTTTTCTCTTGCTCCGAAATTATGGGAGGTTTTAGCCTTGTTACGACTTTTTGGGAACGGCGTCTGGAAAAAGTCATCGGATAATTCTCATGGGCGGTCTACATGAGCTCTGCACGTGATCGAAAATCCCATCTGCTAGATTATTCATTGTGATAAGCGTTGTTATATAATTTCGTCCAGGTAAAGTTTTATTACTTGATCATATCATAGAATTTTTTTTTATTCAGGCCATGGAATCCATTTTCTTCTTATTATATTCTACCAATTAATTTATCACACATTTGGACAATTTTTGTGCCTTTAAATGGTATCTCCTCCTACAATTTTGAACTTTGAGGGTTGTAGATTTTTTTACACATTCTTTGGGTCACAATGAACGATCTAGCAGATGGGATTTCCGATACCTAACTTAACGGATTCGAAAAAAATTATTTTAAACACGTGGAAAAAATTAATTTTTCGAAATATTATCAATGTGAGGTATTTTGATACGAGAAATGATATCAAGACCAAAATTAGCGAGTCTCTACCGTTAGTGGTTCTAGATGTGAAATTTTCGGTACCTGACCCCCTTAAGGATCTAATAAACGAAATGCAAATGATATTTAATGTCTTAGTTGCTAGATTGGGGCCTCTGAATTTGTAAAATAATGAAACCATCGCATGACGAAATGTTTTGGAAAGACGAAATTCATCCCCTCAAAAATTGTTTAATTCTAGCCTGAGCAGAGCAGTCACCATTCGAAGCTTTCACATAGAAGTTACATGGTAAAAATATATATAATCCTTTGCAAAAAGAAGCCAAATCCCCCCAAAAAACACCATAAATGGTGTACAAAAAGTTAAGACAAGTACATTTCCTTGCATCGTTTTATCTTTCCTTACAAAAATATGTCAAACATAAATAGTTGTGAAATAAATCCTCACAAAAAGTTCTCAAATAAATTCAAATCATCCAACTCACAGTGGCCAAGTACATCCAGCATTTTTATTGTTTCTATTGTTTATTAACCATTTATAAGTAGGTCACAACGCCCAAAAACGTCTTAAAACGGGACTTAGGGACTTAATCTAAAAACGTATTGTTTGAAAAATTTTTATTGAAAAAAATTCGGATTGAAAAAAAAAATTCGAACGAAGTACTTGGCGAGTTCGTAACAGGTAGTCCGTACAGTCATTTTACATAACTCGCCAAGTACTTCGTTCGAATTTTTTTTTTCAATCCGAATTTTTTTCAATAAAAATTTTTCAAACAATACATTTTTAGATTAAGTCCCTAAGTCCCGTTTCAAGACGTTTTTGGGCGTTGTGATCTACTTATAAATGGTTAATAAACAATAGAAACAATAAAAATGCTGGATGTACTTGGCAACTGTGAGTTGGATGATTTGAATTTATTTGAGAACTTTTTGTGAGGATTTATTTTACAACTATTTATGTTTGACATATTTTTGTAAGGAAAGATAAAACGATGCAAGGAAATGTACTTGTCTTAACTTTTTGTACACCATTTATGGTGTTTTTTGGGGGTTGAAAACATACTCTTGTCATTCGTTCGCATCGTTCTTTCCTATTGCTCGAGTCGTTCGTTCCGATCGTTCGTTCGTTCATTCATTGGTTCGTCCGGTAAATGTTTTTGAAAAATTTTTTGAGAAACGAAAATTTTATTGAAAACACACTCGTGTCGTTCGTTCCGATCGTTCGTTCGTTCGTTCTTTCATTCATTCGTATCGCTCGTGTCGTAATAATTTTACTTAAAAAAACTTGTTCGGAAACTTTTTTTTTTGAAAAATGTTTGGGAAATAAAATTTGTATCGGAAACCCACGCTGTCATTCGTATTGCTGGCTCGTATCGTTCGTGTTATAATAATTTTAGTGGAAGAACTTTTTTCGAAGAAAACCATTTTGATAATAATTAAATAAAATTGATTGGAAACGCACTATCGTCGTTCGTTCGTACCGCTCGTTCATTCGTTTCGTCAAAATTTCGAAAAAATTTTTGAGAAACAAAAAATTTATTGAAAACTCGTTCCCCTCGTTCGTTAGTACTGTTCGTATCGATCGTGTCATAATAATTCTACTTGGAAAAATTTTTTCAAAGAAAAAACGACGTTGAGACAAAATTTATTTGTTTGGAAAAAATATTTTGGTAATAAATTTAATTAATATTGATTGGACACTTGCTATTATCGTTCGTTTCGTTGATCCGTATCGCTCGTTCGTATTATTCGCACGTATCGTTCATATTATTTGCTCATATCGATCATGGTTTATTAATTTTTAGGAAAAATGTTTGAGTAACAAACAACTTTATTGGTAATTCGCTCTTGTTATTCGCACGTATCGGCTTTTCGTATCGCTGTTAACGTTTGTGTCACAATAACTTAACTTGAAAAATTTTCGAAAAAATGTTTGAGAAACGAAAATTTCATTAGAAACGCCCTCTCATCGTTCATGAGTAAATCACGCTTAACCCTTAATCTCGTTTTTGTATCGTAATACATTTTTATTATATTTAACTATAGGCAAATGCTTTGAGTGTTGGGTTTGCCCACAGCCTGAAGTGTTGCGTTTGCCTTTGAGCAAACGCAAAGTTTTGGGCAAGCGCAAAGTTTGCCTTTAAGGAAGTACCCTCGGTACGACGTAAGTCAGAGAATTTTAACCTTCTACTTGAGTAACGTAGTATATAATTTGGCAACATCGCATCCCTTGCTTTAGTGTACGTGCTCACGTACAAGTATAATACTTATGTATAGGACACTGAAGCAGCCAGCGAGCGGTTTCTGTGTGTATTATTAATTTGAAAAATGAGCGAAAACAGGTATTATTGGAGAAGAAAAAAATGTTCCAAAATAATTTATGATTATCGAGTGCGACAAAGTGAAGTGGGCAAATCGATTCCCAGTGTTTACGGGAAAAGAAATATTTCTAACCTAAACGATGACTTTAAAAATTATGCAATTGACGGCTGTCGTGTTGTCACGTCTGCGAATTGCTCGAAAATCTTGTCTTATTTTTAGTTATTTCTCCTAACACAAGCAAGCTTTATATGTTTTGGAAAGAGAAAAATGTTCATGGGATATTCGTTTACATCTCCTTCAAATTTTATCAAAATCTGTTTGTTAATTCCAACTTGATGAATGATAATGTGCGTCAAAATCACAGATTCCCATAAGACCCCATGTTAAGAGCTTCGAAATGAAAATATTAATATCTTCTTTCAAAGTCAACCAAAGATTACAAAAATTTAACTGAGTCATTTTTGGAAAGGTTTTGACATCTCTGCAAATTTTCGTAATTTTCTGTTTGTTAATTGATTTACCGAGGGTACTTCCTTAAGCAAACGCAACACTCACAGCGTTTTGGCAAGTTACGAGTAAATAAAGTTTCACAGTTTTTAAGAACAATTATACGATTTCACAAATTTCATTAATCGTGCATTCTTCGACCCTTACCGCAACGTCGGTAACAAGATTTAGTTCACCGTGTAAAATTGCACTCGGTGACGGTGCATCTATGAATTCAGGTTTTTGTGAGTCAGGCACAATCCGTGGTTGAAACATTATAACGGATCGTCACGGTGCTGCTTTTACCTCATTTCCATTCAACGAGTTGGCAATGTTTTCGTTCTTCTCGTATGACTGGCAAGAAAATTCAACAATTCCCGTTAATGAGATGTGTCGTATTTAAAATTATTGACAAGTCGATACACTGAGACTATGTACTAACAGCAGATGAAGGTACCATTGTCGGTTTAGAATTTACGATATTATACATTCAGTGTATAAATTTTTGCTTAAATTCGTTTCTTTATCGACGGTTGATACTTCGAGCTCTCCTAAAAGTAAATTTTTTGTGATGCATCCTGGCAGAATTTCATAGCACTCGTCTTCTTTAGGTGCACCGGAAATTTCTTTATCCCTCTCGTGCGACACTTCGCTGTTGGCTTCCTATGAAGCAATAAAAAATAATTTTAAAAAATGGAGCGAATTAAAAACTTGCATATTTTTTCCTCATTATTTAATCTGACTCACAAAGCTCGCTCTATGAGCAAGAGCGTTTTTAAATTCTGGCTGTCTCATAGAGTAAGCTTCCTGAGCCAGATAAAATAATGAAGAAGCAACGTGCAAGTTTCTGATTTTTACGATTTTTATTTCAATTTTGTTCATTTCTAAAAGATGAACAAAAGTATATACTGATATATTATGATAATATTTAAAATTATCGGAGTTATCGTATTTTGTCGGCAATTCGGTATACTGAGACTGTGTACTAATAGCAGATGAAGGTACCGTTGTCGGTTTAGAATTTACGATATTATACATTCAGTGTATAAATTTTTGCTTACATTCGTTTCTTCATCGACGATTGATACTTCGAGCTCTCCTAGAGGTGAGTTTTTCGTGATGCATTCTGATAGAATTTCATGGGACTCGTCTTCTTTAGGTGCACCGGAAATTTCCTTATCTTTCTCGTTCGACTTTTCTCTGTTGGCTTCCTATGAAGCAATAAAAAACAATTTTAAAAAATGGACCGAATTAAAAACTTGCATATTTTTTCCTCATTATTTAATCTGACTCACAAAGCTCGCTCTATGAGCAAGAGGGTTTTTCAATTCTGGCTGTCTCATAGAGTAAGCTTCCTGAGCCAGATAAAATAATGAAGAAGCAACGTGCAAGTTTCTGATTTTTACGATTTTTATTTCATTTTTGTTCATTTTTAAAAGATGAACAAAATATATACTGATATATTATGATCATATGACGTTCGCTGGTGACTCCCACATTAACGCATCAATCCCTTTTTGCCTCCTCGATCTGTTCAATTCCTTTCCTTCCTTCGCTTGATCCTGGCGAAAATATTTACACATGTTTCAATACTTGACAAATTCTCACTCGGTACAAATGGCAGTATCTGCTTGATGGTGTAAGTGAGAGTAAGACAGAGAAAGTCAGTATAATCGTGATAGAATGGAAATAAATGAGGGAGGGGGGAGGGGTGAAGGTTAAGCCACTAGCGAAATAACGTAATTAAATAATTAAGTAATTAAGTAATTGAAAAATTAAATACATCGAATGGGATTTTCCCATGTGACTTCTCATAGTAAAAACTGATGCTGTCAAAATTGTAGCATTTTCATTCTGTTGATTCTCGGGATTTATATTTAGCGACCCCGAAAACCCCCGTATACTAATTTTCATAGCATTTGAACAATTTTGAAAAATTTCGGCAGCCATATTGGATCCGCCATTTTGAATTTTGAAGAATTAATAGCAGATTGATTATCAGCGACTCAAAAAACCCCCACAAATTGATTTTCGCGATCATCCATCATGAACGAGTTGTTTTATTTTAAAATACTAGAATAAGCAAAAAAATTTTATCTTTAGGCCGCAATATTGGGTGCCGCCATGTTGAATTTGGAAAAACCCTGTAGTGCATTTTAAAGGTTAGGGTCCATGGACGCAGAAATTTGCGTAACCTTTAAAATCCTAAACCAATTTCGATCCGAAAGTGCTTGATAAAGCAAAAAAAAATTTCGAAATTTCATGTTTTTTGTTGAATAAACAATTATAACTTTTTTAATATGTATTTTTTGAAAATTCTGACTGGATAGATCGAAAGTTCAGACAATTTTACATCGGAAATAACTTATCTCGATTTTCTTTCGGACCGATTTCATATTGAATAGAGACACTGAATACAGACAAAAATAACGTCCATTTGGTCCTTAATGGGTTAGCTACAAACCGAGTGCATAGGATAAAGAATTCACTTGTCAACGGAGCGTATCGGACGTCAGCAATTAAGATTTTATTTTTAGTAGATAGCCAACGAACGTTTTCGCTGGTTACCATTCCATGGTAAAACACATTCCCGATGGACATGTCCAATATCGTCGGGTTCCAAACAAAAACAATTTTTTTAGCGTATTTTTGAAAGACGTTGCTCGGGTACCAACCAACAACCAACGATGTTGTTACTCAAAAAATCACAAAACCCTATCGAGTTCTTAAAATCTGCCCTTTTTAGGGCCAACGAAATTTCATTGAAAGCCTCTACAATAAAACATCGTCCGATTTGCAAATACCGCCAGGCGTAACTATAATAATCAAATTCCTCAATAGATGGCACCGTGCGAGAAATTAGTATTTTTTCCATCAAGAGATGGCGCTACGATCAAAGTCTCATGCTTATAGTGACTAACTTCAAGACGAAGTACGATACTGCAGTTTAGCGGCGATCCTCACGTAACAAAGAAATTCTAATCTATTTTTTGAAAAACAATATCACCAATCGATATGAACATTGGTTATTAATATTCATAATTAATTATTATATAAATTATTATTTATTTTAAAACCCCGGAAATAGTAGTGGAAGAGTGAGTGCGGGCGGAGAAGAAGGCAAACGGGCCGTAGCAAGTCGGCCGTATCGAGATTTCTACGTTAATTCGTCTACACAGTGAACATAACCTGTCAGGCGTTTTTATTCATTTTTTTTCTTCAAGAATCAGGGATTATTGTTGAGAGTTCAGGGTAAGTGATATGATCATCCTCTTCCAGGCGTTCAAGCCTTTGGAAGTTGAAATGGTCCTTCGCAGCAGCAGCCAACGCAGCATGACTTCTTTTTCCATTTCGGAATAAGGTTTCCTTCTACAGAAAGATAAATTTCAATTATATTTTTATACGATAAACTAAGGAACGAAGAAGAAGAAAGAAGCTGGAAGTCGACCGGGAACAACGGGAACAGCGGGCAGAGGAAGCTGTGCGCGAACGGAATATGTGGGAATATGGCGATATTGGGTAGAGACAGAAAGCAGACCGGAGAAAATGATACGCGAAAAAAGGGGTGGGAAAGTACGAGAGAGTGATAGGAAAGAATATAATTGGGTTGGGCCAAAACGAAATGTGGAAAGGACATAAAAGGAAGCAAGAATGCGAAAAGAGGGAAGGGAAACGTTTGAGAGAGGGATGGGAGCAAATTTAAGTGGTTTGGGTAAAAAGGAATGTGGAAAGGATGAGAAAGGAGAAAGTGGAAAACTGGAACAAAGCGGACAAATGGATCTAAGTGGAAAAGTAGAACTAAGTGGAAAAATGGAACTAAGTGGAAAAAAAGGAACTAAGTGGAAAAATTTAACTAAGTGGAAAAAATAACTGAGTGAAGAAATGTATGGGCAAAAAAGGGCTTAAGAAAGCATAGTAAATGGGAAGATGGAAAAACAGAGGGTAAAAAGAATAAGAGGCGAGGGTAAATTTGAGGAGCGGAATAGCAATGGAAATAAACGTTTAGGTATGGGCATCAAAGAAAAGTGGAAAGGACGTGATAGGAAAAAGGAAAAAGGAAAAAATGGAACAAGGTAAAAGAGATGCGACGGATAGATAAAAAGGATTCGGGAAAGGTTAACAAGTCGCTTGAGAAAACGTGGAGGTAGAGGGAACGAGCAAGATGGCATAAGATGTAATATAAGTTGGATGTGAAGCAAGGAAGGAAGGTCGGAAATGTAAATGTAAATTCAATTGTAAGTGGAAAATAAAGAGCGGCGGTAGGATAAAGGTTGAAAATGTAAGTGTCTGAGTGGGAAATTGGAATGCCGTGTCTCAATTGGTGTAAAGGCGGTACGAAGTATACACTTCATGCATACTTGCACATAGAATTAGAAGGGCAAGTGTGCATGAAGTGTGTACTTCGTACGAATTGGGACACGGCAGAAGTAAGTGGAGAATTGTATGGGCAAAAAAAGGGCATAAGAAAGGAATAAAAAGGAATAAAAAGTAAATAATGGGTTAGTATTAGAGGGAAGAAGAGAGGGGAATAGAGTCGAAAGAGGGGAAGGAAATGGCGAAAAAGAAAGAGAAGGAGGTGGGGAGAGAAAATAAAGGCTCAAGCATTAATTAACTCTAATAGTGAATGTTATAAAAGGCTGAGAAATTTGGTAACACAGGAACATAGATTTTAAATAGCTTAAAGGAGTATTAAGGTCTGCGTACACTATGCCACCAGTAGATATACAAGGCGGGTTCTGGATAAAGTGTAGGCGAGGGGGTGAAGGGGCGAGAGGGGAAGCCGAGAGGGGAAGCCGAGGGGGGTGACGTCATCGTTCTCGAACCTTCTGGAAGCTTCGAATAATATATATATATATATATATATATATATACGCACGCACGCACGCACGCACGCACGCACGCACGCACGCACGCACACACACACACACACACACACACACACACACACACACACACACACACACACACACACACACACACACACACAATTTCAATTGTAGTTGTACTGATATTAATGAATAAAAAATAAAAAATAAAAAATTGTTTAATTGTATTTTTTTATTCCCTAAGTAGCATTAGTTGAACGGATAAATTAAAAAAAAAAAAAGTTGGTTCTATCGGGAAATTAGGAAGTAAATAAAGAAGTAAAATAGATGATAAAAAAAAAAAGTTAGAGGAAATTTGAATGTAAAAGTAAAAGATGATAAAAAAAAAGTTAGTTCTATCGGGAATTATGTAAGGAAATAAAGAAATAAAATAGATGATAAAAAAAAAAAAAGTTAGAGAAAATTTGAATGTAAAAGTAAATAAAGAAATAAGGAGCGTGTTCGGAAATTGGGTGACAGTGCTGTCAGTACTGATGCTGGTTTCACTGGAAAATGGGTGTTCTGTTTTACTGACAGTGCTGCCAGTGCTGTTAAATCCGAACGCATTTCAGTATTCTCAGCATACTGCCTATATATACATCATTTGTGTAAAGCGAAAGTCGCCATTACTGGCTCTGCACTACCTCGCTGCTGACAGTCTCGACAGCCGGAAGTCAGCAATTCCCTAGGACCAACGTTCAACGAAATCGTGATAAGTTTTAGTCGCATCAGCCGTACTGAAAAGCATTTTAGAACGGACATCTAGTACTGACAGTACTGTCAGCCAATTTCCGAACACGCTCAAGAATAGATGATTAAAAAATATATATACAAGAAACCATTTTTAAAAAAATCACTCGAATGGGTCTCGATCCATCGACCATGCGAATGCGAGTCAGGCCGCTACCTGTTGCGCTACCAAGCGCTCACATGATTCGAATTAAACAAAACTTATATTGAATCGACATTTAGGTAAAGGTTTTGAAAAATAAAAATTCAAAAGCATTATATTTTTGTTTAAATTTATTTCTCAAAGTATAATTTTAATGATTACAAGATCCTTTTAATACATGTATTAAATGATCAAAAAAAAAAAAAAAAAAAAAAAATCGTGGTTACACATAAGAAAATTCACACTGATTGTACTGTCTTTTGATATAATGCAGATAAAGATGATTTTCTTTAGAAGCTTGCTGCATCTGTTTAAATTGCTGTTCATTTTCTTGTAATATTTTCGTGATTCTTGATGGTAAAAATACGGAATATTCGTTGTCGAGTTCCACGGTGACTTGAAGGCCGTACATGGTTTTAATCATTCTCATCGCAGTCACTTTGTAGGTTTTGCCAGGTTCGAGCTCCGAAAATTTTTTCGTTGGAAGGAAATTTTCCATTCGACTAATTTCGTTGATTTTCGAGAAATCCATGTTGTTGTTGTTGAAAATTTAACTGGGATAATCTTCTAGTGAGATGGTTGATATCACTTTTGAAGAGAATAAGTCTTTTCACTTCCTGGATATCTTTAATGAATAATTCGATTCGTACTTTGAGTTCTTGATGCTTCCTTCGTCTCGCATTTGTGGATCACTTCAACTGATGGAGCATTTGCAGCAGCTCGTCCTTTTTATACCCATCTACCCCCTCCCCTTTATTTCAAATATTAACGAAGCTTCCACTTCTGGAAGCTTCTAGAACCTTCGATGACGTCATCCTATTCGAAGCTTCCAGAAGGTTCGAGAAGAATGACGTCACCCAACTATCTATCTCTCACGCAATCGGCCTGTATATATTATTCGAAGCTTTCAGAAGGTTCGAGAAGAATGACGTCATCCAACTATTTCTATCTCTCTCACCCCGTATATATTATTATTCGAAGCTTCTAGAAGGTTCGAGAAGAATGACGTCACTCAACTATTTATATCTCTCACCTTGTATATATATATATATTATTCGAAGCTTCTAGAAGGATGACGTCATCCAACTATTTCCATCTCTCTCTCGCCCTGTATATAAAGGCCACCAATGGTGTGACTTGACCATTAAATTTCTGACTGCGAACAATTGAACATCAGTGTACAAAATGGAATCAGAACAGTGTTTGAAGCTTATAGGCATCATGGAAGATGCTTATAAATCTTTGATAAGTGCATCGAGTGAACAAATTGAAAAATGGAAAAAATTTGGTATTCGGAATATTAAATTATTAAACAAAATATTAAAAACACCGAACTTATCTCCGGGTGAAAAAACAAGAATTCAAACAACGATTTCCCTGCTCAAATCACTGAGTGAAAAATTCAAGGTTCATCAACGAGTAGGTGGAAACATTGGTGCGCGAAAGAACACATCCGATCGCGTTCGTTGGGTACATTTGGAGTCTGCTTTTGAGAATCGTATTCGAACTGGTGCAGTGGTGAATCTCATCCACAAGGATCTACGATCATTCTTGTACGATGCTAAAGTCACCACTGCAAAGCGACTCGCAAATGTGCTAAAAAAGGAAGGAAGTTTGAAAGCGAATGTTGTGCTGGCGTGTAAATTTTCCACGATGAAAAACGGTGAAGTGATCGAAGAAACAAAATACTTTAACACGAGAAACGAAGCGATTCTCGCAGCAACAGACATTAAGATTTGGTTCGATGAAAACGTAACGGACCGTCTGTTGGAAAAAGTGGAAGAATTTCAAGAACGTGATTCAGGCTGGTCATTGCGCGAAATCGTCAACTTGACAGTTAACATGAATCACTTCGTACCACTACGCGGAGGGCTGTCAACATTCGTCGAGTTGCCTCGAGAAATACAAAACAAAAAGGCTGTGGTGAATGTGAAAAACAATGACCTATTCTGTTTTCTGTGGTCGGTCGTAGCAGCACTCCATCCAGTTGCAAAAAATGCAAACCAACTTAGCTCATATCCCAGCTACAAGCAAGTGCTGAAATATGACGGTATCAATTTCCCGATCGCCTTAAAAGATATTTGTAAATTTGAAAAAATGAACAATTTAAAGATTAATGTATACGGTATGGACAAGTGTGGCAGAAAAAATGAAATAGTACCGTTATACATGAGTAAAATCAAGTCAGATAAGCCCACTGTATATCTCCTCATGGTTGAGGGGAATATCGGTATGGACGTAGATGGGGAAGACAATTTCCCACCAGTTTACCATTTTGCTTGGATCCGTAATCTGTCACGTTTGCTAAGTGCTCAAGTATACGGTATCAAGCTCTTTTCCTTCAGTCGTTTCAAACATATTCAGATACTGCTGGACAAGTGATTCACTGGATGTTTCATGTATAACAGATGAATCCTTCTCGAATGACGCATCTGGTACTTGTCGATAAACTTCTTTGTTGGATGTTTCATGCACAACAGAAGAATCCTTCTCGGATGATCAATCTGATGCTTGTTGATAATCATCATCATCGTCATCATATGCAGTTCTAAAAGAGCTATCAAGATCCCATTCTATCTTCAAAGCAGGTTCTTCCTTTTTCAGTTTTTTCTTAATATTCTCCAGTGTTTTTGATTGATTGACAATTTTCTGAAGAGGAGTCACCACGGGTCTGAAAACTTCATCCATGACCCGTTCCGTGGTCTCTCTACCCGATTTTATAAGTTTATGCTTTCGTCGAATCGCATCACTCGCGGTTGTGATTTTTCGTAAAACGTCTTTTTCCTTGTTGAATGTTGCGCTCCGCATGTTGATGCCTTTCCGTTGGAACGTTAACTGTTCTTATTTCTCTGATGCGCTTATATTTATAAAGCAATCAAATCCTCGGCGATATCGACCATCATTCATGTCTCCATCTTTATCAATCACTATGAAAGAATATTTACTATCGTTCCAGCATGATGAACACAAATCTTTAAACTGTGTATACGACATGTTGGTGTTCACATGATCATCATAGATATGCCGTAAATTCATTTCATCTTGACGAAAAAGTACCAGCAAATTATTATTGTCACGAACTAGATGTTTTGGGATACGAGCGTACGTTTGACAGAGATAGAACGAGTCAAAATCGCGGTGTCGACCCTAGCAAAAGAAAGCTCTCATATTATCCTGCTTCTCACAGGCTACATCATCAAAAATCATGATTGAATTTGGTCGAGCATCTTCAGGCTTGATTACTTGCTCATGATCGTCAAAAGGAAAATATCCCACTCCTTTTACAGTTCCGAGTAAACGCTTGAGAAGTTTGTACTTTGGTTGATTCAACGATTTAGAGTATACATAAACGTTTTCAAATCTCAACCCGTTAGGGTGGGTTATGAGGGTAAAAAGTGCATTCGTTTTGCCACAATTTGACGGTCCACAAATCACAGCACGCACACTGATTGGCAGCAGAGGTCCATGGCGTCGCTTCTTCGCTTCTCGCTGTGCAAGTTCATCAAAATTCATGACAGACAATTTGTCAGGTTGTGTCTTGAACTTCATCATGATAACGACTGATGGAAATAGGCATAAGTAGGGTGCTTATAAAGATCAGTATCTCAGTAACGAATGTTCTCTCTTCCGATACACATGTGAAAAAAAATGAGTAAACGATACGATTCAAAAAATCCCATAACTGACAGTTTGAAGAATTTCACGCAAGAACAACATAGACAGTTTCCTCCTCCTTCCACCAATGACAAACTAAAAGCTGAAAAGATTCGAGGAAGTCAAAGATTTAGGGTAAAGTTGATTCAGGACGATACGGCGCTGTTGGTGACAAGCGGAAAAAGTATTAGAAATGTATATAGAGTGAAAAAAGTATAAATAGGGCATTCGTAACCTGTAACTGCTTAGTCAAAAATATTTCGTGCTATGGTGATGATCATTCGGGAGCGTACGAAAAAACGTGGAAGAGGATTTGTCAATAATTTGATCAATAAGCTCCCCTTTGAGTTACATATACCGGGATATCAGTACTGCGGCCCCGGTACGAAATTAACAGAGAGACTTGCTCGAGGTGATCCTGGTATTAATCCTCTGGACGCTGCTTGCAAAGAACACGATATCGCATACTCAAAAAATCGTGAAAACCTTTCGGCACGACACGAGGCAGATCAAGTGCTTGCGAAAAAAGCCTGGCAAAGAGTTTTTGCAAAAGAGGCGGGTATTGGAGAAAAAGCAGCAGCTTGGGGTGTCGCAAACACGATGAAAGCCAAAACCAAGCTCGGTATGGGTGTGAAGAGAGCACAGAGAAAAAAAAATAACACGAGAAAGATGACGCTGAGGCAGGTAGTCAATGCGGCTAAAGCATCAATGGGCGGTGCGAATCCTATAAAATCGGCTCTCAAAGGCGCACGTGACGCTGTGAAGAAGGCAGGTGGAAGGAGAAAAGTTAAATCACCACGTATTCTGCCTGTGCCCACGAAAATTGGTGGTTTTCTACCATTTCTCATACCCATTTTTGCTGGATTGAGTGCCACTGGAGCTCTAGCTGGTGGTGCAGCGGGTATAGCAAAAGCCATAAACGATGCTAGCGCTGCTAGAAGACTCTTGGAGGAAAGTAAACGTCACAATGAGACGATCGAAGCTATCGCGTTGGGTAAAGGACTTTACCTGAAACCGCACAGGAAGGGTATGGGCTTGCACTTGAAACCCTACTCGGCAAAAAACGCGTAAGGCTACCACACCGAGCTCTCACCGATGCTGATTTGATAAAGTACGCCGGAGCTATGAAAATTCCATATTTCCGTGGAGTTTACATGAGAAACGAATTACCCGAGAATGGACCTCGAAAATATGAATCGGCTATTGTGAATCTCGATGATAAGGATGGTCCTGGTACACATTGGGTTGCGTACAAAAAAATCAATGATGAAGTTATTTACTTTGACAGCTTCGGTAATCTTCAGCCACCTCAAGATCTGATAAACTATTTCGGTGTTGGTAGCATTATCAAATATAATCATGAAAGATACCAGAACTATGACACTGTTGTGTGCGGACATTTGTGTCTAAAATTTTTGAGTGGTTATCTATAAAGTGGATACTCATGTCCTAGGAAGCATCAGTTGAACGTTAACCACCATGAGTGATTCTTTCACATTGACGCTTTCGGGAACGAGCTCCATACTGGAAGCTTACTATTTTCCATCGATCGAACTATCACCATTCAAAAATTATACTCTCGGACTCGTTGAATTGCTGACATTCAACTCAATACCAAACATTGATGTGGGAAATAATAAGTTTCATGTGGGAGAGGAAACAGTAACCGTACCCACTGGAAGCTATGAAATCGAGGATATCGAGCGATACTTACAGAGCGTACTCTCCAGCAAGAATATCTCCATCGATCTGAGACCAAACAACAATACTCTGTGCAGCGAGATCAAGTGAAATCGAGAGATCAATTTTATGCCTGACGATTCCATCGGTCGTCTATTGGGATTCACACCACGTATATTAGCAGCTAATAAAATTCATGAATCCGAGCTGCCAGTAGCCATTCTCAAAATCAACTCTCTGCGAGTCGAGTGCAACATTACCACGGGCGCTTATATCAATGAGCAACGAGTCCACACCATCCATGAATTTTTCCCAGTCGTTCCACCAGGATATAAGATCGTTGAAGTACCCTCACACATCATTTACCTTCCGATCGCCACACAGTCAATAGATCATCTTCAGCTCAAACTTGTGGATCAAGACGGACAGTTGGTAAATTTTCGTGGAGAAATCATAACCGTACGATTACATGTTAAATCAGCATAATGGGTATTGTGTTTGACACGAAAGTTGGATGAAGCTATAAGACTGAATCAAGATGCCGAGAAACAATCAGTCGTCGAGTACCCCTCAAGGAGCTAACACGTCGAAACACTCAGTTTTTGAAGACTCTGAGATTGAAAATCAAACCCCGAGCAGGAAGAAAAAGTGGACAATAAGAATTCACTTCTGCTGTATTGCTTGCATCGTACCATGGAGGAGATCTTGACAATACAAAAACCAATTATATTCGATGAGTCTATCGCGCACTAGGAGATTCATGCGCATCAACCGTTTGCATCGGCAACCTTCAATAACAACAATGAAATCCGAATTGCCGTTCAACATCAAGACTACCCAGCAGAAGCTCATTGCACGTACATGGTCGACTAACGAAGATTAATGGAACTGCAGTTCAAAATACGAAGCTAATCAATAATGCTATCTGCCATTTGTTTGAAGAAATACGATATGAGCTAAATGCCATTGAGATCGATCGAAGCAAAAATGTAGGTCTCACGACTCTCATGAAGAATTATGTATCCCAAAGCCCTGGACAAATGACTCTGATGGAAAATGCTGGTTGGCTCAACGATGATGATGAGGCTACGTTGACGGATGAGAATAGATATTTTGATCTTTCTATACCACTAAATCTGATATACTCGGATTCGCTGAAGATTACAATCGAATTATCGTTAATGCCAAACACGAGTTAATCCTGACAAGATCGAATAATGATACGAACGCCATTGTACAAACACCTCCCGAAGGTCAGGCTGCTGCTGAACAATTCAAGATTTCATTGAATAAAATCGAATGGATGGTGCCGTACATCAAAGTTTCCGATCAGCGAAAAATCCAGCTGCTCAGCTTTATTGCCAAGGATCCATCGATTGCCATGAGTTTCCGTACGTGGGAATTGTACGAGTATCCACTACTACCGGCTACCTCGAAACATGTGTGGGTCGTTAAAACATCGACGCAACTCGAAAAACCTGGATACGTAATAGTGGGATTTCAAACTGCGAGGAAAAATAATGCAAACACGAATGCGAGTCACTTTGATCACTGCAACATTCGCGATATTAAGCTGTTTTTGAACTCTCAATGCTATCCTTATGCGAACTTGAATCTTGATATTCCTCGCAACCAATATGCTCTTCTGTATGATATGTATGCAAACTTCCAAGCATCATATTACGGCAAAGAATCTGAACCATTGTTGAGCAAAGCCGATGTCCTTAAATACGCACCATTAATTGTTATCGATTGTTCGAAACAAAACGAATTTTTGAAATCGGGGCCAGTCGATATTCGCTTGGAATTCGAGTCAGCGAATTCTTTCCCACCTCAAACATCAGCATATTGTTTGATTTTGCATGATCGAATCGTTGAATACAATCCAATTAGTGGTAATGTTAAGAAATTAGTATAATTTTTTTTTTGCTCAAAACTATGATGTTTTGGTTTTATGAATAAAAAAAAAAACATGGTATATTTTCGAGAGTATTTCATTTCTTTCCATTATCCCTTTCCTTACAAATCATCACAAATTCTTTCATTTTTTTCACAAGATCGTATAGATTTTGAGTATGATCTATTACAAGGTTAACAGGTTCATCCTCGAAAAATACATACTCATTCGCCTGTATTTCACATTTAAGTTAAAACAATTTCATGCTCAAATAGCCGACAAAGTGATATAAATCTTTAACGTGTGTATCAATAACATCGATTGAATCACGCATGAGGTTGCACTCGGAACACGATATTCGATCTTTTTATCACACTTCAAAGTTTTGACATTTTTTTCGAAGTCAAATAAGTCATAGATGAAATCTTTAATATTTTCCGGTGGAACGTCCCCGAAATGTTTCTCGACAACTTCATCGTAACTGCTGGCGTATGGCGGAATTGAAAGCAAATGCTGCTCTTCGTTCCGTGATAATTCGTCCATGATGACTGACTGGCTGGTTGGAGAAGTCTTCCTTTATATAGCTTTTTTCCCCCACCCTCCGTTTCGAGATCGTTATTAAAAAAATTTTTATTACGCCCCATCATTTTTTCGATTCGACTTGAAATGCGTTTATTTTTTTTTATTTTTTATACATAGCATGTCTACACGTGGAACAATTTTTTATTAGTGGTATGGGTCCATCAAAATCATCTTCGCTTATTGCCTGATGGTGTTTTTCACATCGACGATACTTCATAATAGCTTCATCCATTTTCATTTCTCTAGGTAGTCTATCCCATACATCATCGATATCGTTCCATGCCCAACTGAGAATGAACTCTTTCGAGAGATGAGCAATATCTTCAGTTCTCATGTCTCGCAAATTTCCCAATTTAGAAAATAATTTCACCGATCTTGAAAATGATGGAGTCCCACACTCCAAATACCATTTCCTCAACCTTAGGACATTTTCGAAGGCGCAGTTGTATCGGCGCACCCCATTATGATATTTGTGATGCCAGCATGTTGGTACTCTCAATTCTTGCAATGCGGGACACCCCAAATCTTCCATGTTCACAATTGGTTTCCAGTATCCTGTGATATCCTCGATCCACTGTTTTTTTTTCAAGGCCTTTTACGTAAATCAAACTTACATCCCTCAAAATGATGTCGAATACGTCTTTTAATTTAGCGTAAGGAATATCTCCAACGTTCCAAGGAATACCGTGATATTTCCGTTCACACCACAAGTTCATGCATTTATATTTGGCTGGCAACTCATCCCATTTACAAGGTGGTTTAATGAGTAAACACCCAATCTCCTAATAACCCTTTTTATTTGGATGAATTTAAGCTGCTGCCAGCTCCTTCACGATAAACTCATTGATGGGTTTCTTGAAACCTTGTACGTCCAAAATTATTTCCATGTCAATGCTATTTTTTTTCCATACAACGAACCAAAACAAACTGATCGATTATAACGCAAAAATCGGCTTTTATAGAACATACCCCCACCATTTGTATTCCAGATCAATGCTCCTGAATATTTGCGAAAGATGACATCATCGAAGCTTCTAGAATATTCGAGAAGGATGACGTCACCTATCTCGAAGCTTCTAAAAGGATGCCCCTCGGCTCCCCCTCACGGCTCCCCCTCTCACCCTTCTACAAGGATCACGCCATCTTAACTGTGTAGATTATGATTATTATTCGAAGCTTCTAGAAGGATGCCCCTCGGCTTCCCTATCTCGGCTTCCCCTCGCCCTTCTACAAGGATGACGTCATCGTAACTGCATAGATTATTATTATTATTGAATCTTCCAGAAGGATGACGTAATCGTAACTGCGTAGTTTTTTTTTTTTTTTAATTGAAGCTTCCAGAAGCTTCTAGAAGGATGACGTCATCATGTATATATATATTATTCGAAGCTTCCAGAAGGTTCGAGAACGATGTCACCCCCTCGGCTTTCCCTATCGGCTCCCCCCCTCTCGGCTTCCCCCTCTCGGCTTCCCCCCTCTCGGCTTCCCATCTCACCCCTTCATTCCTCGCCCTTGATCCCGAACCGGATTTTTTTTTTTTTTTTTTTTTTTTTTTTAATCGAAGCTTCCAGAAGCTTCTAGAAGGATGACGTCACCCTGTGTGTATATATATATATTATTCGAAGCTTCCAGAAGGTTCGAGAACGATGACGTCACCCCCCTCGGCTTCCCCCCCTCTCGGCTTCCCCTCTCGCCCCTTCACCCCCTCGCCTACACTTTATCCAGAACCCGCCTTGTATATCTACTGCCACCGCAAAGCGCGGTGCTGCACGGCGCGGCGCGGCAAAGCGCAGCGCGGCGCGGCGCGGTGCATCAAGTCGCGGCGAATCGTGGAGATGCGAAGCGCGGCGATGCGCAGCGCGGTGATTCGATGCAAATCGTTACGAAGTGCTTGGAAGTTTTTGGATTGTATGGACACTACAGCAATATATACAATTTTTTAATCGCACGTGTCGATACGAAAAAAGTGAATAAAAAATCGTCAAATAGAATTAACTAAAATTCGTGCACGTTTGGCTTCGGAACGAAATGCTACGAGAGTGGTTAGACATAGAGAAAAATCGTATAGGACCAAATTTTCAGAGGAATTTTTTTTTTATGTAGAAAAAAATTAAAAATAGTGGTTAAAAAATTTAGCTCGGGCTCATTTTGAACCTCTGTTCATTCAGAGTGATAAATAATTTTCACGTTTTGAGGTGTATATAGAGAATCAATGAAGTTTGAAATTGAATGAACGTTTTTTGGTGATTCAGGTCTCCATTATTAACGCAGTACTTTAAAATTTACAGATGACCAGATTTTTCATTCAATCTTGCTTGACTAAAAAATTTTCTGAAATGCTTATTCATGCATTGACGAAAATCACTGTCATATTTATAAACATAGTTGAAAAATAATTTTCCAATACGTCAATCAGTATCGACCATCATCACAGAATAATTCCAAATGCAAGAATTATTTTAAAGATATTAACGTGAATGATTTTTATCAATCATTGATATTCAGCCAGTTCTATCACAAATTTTTCAACAACTTCAGGAACACAAAATCAAATGACTTGAAATGAGTTTGTATCATTCCTCATCTAATTTGAATAGACCCGCATTGTTTTATTTTGTTTGGATTTATTATCCAACTGTAATATGAAACTAATTCTAATAGTTTTCCAATTTTGTAAACTTCAGTACCAGGAATTTTCATGTTCCAAATGTGATTTCTAGCTGAAAAACCCGGATCGTGTAATGAGAAAAACCTTTGAAGATGTGGTGCACCGAACACAAAAATGAGCTGGGATAATAAACTGAACCACACAGTCAGATACCATCCGATATTACAAAACGCCACACCGCGATATGGACTAATTTCGATCCCAGAATTGTAGCTTCAGCGCTCAGGCTCTATTGAAATAAATTCGCGAATAGACCGTGCAATGCCATGGTTTTTTCACTATTTTTTATACTTCGAAAAATGAACTTGTGGTGTTCAAGGTGTCGAAATCGAAGGTGTCGCAATTCGAAATATATTGATTTTTTTTTTTTTTTTATATAAAAATATCGTAACTCTGTAGTTGGAAAAACACGAAAAAAATTGTACTCGAAAGTTTGGATGTTTTGGCACATTTTGGTATTTGTCGTTTTTTAATAAATATGAATGCTCTTGTAGTTATAAGCGTTGAAAAATGGAATAATTCATGAAAGTAAATCAGCTGGCGCAATCGAAAAACGGCCGGACACTCGTCCACTTTTTCCGGTAGTAGAATTGAGAAAATAATGTACATAAGGATCGGCGTCGGTCATCTAACTGATTAGGTGAAATTTCATGGAACGCCCCATATACAATTATTCATAACTATAGGTGGAGACTGAAATATGCATAAGGATAAAAAGTTTCTACTCAGGTCGTTTTATTCATCAAATAATTTATTAACATATTATAAATAATCAATCAATTATAAAAGATACAATTTAATATTTATCTATAACATGTAGTTTTCCGGTCTAATTTTTATAGATGAGAATGGAAAAATTATCTTACATTACGTACGAAATTTGATATGATTGTGTAAGTGGCAAAAAAGTTCTGGAATTAATGTTAATAGACATTCGTTTTCATCTCAAAGTTGCGAAGCTCTAAACCATCAGTTCGAGCTTAGAAAGAAATATTACTGGCAACAGAAACTTTGACTCCAAGGATTCAAACAAGAATACATGAATTCATTATGCATTTACGAATCGATGTTGTTCTGTATGAGGACCTGTTAAAAAAATAAGAATTGCTACCTGTCGGAATTATTCCACCATTCAGTTGGTACTTACATGCATAATTATACCATTATGGTCCTTACATGCATAATTATACCATTTTTAGAGCTTCATGCGAGTCAACAAATATTTCTACATTCATTTTATGAAATAATATGAAGATATATGCAATTGTAAATTGAAATACGAGGCATAATTTTAGATATTTTCATTTGATCCAGAACATTTTGCACGATTTGGATTTGCGCCTGGTGCAAGGCAATTTTTGTATACCGTTTTATTGGAGTGCTCTGTTTTGTCCAATCTTTATTGGAGTGTTCTGTTTTTTTTTCTTCGCACTATATATGCTGTGCTACATTTGATACGTTGCCTATACCAGTTACAAAAGAAAATCGCCGATTAACTAATTTAACTGTTTACACCGTGACTTGGTAACCGCAGCACACAAGACATACCGTTCTCAGTATTTACGGAGAAGAGATCAGCTTCGGTACAGCTTCCATAATTTGCGTTAATTATTAATTATATTACGATAAACGAGGAAGTCTTGATTGAAGCGGTGAAAAGATACCCGTTCTTGTATGATTTGAGTGACTCGCGTTATTCAAATAAAGGAATTAGAAGCAATGCGTGGGAAAAAACTGCAGAGGATATAGGAGAAAACGGTAAGCATTGTTTTCAATAATACTATCTAATTATATGTATGTTATTTTTGAGTGGGTGTGGGGTACATTTTTATGCAGAGTCTAATTTCATTCCAAGTTCTGACTAACTTTAACGTTGTTAAACGGGTAACGTAGCTCTGATCGTAGTCTACGCCATACGACACTCTAATAATTACACATCAATCCGTGGCCTATTCCGTATCCTGACATTTAATAAATTTTTTGTAACGCATGCACGATTTCTGCGTTTTTTGTACCTATTAAGCGGGCGTAAAGTGACCCTTTTTTGACCGGCTCGAAAAAGCGGGCAATAATGAATTCATTATTGCCCGGTTTTTGAATAAGCGGGCTATAATGAAAATAAGCGGGCTATAATGAAAAAAGCGGGCTATAATGAAAATAAGCGGGCTATAATGAAAATAAGCGGGCTATAATGAATCCATTATAGCCCGCTTATTTTTATTATAGCCCGCTTATTTTTATTATAGCCCGCTTATTTTTATTATAGCCCGCTTATTTTCATTATAGCCCGCTTATTCAAAAACCGAATATATAATATAATGAAAATAAGCGGGCTATAATGAAAAAAGCGGGCTATAATGAAAATAAGCGGGCTATAATGAAAATAAGCGGGCTATAATGAATCCATTATAGCCCGCTTATTTTCATTATAGCCCGCTTTCTGAAATTCGTAAAAACGACCGTGTGCGTACATATACAATATATGATATTGTATTTCGCCCACTTATAGGCACAAAAACACAGAAATCTATACATGCATTACAAAAAATATGGTGTGCACCAAGGGCTCAGTGGACTTTTTTACCTCGTGTGTTTGCAGTACTCGTCTTCGGCTCGCACACGCACTCGTCTTCGGCTCGCAGACGCACTCGTCTTCGGCTCGCTCCTGCACTCGCCTTCGGCTCGTGCGAGCTCACCCTCGACTCGTGCTAGCTCACCTTCGACTCGTGCTAGCTCGCCTTCGACTTGTACTGCAAATTCCACACTCGGTCTAAAAAAGCCTACTTTACGCCCTAGGTGCACAATATACTATTTGTCTCCATCGGAAATTTAAATTTAAATTTAAATTTAAATTAGGAATAAAAAAAAATTATTCAGTGAAATTTTTTTTTCTCAATTCGAAATACAATCCTCATGGTCTCAAATTTTTCCTTCCTATCAGTTCATCATAGACGCTAATTGGCTATTATAATTAGAAACGTTCAATGAGCGGCGGCTTGCACTTATGCTACAAAGCTTCCTCTTCGCGAGGATTTTTTTTCTATCAAAACTCAAGTTTTGAGGGGTAGGAGCATGAAAAATTTTAAAAAAATTTTAAACACCCTAATATATACATAAATATTAGAGGTGTTAATGTCGAGTTTTACTTGCACACCCCCTCTGGGGGGTTCTTACAAGGGTGGTGATTCCGTATACTTTCCGACCATCAACCGCCTGCTCCGACCATTATTATCACCACCTACTCCTCCTCGCGATCATACGTCTGCAGCCGCATCGCTCCTTCTCCATTTTATCCTGTATCGCATTCGCCGAGGACGGAGGGAAACTGCAGAAAACCTTCTGCCGATACAGGTCGGAGTCTCCCTAGTTCCCCCCTGGTGGCCGCGCGAGTAAACTCAAGCGCGGTCTCCAGAGGAGACCTAAGCGAGCTCCTCCTTTACTGTGATTCAGTGGGTAAGTCAGTGCACGGCTAAGCGGCCACCTTCCGAGCGATAAGAACCGCTGCGGGAGTCCTCCAGAGCCGTACCCCGACCACCCACCCATCACAGAAAGGTGTTTTTGGGCATTTGTTTTGGTGGGATCCGAACCACCGGGTTTGCAGATTAAACACATAGAATAAATTCCATCGGTGTCGGCGGTGGGGCTCGAACCCGGGTCCGCTGCGTGCGAACCCAGAGCCTCACCCACTAAGCCACTGCTCTCCCTTATATTAGAGGTGTTATTATTCGGGCTTTTATTAAATTTAATAGTCTCACCCCCAAAAAAGGTTCCAAATTAAAAAAAAAAAGAAAAAAATAAGTCCCTGAATTTTTTCAGATTTTTATTTTGATAATTGACCCTGTCCAGGCGAGGTCAAAGTTTCCCTCAAGGATAACATGGGGTTTTTAGGAATTACTGTATAAAATTCGACACCATCAATATTTTTCAGTCGAAAAGTCTAAAAAATTTGGAGCTTCATCCACATTGATACAGCTACATGAAAAAAAAAAATTGATTTTTTTTGGGTTGATTGTTTTATATGGGTTCTTTTACGGCGAATAGATTTTTTTTTCTCGAAAACACGTTTTTCAACGATTTTTCATTTATAATAATTGATAAAAAAAAGTATTCCTCAGTTTGATCGTTCAAAACTATCTAAAGCTAGTCTGCAATGATACCGGCTCATTAAAAATAATTAAAAACACACGTTGTTCTTCGCCTACTCTATAATAATTGATAAAAAAAATTATTTCTCAGTTTGATAGTTCAAAATTATTTAAAACTAGTCTGCAATCATACCAGCTCATTATATTCCGTGCCAGTGCCCGAGGTCTTTCCCCTTTTAGCAAATTCTTCCTTCTTTTCTCCCTTTACCGAGATATTCCTTCCTCCTCTCTCCCTTTCCCACAATGCTCCACGGCTGCAGCCGCTTCGCATTTCCTCCTTGACCCTGTATCGCATTTGCCGTGGACGGAGGGAAACTGCAGAAAACCTACCGCCGATACAGGTCGGAAGCTACCTAGTCCACTCTGGTGGCCGCGCGAGTAAACTCAAGCGCCGTCACCCGAGTCGGCCTAGGCAGGTCCCTGCTTTGCTGTGATTCAGTGGGTCAGTCAGTGAACGGCTAAGAGGCCACCTTCCGAGCGATGAGAACCGCTACGGGAGTCCTCCAAAGCCGCACACCGACCACCCACCAATCACAGAAAGGTATTTTGGGCATTTTTTTTCTTAAGGTGGAGTCCGAACCAACCAGGATTGCAGGAAAAACACGTAGAAAAACTTTTTCCATTGGTGTCGACAGTGGGGTCGAACCCGGGTCCGCGGCGTGCGAACCCAGAGCCTCACCCACTGAGCCACTGCGCTCCTTCATACCAGCTCATTAAAAATAATTAAAAACACACGTTGTTCCCCGTCTACTCGGCATTTTTCAACGAAAATCACGGCTTTCTAGGGCTCTTTCCTGCTAGTATTAATAAAAAAAAAATTCTCAACTCAATAATTTAAAAGTCTTGAAAATTAGTCTTTAAGGTAGTACCTCCACAAGATCGTTGAATCAATAAAGTGTTGAAATTTGGTATACACGTTATTTAATACGTTATCCAAACATCTGTGCAATTTAAATAAGTTTTACCATTCCGAAGCCAAGATATTTATACTCAAAGTTGGCTTGATTTACACGTAACATATGCGCCATACATGCACATAGAGTTACTTATTAATTCTACCGTCAAAACTAAAATTAAGAAGTTGATGAAAAACGAGGAGAAGCTAGAGAGGGATGTCACGAATAATGTGAAAAAAAATTCAGGAAAATTTACCATTTATTTTTTGAGATATTGTAAGTGATAGAGCTACGCGCGAGTCTGTGAGCGGTCCGATTCTCTCTTGTTTCATGCACACCCTGCTCGCCACGCACTGTCGTGCCTACATTTCCTCTTTTTTCCCTCTAATTCGACTGTATTAATCCGTCTTGACACCTTCCAGTGTCTCTCCCACAAACTCTTCCACACCCTGCGACATTTACCGAATTCTTCCGATATCTTCCAAAATCCGTCACATATCATCCGCATCTCACCCACATCTCATCCATATCTCACCACATCTCACCATATTTCACCACATCTCCTGACATTTCCTCACGTCTCCCGGGAATTATTCACATCTCCCACATCTCTAAACATCGCATGACATTTCCTCATATCTCCTTACACCTCCCATACATTTCCAGCCTCGTGTACACCAAATCTCCTCGATGGTTTACCCTTCGTGGAATTAGTTGACGTGATTATTTCAATCTTAATGAGCTTCAAAGTGGCGTTTCTATTGACCACTTTCAACTATGATCTTTAATATGATTTTTTTGTGCTAGTTCAATGTTTCTCCTTAAAATCGTGAAATGTTCATGAATTTGATAGGTTAAGCCGATAATCTTGGGGATTGAAGAACGAGATTCTAATAATTCCTTTTACCTCGTCGTACCATATCATTCTGCCATTGAACTGTGCCTGCTGGAGACACGAAATAGTTTCGAAACTTATCCCTTATACTCATTGCCTGTGATGCAGAACAAGCCCCCCCCCCCCTTACAGTCGTAAGATCATTTACTGTGCCCGGGTCGTTGTTACTGCTGTGTCCAAATGTACTAATGTCATCAATAAGCAAAAAGTTATGCAGGCAACACGTTGCCAATATAACCTTATCCACGTGCTCGGCACTCATTTTTATCCGTCGGTTATACAGCCTAAATTTTTGGACCATGATGCCGAATGCATTTTCCGAAACTCTTCTCGCCCGTGATAGTCTGTAGTTGAAAATTTTTTTTGTATCGTCGTCTCCGATTTGCGTACCAGGATATGGTCGCATGATGTTCCTCTTCAGTTGGAATGCTTCATCGCCTACGATGACGTATGGTAATGGGTTATCACTACCAGGCAATGGTTTTTCATTAGGAACGTTAAGTTTTCCTTCGTCGAATGCCTTGCCACAGCTGGACTTAGCAAAAATACCACTGTCGCTGTTCTTGCCATATGCACCAACGTCTACCGAAATGAACCGATAATTGGCATCCACCAGAGCCATGAGTACAACGTTGAACGTTTTTTTGTAGTTATAGTATAAGGACCCAGAATTTGGTGGAGCTTCTATCACGATGTGCTACCTATCTAGAGCACCGATACAATTCGGGAAATTCCATTGTTCTGAAAATGCATTTTCGATGCATTCCCACGTTTCCGCTGTCGGCTTTGGCATGACAATCGGTGATAGTCGTGTCCAAATTATTTCACAAGTTTCATGTACAATTTTACGGACAGTGACCTCCTCCATGCGGTAACTCATCAACGCTATTGTTCTGAAGGAATCACCTGTTACCAGAAATCTAAAAAACAAATCAAAGACATTGATGCATTATTTGAAAAGAATTGAAATAAAATAACTATATTAGATAATCGCGATTCCACAGCGTGTATTAAAATGAGCAAGTATACGAATTGAATGAAGAGTATATCACATGCCCAGAACAATAATGTAACCTTTTCCGAAAAAAAATTTCTGCTCAAATTCTGGGTGGTAAATTTAGCAAACTGTTGAGCCAATTTCTAATAATGTGCAGTAAATTTACAAATGAAATAAATTTGCTGCGCATATGTTTGGTAAATTTAAGATACATTGGGTTAAGTTTAATTGATTCAGAAATCTTTATTGCAATTTTAATACAAATGTATAGCAATTCATTTTGCTGTACTGAATTTGCAATACTATGCAGAAATGTCACAAAATTCAAATGCATCAAATTCAATACACTGTATGTATGTGTATATTTATTGTCACCCTACCGGGTTACAAGATTTTTTAAAAGGTTATCTCCTTTTTACATCTTTTACATCCTTTTTCCTCCTTACCTACTATTACACTCTATCACATTCTTTTAACATATCCCATTCCATCTCTCTCGTCTCTCATCCATCCATTCTCATTCTCATCCTCCGCTCGCTTGTCTCGCTCGCCTCGCTCGCACCTCGCACGCCTCGCTCGCTTGCCCGCCTCGCTCGCTCGCTTTACCCGCACACTCGTCTCTCTCCCTCCTTTCCTCTTCACTTGCTCTTTTCTTTCCGTTCTCTTAACCTACTCTTATTCTACCGCCTGTCCCCCCTCGCGCCGACTTCCATTTCCTCTCTTTCACTCCAATCCTTCTTTCACACCTGTTCTCTCTCCCTTTCCCCTTCTTCTATTCCTACTTCTTCTCTGGTCCTCTGCAGCTCCTTCATCCATTCCTCCCCCCTCCCCCCTCATCCAGAATCTCTCTAATCTTCTCCCTGATCCCCCGCTCGTCCCCCTCGGCCCCTCTGCACTTCTCTAACACGTGCTCCCACGCCTCCTCCCCCCCCCCCCCCCCCACATACTCTACACACTTTATCCTCCTCCCTCTCCCAATACCTACCCTCTCTCATCTCATTCCCTATTCTGAACCTTGCTATCCTCTTACATCTTTCTTAGCTCCATCCCATCTTCAGATACTTGGGTATCCCCTCTGTTCCTATCTCCCTATACTACCTGTTATATTTTGATCTCACTATTTTCTTTCTTCTCTCCCTTTCCTGTCCTCTACGATCCTCTTTTTCTATCTTCTCGTATCCTCCGTCTCCCTGTTCTTCCTCTTGTTCCCTCCCTCCTGCACCCCTCTCTAAGAATTCTTTCCTTCCCTTCTCCCAACCCGATATCTTCCCCACGTTTTCCCTTCCCCGCTCCCTTATCTTTTCCCAGCACGCCCTCGCCAATTCACTCCCCTCCCCACTCCTCAGCTTCTCCTCAAATTTCCACGCTCTTCTTCCTGCCCTCGTTCTCAGCTTGTCCCTCTTTGCTTCCTCCCTCACCATATATCCCGGTGACCTCCAGTCTATGCCCAGCGTCCATCTGATATATCTTTCCTGCACCCTCTCTATTTCCTCCCTTTCCTCCCAACCCCATATCTCCGCCCCGTATCCCATCACTGTCCACACCAGTGTGTCAATCAGCCACATCCTTCTCTCCCATTTCTTGCCAAACTTCCTCTTTCCTATCCCCCATACCTGTTTCATCACCGCCCTCACCCTTCTAACCCTGTCCTTTATATGTGCTTCCTGCCCCCCATTCCTCTCAAATACATACCCCAGGTATTTTAATTCTTTCACCTCCTCTATTCTCTTCCCTTTCCATCTCCAATTCCCCCTTTTTTATCTTCCTCCCCCCTTTCTAAATCTCACGATCTTAGTTTTTCCCACATTCACTTCCAACTTCCTTTTCTCAAAATACTTCTCCAATCTCCTAATCATACTCTCCATCTCATCCTCGTTTTCCGCCACCACCACCACATCATCTGCATATGCCAACGAGCAAATCCTCCGTTCCCCTACTTTTACACCTCCCCACTGTCCCTTCTTCAGCTCTTCCTCCATATCCGCCGTCAACATATTAAATAATATGGGGCTCATCGGACACCCCTGTCTCACCCCTTTCGCCGTCCAGAATCCCTCTCCGATCTCTCCCCCTACCTTCACTCTACTTATTGTCTCTCCGTACACCTCTACTATCCTCTCCCTCAGTCGCTTTCTCACTCCTCTCCTCTCCAACGCCTCCCACAGAACCCCCCTGTCCACCGAATCAAACGCCGCCTTCAAATCCACAAAGAACGCCACCAACTTCCCCTTCGTTTGTTTGACCTGTTTACTCACCAATAATTCAACACATATACGTTGTCAATTGTCCCCATCTCCTTTCTAAACCCTGTCTGATTCGGCGATATCATTCCTCTTTCCTCCACTTCCTCCTCCAGTCTCCTTGCCAGCACCGTCGTATATATTTTATACAGTGCCGGCATTAGCGTCACCCCCCTGTAGTCCTCCACTCTAATTCCCTCTCCTTTCTTTACTATCGGCACTATTATTCTATCTTTCCATCCTTGCGGCCATCCCTCCCCCCTCCACACCCTTCTACATATCTCCCACGCCATTTCCACCGTCCTTTCCCCCCCACACTTCCATGCCTCGCTCGGTAGTTCATCCCCCCACCCATAGCCTTTCCCTCTTTCGTCTTTCTCAGCGCTTTCCTGATTTCTTCTTTGCTTAACTCTCCTTCTTCCCCTTCCCTCACCTCCCGTCTCGTTCCCACCGCTACCCTATTCCCTACGCCCCCCAGCAGCCCCGTAAAATATATTTTCCATTCCTCCTTCGTTATCCTCTCATCCACTCTCTTTCCCCCTTTCTTCCCCCGGTTCACTATCTCCCATACCTTATCTTCCGTTCTGGCCTCCGCCACCTCTCTTATTAGTCTTTCTTGTTCTTCACGCTTTTTCCTCTCGCACACCTCTCTATATTCCTTTTTCCTCTCTCTGTACTTCTCCCTCGTACCTGCTCCCTTTCTCCACTGCCTCAACTCCCTCCTGGCTTTATCCTTCTTTTCCCTACTCTCCTCATCCCACCATCCTTCCCTTCTCTGCCTCTTCTCCCTTCCCCCTTCTTCCTCACTCTTCTTCATTGCCTCTTTTATTTCCTCCCCTGTCTTCCGGACCAATTCTTGTATACCTTCTTCCTTCACCTCCACCCCTCCTATCTTTGTCATGTACACTTTCTTCATTTTGTCCGACCATTTTCCGCTCCTTATCTTTCTTTCCTTCCTTCTCTCCTCTCTCCTCCTCACCTTTCCCGACTTCATTAACACAATTAGTGGGTGGTGGTCCGACTCCACCGCGTCCCCCACGACCATACTCTCTATTCCCCCCCGTGTGTCCTCATCTCCCACCACATAGTCTATGACTGTGTCCTCCCTTCCCCCCGTGTACGTGTATTCCCCTTCATCATCTCCCTCTATATTCCCATTGAAGATCTCCCATCCTACCTCTTCTATCATCCGCGTTAACTTCCTTCCCTCACTATTTATCTTCTTATCCTTTGATCGTCTACCCCCCTCCCTCTCCTCTCCCATCAATCCCTCCACTTGTCCCCCCTCCTTCCCCGTCCTCGCATTCCAGTCGCCTCCTACTATCACCCTTTCCCCCACCCTCTGTCCTTCCATCCATTCCCTCACACTTTCTAATTTCCTGTCCATATCCCCGTTTACGTAAATCACTACTACTATCCATGCGTCATCTCCTGCCTTTATCCGTTGCGCCATCAATCCCTCCTCCTCTCTTTCCCCATCGATCTCCGACCCGATCATTTCTTTCCTCACACCAATCATCATTCCTCCACTCGCTCTACCCTTCCTGTTCTTTCTTTTCGCCCATTGCTTCTTCCATTCATATCCTGCCGGCAGCTTCCTTCTTATCCTGTTTCAGCCTTTCTCCTCCATCCAGGTTTCCATTAGGACTATCACTTCCCACTGCTTTATCTCTTCCCAGAACTCTTTGTCTTTATTCATCAGCCCCGCCACATTCCAGAATCCTATTTTCCATCTTTTCTCTTATCCTGCCCTCTCCTTATCCTTTCTCTTCCTTCCCCGTGCCACCCCTACTTGTTTTTATCTATTATAATATAAAATTTTGTACAAAATAAGCGAAAGAATTTTATGCTTCTGCGAGCCCTTGTGACACATGACCGATACGGCTTATTACATGCGTATTCTTGAGCGACTCAGTTACTCCATCAACTCGATCTCTTTATTTCAACGTTAGGCAAAAGATATTCCATTTGAATTTTTCATTTTTTTCTCCATCCAAATTAATTGAACAAATTTAATAAAATCAACGAATTTATTTATTTTTTCCCCGTTCTCAAAATTTTTTTTCTCTCTCCATTTTCTATCAATTAAAAAAAAAAAAAAGGAAAAATCGTAAAATAAAATTTGAAAAAAAAATAAATAAAAAAAAAAAAAAAACCCTCGTTTACAAAAATTAACCCAACATGACCATAGTGGCGTAAGAGCTTACGACTAAATTCAACAAATACATTTTTTTTTTAATTTAAATACCGAGAACACAAATTCAGACAATATGTCAAACAGTGGCGTCACCTTTCGCGATGTATATAACCCAATCCCCATATTCGATGGCAAAAACATACCTGTCGACCACTTTATCAAAGCATGCAAAAGAGCAATCAAAATATTACCCGAAAATGAACACGCGAAATTACTTATCATGTTACAATACAAATTAAACGGAACCGCGCTCGATTTCGCAGAAACAAAAACACATGAAACAATTATAGAATTTCTTAACGATCTTAGAGACAATTTTAGTGCCCCAATCGAATTACTTGATCTCGAATTAGAATTAAAAACAATTTCACAAAATTATAATGAGCTAGTACCAGAATACGCAACACGAACACGAGTAATTTTAAAACGAATAACAGAAAGATTAGAGGAATGTTACACTCAGGAAAGCGAAAAAGAATACCTCAAGAATAGAATAGCAGAACTAAGAAGATCGGTAACACGAGCCTTCGTTAGAGGCCTTTTCGACAAAATAGGTAATTTTTTGATTAATCAAAACATTCAGTCCCTTGAACAAGCCATAAAAGGAGCAGGTAATATCGAACAAGAACTTTTGAAACGGAGAACAGTAAATCTTAATCGAATAACTCACAAAAATACCCACGTAGAACAATCCGAGCCAGCGAAAGCACATTTCGTCAAAACACGACAGGAAATAACACAAACATATTGCGAATATCACCAAACGAACAGTCATTCCACTGCAGAATGCTTCACCATAAAGGAATTAAGAGAAAACCGGAGCAGAAGATTTAGAGATTCATTCTACCAGAACACACTAAATTTTCAAAACGAGTACCGCAGCGATTCGCGCGACCACCAACAAAATTTTCGAAATAGATACCACAACGATTCGAACGACGGAGAAAGGGATTTTCAAAACAGATATCGCGACGATTCAAATGACAGGCGACGAAATTTTCAAAATAATTACCGTGACAATTCACGAAACAGACAATATTCCGATCACGGATATCGCAGCGATTCGCGCGACCGACAATATTCTGATCATAGATATCGCAGCGATTCGCGCGACAGACAGCAAAATTATTACAGAGACAATTCACGAGATAGGTATCGCGACCACGACCGCGGAAGATACCAAAATAATCATCACAATTACGACTCATACGATTATTACAGTAACTCGGGAAACAGATCTCGAGATAATTCTTGCGACAGATACTCTAACGATAAGTCACAAAAACGACGTAGCGAAAGTACGGAAAGACTTAAGGACCAAATTCGCGAACTCACAAAAGCCGTAGCCGAAATTCAGCAATCAAAAAACTCGAGTCCGACTTCGCGGGACAGCGCGACGCGAAGCGAATCACAAGAGCGCTCAACACCAAACCAATAAATGACAAAAATCTCGAAGTACGAAATACGTTATCACGAAATTCAGTCAAAATTCTCCATATCAGACCCCGAGAACAATCATCGGAGGAATCAGAAAACGAAACAAAAAGGTCAAGAATATCGCAAGAATTCAACAAACGTATTCGATCATCATCATCGGACCAGTCCTCTGGTAATCCAGCACGGAACAAGATAATATTACTACCAGGGAAAGTTGAAGAATCGGAAGACATTGACACAGAATCAGACCAAGAAATAACATCAGACAATCAGGAACAAAACGAAGGGAGTGCACGACCCAAAATCAATCAAAAAATCGACGACAACTACGATTCGTTAATGTCAGAAGAACCAATCGAACTCATAAAAACTGAACAGGAACCGACACGGCAAATTTCAAAGGACAACCCACAGGAAAACAAATTGGAATATGATACGGTAAACAAAGAAACGGCAAACGAACCAAGCAAACTAACTAGGAAACGAGAGGATACAACGAAATTATGCGAAAATACAGACAAAGAAGAAATGGAAAGCTCAACGCAGCAACAAGAAAATATAAAAAGCTCAACGCAGCAAAAAGAAGAAAATATAAAAAACTCAACGAAGCAACAAAAAGAAGAAATAAAAAGCTCAACGCAGCAAAAAGTAAAAGATGCGAGCCCCGAGCCGCCACCCCGGATCCCTATCGACGCTAGTGACCGCTTTGGAGGACCTAGAGCCACATGCGACGATAACATTGCTACTCACAATACTCACGGAGGACCCGGAGTCGGGAGAAACAATGACACATATAACGAAATGGCAAACGAAATGGAAAATGAAACGGCAACGAAAGAGGAAAAGTCTGCGGAACTGGAGGTTGTCCCAAACTTTAGGTCACCAACATCAGACAAAAGCGACGGAAAACGCGCGAAAAAACCGGACGCGCAACCCAACTTCAGGTCACCATCATCATCTCGGAACCTGCAGGAAGAAGAGCAACGGACATTACCAACTCATGTGGAAAAACAACTCCAATCGGAACCTACAACATCGTACTCCACACGTCCAACTTCTTCATGGGAATTTAAACTAAGTACGTCGAAACAGGCCAGTTATGAGGACATCGAACCAACCTTCCGATCTCCACCAGAAATACAAGCGGTCCCAGCACCATCACCAATCACTAAACGCGGACCAGGCAGATCACGGAAAAGACCTCTATCTCAACTATCGACGGCGGTTATACAACGCAAACCTGGCAGACCTTGGAAAAAAAAACCATTTTCCTAATCACCACCACTAGTTGCCAAACGTGGACCGAGAAGACCAAAAAAAAAAAAAAAAAAAAAACACCATTTGAAAAAAAAACACAGGAAAGTCCCATACATCTGGAAATGCCATTTCTAACCGACAGCGACCCCGAGAGCTCGACATCGACATAAGGTACCATGCAGAACAACACATACAAAACAAAATGCAACCAACAACGTCGGTACACGAGTCGTACAAAGCGAAGAACATCAACGGCAACGAAACTTCAAGATATTTTCGCAAAGAAACACTAACAAAAAAAAGACACACATTACTCTATTTCATCGGAAACATTAATAAATAAGGATTAGAGAAATGACATCGATGACACAACTAGAATAAGTACACAAATAGGGACACTCGCAAACAAACTCACTAGAATTAACAGAAATAGCCTATAACTACACACATTTTAAAAGCAGGTTTTGGCACAACACACAAACAAGCTAAATCTTTAGCATAAACAATAAACAAGGAAATGTGAAACATCAACCTCGCTCTGCTCGAACTTCGAGACGACGCAGAAGTTACACGACACAAACAAAGAACCATACCCTTTATGACAGAAATCGAAGAAGCCCTTATGGAATTAGAAATCGACACAGAAACACTAAACAATGCAATCCTTTTGGTAAACTCCAGACAAATACACCTACAATTGTTACCGCCAGCGAAAACAATCTTACGCAGCGCAGAAGCTATCACGAAATCATCATCAAGCACAGAATTTCAACACCATTAGATGCAAAACACATATTTGATGTAGCGACTTTGACGAAATTAACAGATTTCACAAAAAAAAAAAAATAATAATAATAATAATTTACGTTATAAGAATTCTACTGTTAGATTTAGCACACTATTAATTATACTAGCATTTATTATGTTATAAATTTATATCGTAAAAATCCAACGTTAGATTCAACACACTATTAATTATACCAGCCTTGCGATTTGCGTTCACTAAACAATCAATACCATAGAAGGTATTACTGAAAACTTCGAAGATTTTTTTAAAATGGCACCTATACGTACCACCTAAGATCAAAAGCCTATTCATCATCTGCGATAACCACGAAGCACAAATCGAAACAATAGAAAATTCAGGCATTTTACAGTTAAAACCGACATGTCAATCTAAAACGAAAACAGTAATAACTAATATACATATAATTTTTATTAAAAAAAAAAAAAAAAAAGCACTATTATTTTAATTGATACGCATACACATTTTTTTTTTATAAAAGATAGCTACAGATATTTCATGAAATCAAAATGACAAATAAACCTAAACATTAACCATGTAAACAAGGTGTATCGCTCAGTCGTCACAAGGACCAACAGAATCAAACCGTCCAAATCCAGCCTAACACACCTTTCCTCCTACTAACCTTAAAGCTAATCAGAATTTAGACTGTTTCAGGATAATCATCAATCAAATAAACGAAAAGCAACGACAATCGAAAAATCGGATATATCATAACCAATTAAACAGAAAAATTTTAACCCTGAAGGAAACAAAAGCACAAAGGAATCATGAATTATCTTATAGTCAAATATTTTTGCGCAATACATATGATTACTCTTACGGATACCTTACAGACCATACCCTTCCAATATAACAAACCACTTACCACTAACACGAAAGCTAATGAACTCAGTCAGTTTCAGATCTCAGCACTTAGGAAAAATTCAAGAGAATTCATAGTCGAAACAGACAAGCATCCCCACAGATTCGATACAAGCCAATGGACAAGGAAGCAAAAATCCACACGACATAATGGTCAAACCAACAGATTGAAGCCACCTGACAGAAGAAACACAAAATACATACACACAAACAAAACCATTTACGAAAATATAACACACACGTTCTTTCTCATTTCATTATATAGAATCAATTTTTCATTATATAAAATCAGAACACTAAAATATTATTGTAAACGAATTATTGTATATCACGATGCGGAGCATCGTTTTGTAAGAGGGGGAGTGTAACGGCCCCGTCCTATAGCCTAAAAAACTCTCTTCCTTTCCCACGCCAGCTCATCAACTTCACTCTCGCTACCAGTCCACTCGCACGCTTAAACCTTACATATCAGCTAAACCTAATACTCCTTTCCGGTCAATCTCACAACCGTCAGCACCTTAGCTCCAGTTTGCCCTTGGTCCCACGGGCCTTGTTCCTCTGTCTTGACGACATCCCCTCCACTTTCATTAAGTCCTCTCCTTCCTTCACCTCATTAGCACTGCAGTTCATCATTAACCTTCTATCAGTTCGGACGTGCACTCCCGAATTATACCAACATGCCAATAAACTACCAATCTAAAATCTCCCAAGTCTAACTTCATTTCAACTTCATTCAACCCGTTCGCCCATCACAAAAAAAATAATTCTAGACTTTCCTGGACAGATACAACCTTAAGAATGTCGCGTAAAAATGTAATTGAGCGACTGCCTTGATGAGATGCAATTTTTTTTCAGCCCTCCGTCTGTTTATTTTTCTTCGTGCTAAAATAAAGGCTTCGGCCGATAAAAACATTAAAAAATATGAACATTTGGAAAAGCCGCCATTCTCAATAATCACTTAATTTTTCATCAATTTTTCCCAGCGTTGCTGAAAAATTATTTTTTGTTTTATTCTTTTCATGTCTTTTTATTCTCATCAGCTGGGCCATCGCGACAAGCATGAACATTGCCGCACACCTAGCATTCATTTGTTGCGCTCTCGAGCGTCCGTGTGGCGTTCAACGGTGTGGGTTTACGAGCATTGTTTCACGAGCCCCGCTTCCACCGCTGTTGTCCCCGCAACTATTTCAACTTTTTTTAATTTCCCTTTCGATCGGCTCATTGGTCGACGCAAATCGCTAATTTGGAAAATCCAAATCTATAAAACGTATAATTGTTATTAATTTTTTTTTACTGCAAAAACACAGAACGAGGCATGTGAATGCTGAGCGGTAAAGATCGAAACTATCTCATGCCTTAGTGGCCGTTCGTTCTGACCGTTACCGCTGCAGCGGCTAGTGCTGGCGGGTAGCATCCCGAGTCGAAATTTTGGTACTACATTATACCTTTAGATACTAAACAAGACCTTATTAAGTTCTTTTTGGTCCGCAAGCCCTATTTAGAACCTGATAGAGCAATCTTTTTCATATTTGTTCCGCTTCTGATCCTTGACGTCCTACTATATTGTCCGAAGTCGAAATTTTGGTCCTACGATAGGCCTGCAAAGTCCTACGTTCAGTAAGATGTATTAGGACCTATAGAGGACTTCTCTGGTGCTAATAGATATATATATACCTGAGTCGAAATTTTGGTCCTACGATAGCTCTGCAAAATCCTACGTTCAGTAGGATCTATTAGGACCTATAGAGGACTTCTCTGGTAAATAATGCTCCTCTCACGTGAGAGCCTATTTAAAGTCTTTAGGTCCTCGAAAAGTACGATAGTACGTATAATAAGTAGGTGTGTGTATATATATATATATATATACCGGGCATATTCGTGGAAACGGGCCAGCTCGGCGCCTGGTAGATAGGCAGCCGGAGATACTATTTCGTTCGTGAGTTTGTAACACTGATTGACGCGAAAAAATGACCGATGACCCAACCCGAAACTTTCTAAATAAAATAACATAACCTCATTATTAGGAAACGTCGAAAAGTGTTGGAAATGCAAGTTTTAAAATCAAATAACTTTCATGAAGATGAATTGACAGTGAAATTTATTTAAAATAATTATTCATAAATATCATAATTTATTGATTTATTGAGGTCTCATTCTTGAGTCTCGATGCTTGGAATCCTCGCCTCAAGTTTCTGAATTGACAGTGAAATTTATTTAAAATAATTATTGATAAATATCATAATTTATTGATTTATTGAGGTCTCATTCTTGAGTCTCGATGCTTGGAATCCTCGCCTCAAGTTTCAACTCAAGACGGAGCCTTCGGTCTCAGTCTGGAGTCTCGATGCTTGGAATCCTCGCCTTAAGTTTCAAAAAATAAAAAGTCGCCAAAAGTTTGGGTTCTGGCGATAGAGATCCTCGCCTCAAGATTCAACGTATAGCCATCGGTCTCCGTCTCGAGTCACAATGCAAGACAGAGACCGAAGGCTCTCGGCTGAAACTTGAAACAAGGATTGGAATCCTCGCCAAAAGTTTGGGTTCTGGCGATAGAGATTCTCACCTCAAGATTAAACGTATAGCCATCGGTCTCCGTCTCGAGTCACAATGCAAGACAGAGACCGAAGGCTCTCGGCTGAAACTTGAGACGAGGATTGGAATCCTCGCCTCGCCTCGTTTGTACTCAAGACGGAGCCTTCGATCTCCGTCTGGAGTCTCGATGCTTGGAATCCTCGCCTCAAGTTTCAGCCAAGAGCCTTCGGTCTTCGTCTTGGATTTTGGATCTTGAATCTTGGATTTGGATTGAGAGCTTACGTTCTCCGTCTTGGGTCATCAAATGAATTATTCTCAGGTTTGACTAGCAATTAATTTATTACAGTAAAGGAAATAATCTCAGGTTTGGACTAATGAATTATGAACAAATCGTTGGTTAATGGTCAATCGAAGAGAATCCATTCCTCGCAGACTAGGGGTTTCATACCTTCGAACACCACCGCTTCATCTGGAACAAGAAGACGGTAGTCAATAAACGTTATGTTATTACCTAGAGGCAAATCGCTTACTAATTAAGATTTCCATCGAACCTTGTTATTGCCAGCTAACAAACGATAGTTTTTGTGGAGGAGATAAACAATAAGCAATGGATTTTCCTGCGGCTCGAGACATCTTCAATATCTAACGAAGACTATTAATGAAAGTGCTGTACTTCTGTAACAGAACCAGACGTCTCAGGTTGGCTTGAACTTCTGTTTAGACTTATGCTATCTGATAATAGCAACTAATTCATCACCTGTTTGCCTTTCTGTTACAGAAGTACAACACTTTCATTAATAGTCTTCGTTAGATATTGAAGATGTCTCGAGCCGCAGGAAAATCCATTGCTTATTGTTTATCTCCTCCACAAAAACTATCGTTTGTTAGCTGGCAATAACAAGGTTCGATGGAAATCTTAATTAGTAACCCTGGTGGAAATAGTTTCTATGCATTTTTACGAGTTTCTACGTCAACTTCTATGCGGTTCTACATTAATTGGAACACGTGAATAGTTTTTCATAGAAGTTTCTACGTAAATTTCTATGTGGTTCGAACCACGTAATTTAGCGTAGATAATTGTAACATTGTGTAGAAACTCGTACAAATGCATAGAAACTATGCAGGCATAGTTTTTATGCAATTGTACGAGTTTCTACGTGGTTCGAACCACGTAAT
Source organism: Rhorus exstirpatorius (assembly GCA_963564615.1). NCBI lineage: Eukaryota > Metazoa > Arthropoda > Insecta > Hymenoptera > Ichneumonidae > Rhorus > Rhorus exstirpatorius. The sequence goes on along the minus strand of OY751319.1, from coordinate 3,699,746 downwards.
TTAGCGTAGATAATCGTAACATTGTGTAGAAACTCGTACAAATGCATAGAAACTATGCAGGCATAGTTTTTATGCATTTGTACGAGTTTCTACGTGGTTCGAACCACGTAACTTTGTGTAGAAACTCGTACAGATGCATAGAAACTATGCCTGCATCGTTTCTATGCATTTGTACGAGTTCCTACACAAAGTTAAGATTATCTACACAAAATTAAAACTCGTACAAAAGCATAGAAACTAAGCCTGCATCTTTCTATGCATTTGTACGAGTTTCTACGTGGTTCGAACCACGTAATTTTGCGTAGATAATCGTAACTTTGTGTAGAAACTTATATAAAAAAATATGGACGTGTTTCATGCAATTAATGTATCGATCGATACATTAAAAATCGAATCTCGAAGTATCGAAATCAACTCTTAAAAAGTTGGTGAGTGACGAAACGATATTTTTATCGAAATATCGAGTTCCATTGTCCCCATTTTATTCGTCCTGTGATTGGTCGGTTGGTGGATATGGATTGACACAACTGTCAGTTTGACAGTTGTGACTGATTAGTCGATCATTGAAATTAGATTAGAGCGCTGCAGCGCTGCCAGAAAACCGCTCGCGCGCGTGATGGACCCAAGTAGGAAGGAAAAATCGGACATGCAAATCTGTCCTTAAAAGTAAGACTTGCAAGGATTAGTACTTTCATATTTTGCACTGATTGCACTTTATTATGAAAAGAACAATAATAATGTATATCACATTCAATATCCTAACAGGTACTTTTTTCAATCAACGATTATGATAAATAGTACGATAGAGTAGCATATCACATCATAGGATTAACCTAATTTCGCTAGTCTATTGAGCTTACGTTACACAGGATAAGTGAAAGCAAACAAGGCTGTGAAAGTATTAGACTTATCTAGACTGCAAGTATTTCCATGAAGCCAGATCAATATCAATATGGCCTTGTTTGCTTAGGCTTCAAAAGAATTTAAAAAAAGGAAAAAAGAAAAAGAAAACGTTGAAAAAAAAAATAAAACTGAATACTCTCTCCAGTACGCTATTGTTCTACTGCACTCAAGCTCGGCGAACGATTGCCAGGACTAGTACACTTTGCTTCGGCCATTTCTTTTTCTACGTCTTTTTCAACGGTTTCCTCTGAACTTCTCGAATTTCGATTTTTTCCTGCTGTTGGACTTTTTGATTTTACTTTTGCTACTTTCGAAATTTCACATTCGTCACCGTCTACCGTTGCAGATGAATCGGATAGTTTAGCATCAGAATCACCGGAATCCAGAGCTGTAGAGCTTGAGGAATCAACATCATCAGGCATAATTAATTCACGGTCGTCATCAAGCTGGGATGATTCGGATACTCGTTTGAAATTCTGCAGCTTCTTTAGTGTGTCTGAAATGTTGAATACAAAAATCAGGTGAAATCAATCTAATTTTAAACATACTTCGTATGGGACATGTTACACGTCTTAGGTTTGACGATGAGCTATTTTTAACTCGAAAGTAAAAGACATGAAAAAAAAGGTTAAACCCTACATTCTACAGGCTAACAAATTTTCAAGCTGGCCTCATAGAAATCATAATCAAGAGTACATTATTTTGATGAAACGTACAAAAGGCAACAGTTGAAATAGCAATTTCTAAACATATTACATTCAAACATCCATATGAGTATACCTAGTGCTGTATCGACTTGGACCCAGGCACTTAAGGTTTATATTGAGAGTTAAACGATGCAAGAAACTATATCTGTTCATTTTAAATGTGATTTGTTATCAGTCTAAGTTATCTCGAAAAGTATGGTCAACGTGTGCAGGATTTACAATTCAGAAGTGCGTGTACAATAAAAAAAGTTTAGGCGTCGCGAAAACGATTGTGACAATGCACAGATTTTCATGACATGCGGACTTATTTTAATAGTCATACAGCAATTGTTTCCACATTAAAGAGTGGAATTCGTTTAAATATATTGATCATATTCTCTATTACATACCCTCATTTACTTTGCCTCGTTTGGATTCAGTCGAGCGCCTCTTTTGAGGTGACATGAGATTATGTCGTGGGTGTTGTCGAAGCAGAGTTAATTTTCTTCGTTTCTTCAGGACCTGATCAGTTCTAATATTCCCATTTTCAGACTGCAAAGCAGTATCGCGTTCGATTCTTCTTCGTGCACTTGTTATCGCTGAGTTGAGGTATTTGCTCAAGCTGTTCATTTCCTCGTCAAGTCGCTCAGTAGGGTAACGTTTGCGCAGTAGCCAATGACGAAACTCTCTTATCAGGATTCCTTTTTTATCATCCTCGAGTTGGGGCTTCCGAACGTTTGACTGTGATCTCACGCTACGATTAGCGAGCGTCTTGACCCCCCAAATGTATTGGGCAAGGCTCGACACGAATTTGCTAGGCAGCCTTTTCTTTGCAAATGAGTCGTACACGGTAACTTTAATACGTATACCATTCCCCAAGTCAATGACATCATCCGAGTGTGGTTGTGATTCGATTGGCTTTATTGGTGTGGCTTCATCATCAACGTAAGTAGTATATGGACCACTATGGCCACCCCCACTCCTATCCCCACTCCTATCCCCTCCACTTTCCCCCCGCGTCGGAGCCTCTTTCCGAGCATGGTGGGGTCGTGGTGGGGAGAGGCAGTGGGGGGAAAGAGTTCTGAGGGTTCGCCATAGTGGTCCGATTATTATCATTATTCAAATAATAATAATAATCCATACTTTTTTCTCTTTATTTAATTTTATATACATTTTCACTTAATTATACGTAATGCTTTTATACAATGTGAAAAGGATTGATCTTTTACGGGCTATAACAGTTTTAACTATGTGATCCAAATGATGGGTCAGTAGATTGTCAATTATCGTTGTTTTTGTACAAGTAGGTAATTCGTTATATGAATTATTCGGCGATGTTCGTTTTTGTGTAGCTCTCTCTCGTATTTTCGCACGCTTCGTGCGAATATTACGGCGTATGCAGCTCGTTGTAAAAATGGATGTTTCTGATGTTATTGCATCTACAAGAGAGTCTCTGCACTTTGTTACCTCGTTGCAAACACGGCGAAGCCACGAGATATTTCTGTTTATACTGGCTTGTAATAATGACAGTATAATAAATTGCTCTTTTGTAAAACAGAATATCGGTAACGAGCGATGTGCAGGGTCTTCTTCATTCTCTATGTTGAAATGATTTTGAAAATCGTGCCAAGAACGACCGTCCATAGTTAAACAACCATGGATATAACATTTGAAGCTAATCACAGGCCGCAACGTACCGTTCCGACAAATATCGAGGCCCACCCACACAGATTTCGTCCCCAAATTGTTTAGCTTATAGGCGAACGGTAGCAGTAGCGCACGTAGATTCTTAGCACGTTTCGCATACATCGCAGGACTTAATGATTTGTGGACGGTTTGAATTCCAGATTATTGAATTTTGTTCCACGATATTCCATGGCCAAATTATTTTCACGGGCTGCGGCTATCATCTGGTGAAATAGCTGATCGTCTTTTTCGAACAGTTGGACGAATCTGGCTGGTAGGAAGCACGCAAATGTGTTTTCCACGTCGATGACGATACGCGTCCCCCATTTAGTTTGAACGGCTCTTATGTCGCTGATGCTGTAGTCTTTTTCAAGCTCTAGTTCCGATAACTTTTTCACAGGTAGAAACGCGGCCGTTTGTCCCACTTTGTTGATTCGTGCGAAATCCATCGTAAATATTGAGTTCGTCAAATTTTCGCGTTAAAGAGAGAAATTGCGATCTCGCTTGTATTACTGCTTTGATACTCGCAATGTCGTGTGAAAGTGCTTCTATTCGCCGCTTTAATTCGCGTCGTTTTCTCAGCATACACCTCAAATGACAGCAAATGAAAGTCTTTAAGAGTTTTGAAGTTTACTTCGATATCTGACCACGGTTTGATCGCAAATGATGGTCGTTCTCCAGGGTCTAACTCATACTCTGCAGTAGCCCCTCCACTAGACCTCCCCCCACTATAAAGATTACTCATTTTATTAGAAATACCAAAGACAAAAAGAAATCTGATCGTCTACATATGATACCCTATAATGGGTGTGTTCAGCCGAACTAAGTCCTGAGTAACCTAAGTAAGTTACTAAGAATATCTAACCAAGTTTTCGGCCGGGACACTTTGTAGATACTAAGCAACTCAGTTGTGACGCCATCTTAGTCGTAGTATCATTCCGGCATTACCTACCATAACCTCCATACAATTCAAACCAAAGAATAAATTGACAGATGCACAAAATTTACAAAAAATTACGTTCTCATCAATAATTTTGTAATGGAAGATACCAAAAATCACATAAGTGTCTCGTACGAGTATAATAACATCTTATACAACGTTAGTGCGAACAAAGATTTTCATATGAAAATTAGAAACGGTAAGTGAGAAAGTTATGTTAAAATGCATTATCTCAAAAATTATCCCAAGTGATTAATATTGAATATAGTATGCCTCGAAAAATATAAATTATTGTTAAATGTAGATGATAAATTCGCCGCAAATTATTTCCAACGATTGGTCACGAGCTGTCAAGTTAAAGAAAAATCCAGTGGTCAAGTTGAAACGAACGAAAGTGAAATAAATACAGAGCAGATAACAGAGGCTGCAACAGACAGTATCGCGATCAATTTTACTGATACTACAAACGCGAATGAGTCTCTCCCCACAAAAAAAAAAACAAAAAGTCATGCAGCAGTTTCCAGATGAGGGTATGTGTATTTTTGATTTATCAAAATATAACTTTCACACCAATGGTATCAAATAACATCTTTGAACTGTTTCATTATTAATCTTTGTTTACTCTATTCAAAGAATAGATTATTATTATTATTAGTATTATTTCTGTAGCTGTGACCGATGATGAAGCGTGGGACAATGCTGCCATCAAATTTTTGCTCAATGAATATTCTATTCGTAAAGAGCGTTATCGGAATCCAAAAATTAAAAAAATTATTTTGTGGCGAGAAATCGAGGTCGAATTTAAGAAGATTAACAGAACATTCTCGGCCAGTGAACTAAGCAAAAAATTCGGCAATATGAAAACGACTTACTCGAAAATAAAAAAGAATAACTCGAAACGAACAACCGGAACCGGTCGCAAATTATGGCCATGGTTGGCGCAGATAGATGAAATTTTTCATAATGACCTCTCAATTAATTTCACATCTGATGTTATTGCAAGTATGCCTACTGATGAAAATACAGAACCCATGAACTTATCGAGCTCACCACTGAGGTACGAGTTAATAAAATAATCACTGTATTTATATCTTATTCTTTTCCGGAAATTCTATGGAATTATTATAAATCATTGAATGATATTTTATTTTCTAACAGTGTCAGTACATCAGATGCGTCAAAAAACGACACCGCTTCAAATGCTTCAACCTCAAAAGTGATGGCTGATTTATTATATGAAAGTAGTTTTGAGGTACCGTCAAATTGTTTCAAATCTGCAAGAGGAAAACGTATGTATTATCATCGGCAGAAACAACTTGACCTTGATGCCAACAAACTCGAAATGATGAAAACGTTGAATAGTAAATTCGAAGAAAATAAAAAATTGCAAGAAAAAGGGCTAACAATTTGGAATGAGAGAATGTTGGAAGTGACACAAGTTTTGAGAGAGCGCAATGAAATTTTAAAATCTATTGCAAAATCGCTTCAAGATAAGAGCAGTGCATAATTCTATATTGATATTGTTTTAAATTCCCGAAAAGAAATAGTGATATTGTATTGTGATTCAACGGGTGTTAGCGCAATCAAAATGTAAGAAAAGTATCGCTTAAACCTAAGCGAAAGCCTAAAGTGAATCGTATTTTGTATTTATTAATCACATAAGTTCCATAACAATATTGATATATTTCAAAGTTAGTTGTCAGAGTTTATATTTTATATCATTAAGCATGAGTTTCGTTAAAACTTATGATATTTTGATACTTATAACTTATGATATAAAAAAGGCACGATTTCATTATTATCAAAGATTGCAAGAAGACATTTATTACGCTGTTATAAGAGAGTTTAGTTTCATCTTCGAAGAGTTTAAACAACGTACATATTTATTATTTTTATCTTCTTCTTTATGGTAATTATCGAGGTTGTCAGTAAAACTACGTAAGAAATCTGTGATCTCTCATTGAATAGGGTGGTACCGAAAGATTTATTTAAATATCGGAATGTGATTTCAAAAAATGTAGTCGTAGCGTTCTTATTAACTTGTTGCCAAAAACGTGTAATTTTATAGAGTGGTTATTTTCACTATAATATAGTAATAAGCAAACTTACATGATAAATAATATGAACTTTGAGTACAAATGTTATGAGACTGACAAATTTCAAATAAAGAATATTTCATTCCATAAACTAAAGATTTTTATATTTTTTATTATTTTTAAAATTTCTTACACGAGTATGCACAATAATATTTTTTATATATGAATACGATGATGACATTTTGTTAAAACCTCGCACCTTTACAGGTAAGTTATGACTTATCACATATTTACATCGAATTCATTATATTATAGCGTTTTTGAATAGCGTTGATATCCAAATCATCCCCATCAACTTCTGCTTTTTCTTCCAGTTCAATTTCTGCATTATGATCATAATTATTTACTCTCTGATGATCTCTGATGTTTCCACCATTCTGAATTAAAATGAAATTGTGAAGAGTACATGCTGCAGACACCATCAAATTTGCCATTTGAATGGACTTTACCGGTAGATATTGTAACCGACGAAATTTCCCTTTCAACTGACCAAACGCTCGCTCAATAATAGAACGACACGATGCATGTGTCGTATTATATCTTATTTGCTCTGCGGTAAGATGACCATTATCTTTGAAAGGTGTTAGAACATTCAACATCAACGGGTATGCAGAATCACCAAGTATATGCTGATTGGGAGGTAATAGTGGATTTTCTACATTTGTCAATCGAGTGTAGAGCGTAGAACTTCTAAAAACTGCTGCATCGTGTGCTCTTCCTGGTCTTCCAACTAAAACATCGATGAACTTTCCCGTATGGTCACATGTCCCTGTAATGCAAACGTATTTGTAGATCATTCTACTAATGATCAAAAAGTTATTTTTATTTATTGATTTTTCAATGCAAAAACATACATAAATACCTTGTAAGATTATTGAATGCGTTTCTTTCCGATTATAATAGTCATTAGCATTTCCTGGTGGCTGCATTATTTCAATGTGGCATCCATCTATTGCTCCGATTATTCCAGGAAATCCTCGTCGTACAGAAAAAGCCTGAATTGATATATTTATTATTTACAATGGATAGATAATGTAAATAACACATTCATATTTTGTATACTCACAGCCTCAATAGCTTCGCACTCATTAGCATCTGGCCAACGTGCATATTGTGGTAACAGATTTGCTAGTATCGTAAAAATTTCTTTACCAACAGCATGAGCGATCGACTTAGACAATCCGAATCTATCAGCTACGGATCGAAAGCTGTCTGCAGTTGCCAAAATCCAAATTGCCAGTAAAATTTTTTTTTGCAATGGAATATCGTTATTGATATCAAGGGTATGTGGTCTTATAATATTTTCTAGCTCCTACGAATGAAGTGAAAGTAATAAAAAAATTGATATTTGTTAATTTCTCAACTTGAAAGAATATATTTTTTGTAACGCATGCACGATTTCTGCGTTTTTTGTACCTATCAAGCGGGTGTAAAGTGACCCTTTTTTGACCGGCTCGAAAAAGCGGGCAATAATGAATTCATTATTGCCCGGTTTTTGAATAAGCGGGCTATAATGAAAATAAGCGGGCTATAATGAAAAAAGCGGGCTATAATGAAAATAAGCGGGCTATAATGAAAATAAGCGTGCTATAATGAATCCATTATAGCCCGCTTATTTTTATTATAGCCCGCTTATTTTCATTATAGCCCGCTTATTTTCATTATAGCCCGCTTATTTTCATTATAGCCCGCTTTCTGAAATTCGTAAAAACGACCGTGTGCGTACATATACAATATATGATATTGTATTTCGCCCACTTATAGGCACAAAAACACAGAAATCTATACATGCATTACAAAAAATATGGTGTGCACCAAGGGCTCAGTGGACTTTTTTACCTCGTGTGTTTGCAGTACTCGTCTTCGGCTCGCAGACGCACTCGTCTTCGGCTCGCTCCTGCACTCGCCTTCGGCTCGTGCGAGCTCACCCTCGACTCGTGCTAGCTCACCTTCGACTCGTGCTAGCTCGCCTTCGACTTGTACTGCAAATTCCACACTCGGTCTAAAAAAGCCCACTTTACGCCCTAGGTGCACAATATACTATTACTCACGATTATAGATTCCCGTGAAATTCGAAAATGTGAGTGAAATTGGTCGTCATCGTACTGTGGAATGACTTCCTCAAAATAATTAGATATTCTAACTGGAGCATCATTTCGTTGGTTTATTTGAAAACCACCATTTAGATCATCTTCGAAAGCCAAAATAAAATCTTCCACTCTACCCAATATGTTATTAATTCCTTCATCAGAGAAAAAATAAAAATGGAATGAATTATCATATGCTGCCTACAAATATATTTTTGTGTATGGAAATGTATTCACTCACCGTTGATTGGAAACTGATGTACTAAATTCTCAACATCATCTACAGGATCATTGAGAATTTCGTCCATCAAAATATTTCGGACCAAGTTGTCCATTTTTGGATAGCACTGGTGCTAATTTTTGTTATATGAAATAATTTGTAAAAAGGGTTATGTCAAAAGGTTATGTTCTCTATGCAAGCGAACTCGTTTCCGTCGTTTGTGACTCGTTGCGACTGCGTCAGTTAATAAGCATGTCCAGACCAAAACAGGCTGAACTCAGCCGCTTAGAGGTAAAATTTGTTTCAACTGACTGACTTACTTAGTATACTCAGGACTTACTTCGGCTGAACACACCCAATGATGACTCATTTCCTTAGACATAACAAAGGCAAAAAGAATTTTTTCCTACCGATTCGAAGAATCGATGGTTTGATGCACATTCCGCTTGAAATATGATAGTCGCTAAAAGTGACTTTTGTACCCAAAGAATGCTGACTCCAAGGCGCGTGATCGCAGTTCAAGGATAGGTAGAAAAAATAAAACGTGAAAAATTTCAATGTCGATTTTATTTCTTATATTAAAATTAGATTCATTATTGCCGTACACGGGAACAACAGTTCTGTATACAGTGTAAGTTTTATGATTAAAATTATTTGTACCACAGCCACCACCAACCGCAGAGTCCATATTGAAAACTTTGCCCCGAGGCTTAGACTTTTCGCGTTTTTTTATATACGCATTATAATAATCGTTCACTGTTTTATCGTTTCGGGCTAAATCATCTGAAAATACGCTTCGAAACTTATTAATACCAAAGCCAGTAGATATATAATGAAGAAACATAATGCAATACTGTCCGCAACACTGCGAATCTGGACCCTGAAGCTGAGTAGCGTTGCATCGGAAAAGCTTGCAGTTTCTTCGGAGTCGGATGAGATGCTGCGGAACGATTGGAGGGATCCCGTAGCTGTCAAAGTATCGTCCTTCTCCAGTTCGATCGACGTACATGGCGACCCAGTGGGATCCGGGTAATTTGTGGCCATCGGTATTAACGACAAAAGCTGTCGGCCACGTCCACACCTTCGGGATACGATCGGCTGGGTATACGCCTATCGTGTGGTCTGGTATGTTCCGCAAGGCCTGCAGAATTTCTAGACTGTTCATAGCAGCCTGAAGCAGAAGGTTTCTTTTTCTTTTCCTCGCGAGGCCCGTCTAAGCTCCAGCTCGTGGTCGTTCTATATTCCCATAAGGAGTCGATGCGATCTTTATGACAAAGCCAATCTTTTATTTGTTTCGCATTATTCAGCGCACATTTGTACGTGAGATTGTTATGTAGTGATCCGTGGTATATGCAACGAGTGTCGTCCTAATGAAGATAGCGGAATAAAGGAGCCTCCTCCTCCTCCTCTAAATTTATAATGAAGCAACCTGTCAGCTGCGCCAGGTACTTTGATTTTATTGAACCCCTTGTGAATATTCGATCAGATTGTTCCGTAATATTTTTCAAAATTGATTCCATATGTTGCGACGTTGTATCGCCCTCACGCCATTGTAAACCATGATGATTTCTAGTCAGCCAGGAATTCTGACGCTTCAGCGCCGGTGATAGATCCTCATTATCGTGAGGTGAAGACACAAGCCAATGAGCGGTGTACGGCCCGTGTAGGCAAATGATCGCAACTCCTTTCGGCACAAAACGATTGTTTTTATCTCGCAAACCCTGTATATCGATTGCGATATTCATGATGCTTTCTCGTTGCTCTCTCTGATAATACTGTTCAGCTCTTTGCGTCACGGAGACCTAGCTCGGCGGATACAAATTCTGCTGACTATCCAGAAAAGTCAACGATTACTTGTCTGGATGAGTCAATCTCCAGCACATTATCATACTCGGCGTACACAATACAATTTACCGTTGATGCGAGAGCCTTTTCGAATCGTACTTCTATTCTAACACTGCCGTGTTTTACCAAATTCCAACGAGTACTGCTGTTTGCTGATAAATCGGGCGTAAGATCGAACGCGAAAAGGCGAAATACCCTTCGGGGTAGGCCTCCCGTGAAATACAATTACCTTCATTGAGAAAGTGAATACCCGTTCCGGAGAACAGAGTATGATACGCGTCTACGTAAAGCTTCGATTTTGTAAAGTCGGGCTGCAGAGCCTTTGACGGTATTTGCATACCATCCACATACAACGATAGATAATTGATTCGATAATTTTAAAAATTAAACGGGTTTTTATCGAGGCAGCCGTTGAACGTTTTATTATCGACGAAACCGATGATGATACGTTTTGGTAGCTGGCCGAGGATTACATTATCGAGAGTTTCGCCATGTACTCCGCTATGCATCGATATAGCCTTTACCTCCACACGTGTCAGGGGATATTTTGCCGTAGCTTTACACAGAGTTCTTGCATGTGCTAAAAGTATACCAGGTGCTATCTTGGCGCGACGTACGAGAAGCGACGCTTCGACAATATGTATTTTATAGTCTGCCGTCCCGCCCATAAGGCAAAATGAATTATTCGTGCGTACCAGTCGCAGCCGCATTTCAACACCGTTCAATAAGAATCTCTCTTGATTAAAGACATCGCAGTGAAGATGACCGAGGAGATCAATAGTTTTTCCACTGCTAAGAAGGTCTCTGCGGCTAACAAGCCTACCGTTGGCTGTATCCGTATCCTCCATTTTTCCCGGTGTATCGGCGAACCAGAGCACACTCGTAAGATGAGAGTTTTTTGCGCCGTCTCCATAATTTAGCAGTGTTTCAATGTATGCTCTGTATGCATACGCGTTATTCGGGGGCAATACAAGTTTCTGATTGAAAAACACATCTACTTGATTAAACATTGAATGCATCAGATTATTGACGGGGCCTATTTTAATCGTTGAATCAGGCTTCTCAGCCAAACACTGTATTTGAACGCGCATGCTTAGCATGGTGTGAGCAAGATCAATGTATTCATCACCCTGACCAGGTACCACAAACTCAATTGGTGAATCATCCGTTAAAGATGAGATCGGTTTGTAGTACACCCATTGTGTTCCCTCGATGGTGGTTTGTGTAGGAGGCAGTGTGAATAGCTCGAGCTCTGACTTTAAACACTCGCAAGAGTGTGTGTGTAAAAAAGCCATATTTACCCTGTCTCTCTCTCTCTATGCGAAAATATCAGCCACCGTTCATAGAGCCTTCCTCTTCTTGGTTGTCCTTCTCTTATTTATCCTTCTCTTTGCCGTTGCCCGCTTTCTCGGTTTTCTCGACGAAGACGTAGCTTTCTTTCTTTTTTTCACACTATGGATACGTCGCACACCGCGGCCGGAAATGGAATGCCGAGATCGATTAATTTTTGCCATTTTATAGCCAGAACCCTTCATGAGTGTATGAATTTTTTCCTCCGCCTTTCGCTTCAGATTTTCGCCAGACTCGCGTAGACGCGTTTTGAACGCTTCTCTTGGCCGTACACCATTGTCCATTATATCGGTGGCAACATTAACACCGGCACGCCAGTGGATATACAAGGCGGGTTCTGGACCAAATGTGGGCGAGGGGGTGAAGGGGTGAGAGGGGAAGCCGAGAGGGGAAGCCGAGGGGGTGACGTCATCGTTCTCGAACCTTCTGGAAGCTTCGAATAATATAAATATATATATACACATGATGACGTCATCCTTCTAGAAGCTTCTGGAAGCTTCAATTAAAAAAAAAAAAAAAAAAAAAAAAACTACGCAGTTACGATTACGTCATCCTTCTCAAACCTTCTGGAAGATTCGATAATAATAATAATCTATGCAGTTACGATAACGTCATCATTGTAGAAGGGCGAGGGGAAGCCGAGGGGGCATCCTTCTAGAAGCTTCGAATAATCTACGCAGTTACGATGATAATAATCTATGCTAAGTACACAGTTACGATGACGTCATCTTTTTTCGAACCTTCTGGAACCTTCTAAAAAAAAAAAAAAAAAAAAAAAACAACGAGTTCTGGATCAAGAGCGAGCCGATAGGGGAAGCTGAGGGGGATGACGTTGTCTTTCTCGAACCTTGAAGAAGCTTCGATTAATAATAATAAACTACGCAGTTACGATGACATCATCCTTGTAGAAGGGGGAGAGGGGAAGCCGAGAGGGGAAGCCGAGGGGGTGACGTCATCGTTCTCGAACCTTCTGGAAGATTCGATAATAATAATAATCTACGCAGTTACGATGACGTCATCCTTCGAGAAGAGCCGAGGGGGAGCCGAGGGGGCATCCTTCTCGAACCTTCAGATAATAATAACAATAATAATGTAATAATAATCTGACGGACGATCCTTCAGGATCTTTCAGGATCGTCCGTCAGATCCTGAAGCAGTCTCGCTACCACCTCGGCCACGCTATTTATTACATACAAATCATAGTTGGATTAAAATAAAGCTAAACTCGGTGAGAGAAAATGAAAATAAATTCCGGTCATATGTGGACTTCATATTCATCAAACTGTTAACTTATCTAAACAAGCGGCGTAGCCCAGGCGGTAGCGAGGCTGCTTCAGAATCTGACGGACGTGGGTTCGATCCCGCACGAAGTCCTCATTTTTTTTCTCCGATATAAACCCTGACCATATGAGAAATCATATGATAAATTACATAATAAATGATGTGAATTCGAACTATACAATAAATCATGTAACAAATCACAAAATAAAGTACATAATAAATTGTGCACTGATATCGGTCATAACTTTATACAATTTATTATGTGATTTATCATGTACTTTTCTACATGATATATCACATGAACTTTTTCAGTAGGGTAGATTGTTCGAAGCTTCGAGAAGGATGACGCCATCATAACTATGTACATTATTATTGTTATTATTATCTGAAGGTTCGAGAAGGATGCCCCCTCGGCTCCCCCTCGGCCCTTCTCGAAGGATGACGTCATCGTAACTGCGTAGATTATTATTATTATCGAATCTTCCAGAAGGTTCGAGAACGATGACGTCACCCCCTCGGCTTCCCCTCTCCCCCTTCTACAAGGATGATGTCATCGTAACTGCGTAGTTTATTATTATTAATCGAAGCTTCTAGAAGGTTCGAGAAAGACAACGTCATCCCCCTCAGCTTCCCCTATCGGCTCGCTCTTGATCCAGAACTCGTTGTTGTTTTTTTTTTTTTTTTTTTTTTAGATGGTTCTAGAAGGTTCGAAAAAAGATGACGTCATCGTAACTGTGTACTTAGCATAGATTATTATCATCGTAACTGCGTAGATTATTCGAAGCTTCTAGAAGGATGCCCCCTCGGCTTCCCCTCGCCCCTCTACAACGATGACGTTATCGTAACTGCATAGATTATTATTATTATCGAATCTTCCAGAAGCTTCTAGAAGGATGACGTCATCATGTGTATATATATATATATATATATTATTCAAAGCTTCCAGAAGGTTCGAGAACGATGACGTCACCCCCTCGGCTTCCCCTCTCACCCCTTCACCCCCTCGCCCACATTTGGTCCAGAACCCGCCTTGTATATCTACTGTCGCAGGGCGGGAAACGATGCCCCGGGGGGACAATAAATGCCCTGGCCCCCCAATGCCCAAAACGAGCATTCCTAGACCCCGACCTTACCCCTCTCCCCCCAGTCCCACGCACGAGACCCTCCAGTGAGACGACCCCCACGAACGAATCCCTACGAACCGAAGAAGACGGCCCCGTCCACTTCGTGGACACTATACGAGACGAGAGACACTTCCTCGGTCTGGAACTTTGCGGAACGGCGATCGAGGCATTGGTGGACCCGGGTGCGAGCCGGACATACCTAGGAGTCGAGACCGCCACGGTGTTGCCAGGTGAGCTCGAACCCGTCGACGAGGCAGTCCGGGTCGCGAACGGAGCCACCTTGCCGGTTCGAGGACTTGCCCGTTTGAGTATCGAGATCGAGGGAGACATCAAAACTCACGAATTCAGAGTTGCCCCCCTTGGTTACCCCTGCGTATTAGGAATAGACTTTTTAAGAGCATTCGAGATTAGCGTTGATTACCGCACGAACACATGGCGTGTTCGTGACGGCCCTCCCCGCCCCTTTCTAAGCTCCGAAGGTACCCGATGGAATCTGGTGGCCAGCCAAGAGTGCGCCGGACTGGTCGGTGCTACCCCGGAAATGACCCAAGCCCTCGAAGCCCTCCTAGACAAGTTTGCACCCGCGAGACCCCCTGGCCCCCTCAGTTTAACCCAAGTTGTCCAACATTCCATAGACGTCCAAAACCACCCCCCTATCCGACAAAAGTCCCGAATAATTTCCAATTACCTCCTAACTGTAGCCCAAAAAGAAGTGGATAAGATGCTCGACGAAGACGTCATTGAGCGATCCGCCAGCGCTTGGCTCAGCAACCCCGTCATAGTACCCAAACCCAACGGAAAACACAGATTTTGTATAGACTACCGCGACGTCAATAAAGTAACTAAGAAAGACGCTTACCCCCTCCCTAATATGGACCGAATACTCGACGGACTACGACGCGCCCGACACATTTCCAAAATTGATCTGAGTCAAGCCTATTTCCAAGTAGCCCTCGAACCCTCCAGCCGTCCCATTACCGCCTTTGCCGTCCCTGGACGTGGACTTTTCCAGTTTAAAAGAATGCCCTATGGACTCACGAACGCCCCCGCGACATTTCAACGGATCATGGACCAATTAATAGACCCCGCATGGGAACCCCACGTCTTTGCATACTTGGATGATGTGATCAAAGCCACGGAAACGACGGAAGAGCACCTCGAGTACTTGACTGGAGTCCTGAGAATCTTGAATGAGGCCAGACTCGAGATCAATCGGGAAAAGAGCGAGTTCTTTTGCTCAGAAGTCAAATACCTTGGCTATGTCATCGGACATGATTGCCTGAAGACTGACCCAGACAAGATCACCCCCATTTTATCCTACCCACCACCGAAAAACCTAAAACAACTCCAACGATTCTTAGGAATGGTCGGATGGTACGCCCGATTCATGGGAGACATTTCCCGTGACAAGGCTCCCCTGACCACCCTTTTGCACAAAAATACCCCCTGGACTTGGGGACCGGAACAGCAATCCGCCTTCGAAGCCCTTACCCGAACCCCTGTACTTGCCCGACTCGATTTCTCCCTTCCCTTCTCAATCCACACCGATGCGAGCGATACCGCCATCGGAGCCGTCCTTACCTAGCAATTCGAAGATGACGAACACCCCATCCTGTTCGCGAGTCGCGTCCTCACATCCGTCGAGAGGAAGTACACCGTAACCGAGAGGGAGTGTCTTGTGTCTTGCGGTGCTGTGGGTAGCAAAGAAAATGCGCCCATACATCGAGGGCACTGCCTTCACGGTGATCACGGATCACAGCAGTCTCCAATGGCTCAAGAACCTCCGAGATCCGGGACGATTGGCTCGTTGGGCCTTGGCAATGCAAGCCCTCGACATGAAAATCGTCCACCGGAAAGGAACACTGCATGTGGTCCCTGATGCCCTCTCGCGCATGTATGAGGATTGCGACGGAGCCCTAGCCGCCATAGGCGAAGCCCATGACCTCTGGTACCTGGAGAAATATCGCAACGTCCAAGAATTCCCCTGGAAATACCCGAATTGGAAAATCGAAGAGGATAAAATGTATTATCATCGCCCCCACTCCATCATCGATCCTACCCTCATTGACCTAGACGCATGGAAGCTAGTCCTACCCAAAGAATCCCGAGACAGAGCCCTTCAAGACGCCCACGACAACCCTCAAGCTGGTCATTTAGGAGTGGACAAGACTTACAGTCGAGTCATACAAGACTTCTTTTGGCCAGGCGTCTATCAAGACGTGGCCCGATACGTTACCCGCTGTCCCATTTGCCAACTCCACAAAGTTCCCCAGACCCCCCCCCCCCCCCCCCCCCGCTGGCCTAATGAGAGAAAGAACGACCGAGGGCCCATGGAGCGTCGTAGTAACCGACATTATGGGACCCTTTCCCCCGAGTAAGAGCCAGAACCGATACGTGGTGGTATTCCAGGACTTGTTCACGAAGTTCGTCGAGGCCAAGGCTCTCCGCACGGCTACAGGGCCAAATGTAATAAATGCTCTAGAGACATTGGTCCTCAATCGGTGGGGTTGTCCCACATATTTGCTACCCGATAACGGGACGGAATTCGTGAATGGCCATGTGACCCACCACTTATCCCAGTACGGCATCCATCAGACGACCGTTCCCCCGTATCACGCCCAAGCCAACCCCGTCGAAAGGGTAAATCGTACCCTCAAAACCATGATGACCTCCTATATCACATCCGACCATCGCGATTGGGACCTCTATCTCCCTGAACTATGTTTCGCCCTTAACACAGCCGTTCAATCGTCCACCCTGATGACCCCAGCCTTCTTGAACTTCGAAAGGAACCCTCGACCGGCGAAGAACCTTCGCAATCGTACCCCTGCTCCCCCTGGCATTTTACCCGGTGACCCTGCCCTATGGAAAGACCGTATGACCCGATTACCCCCTTACACGACTGGGTACACAAAAACCTCGAGCAAGCGTCCCAAAGACAGGCCCGTTATTATAATAAAGGACGGAAAGATACACGATATCAAGTCGACGACTTAGTCCTCCGTCGGAGTCGCATCCTCTCCAGCGGAGCCCAGAATTTTGCAGCAAAATTAGCCCCCCCCCCCCCCCCCGGTATAGTGGCCCCTATAGAACATCCACCGTAATATCCCCTGTCGTGTATGAACTCGAAGACCCGTCAAGCCGAAAGCAACCCCGAGTACACATCAAAGATTTGAAAACCTACCGACCACCCCGTGACGTCCCAGACCCTAACAACGCCCACGAATTGCAGGAAAACGAAGAAGACGCATCACGAGAGGATGGAGAGGGTTGCGAGCATGACGAGCCGGGCCCGTCGTGGGTTGCTGAGGAGAGGCACCCGCACGCCAGCTCCGAGGGCCGTCAGCCGCCCCTGAATAACTCGAGGGGAGTACATCCAGCCCGCGGGCACCCTGAGAGATCGCCCAGAATCCCCGCCACGGCGCCTGAGGCCCGACCAGGCCCCACGCTTCGATCGAGAAAGCGAGTCCAGCGAGAGTGACGAGGAGGACGACTACGAGAGCGCGAATGATGAGGCTTACGGGAGCACCGACGACAGCGATGAAGGAACCATCGTAGCAGGTGCTTCCAGCAGCCCCGAGCCGATCCCGTCAGCAGCGACGAAGATAGACAAGGAGTCCCTGCTGAGGGCCGTCCTGAGTCACCGCGTCCGTCAAGCCCTCCGCGCCGCCAGACCACCGCAGCCGTCGACGCCACTGCGCCTTCCGATCCCCGCTGTCCCTGTCTCCGGGCCAATAATGCCCACCCCGCCCCGCCGTCCCTGGCAACCGGCCATCGCAAACCCCGCTGTCCCACGAATGCCCCCTCCGCAAAGCCGTCCCCGGCAACTGCCATCCGTGATCCCCGCTGTCCCACGAGTAACCCCCATCATAAGCCGACCCCGCACACCGCCGTCCCAACCCCTCCCATCTCTATTAACCCTCACCATAATGCCCCCATCAAGCCGAAACACTCCACGACCCCATAACCCCCCTCCAATCCGTGGGCTAATGTCGATCCGACTGCCGGCTCACTTCCCTGCCCCTCGCCCACCAACTCCTCGCCCAGCCACTCCGCGCCCGTCCGCTCCGAGACCAGGGTCCAAGAAGGGCCATCGCTGCTGTTGGACGTGCGGCCAACAAGGCCACACGGCTCGAACGTGCTCGAAACGGTTCGAGCACCGCCCGCCCTGCTCCTGCCACCCCCGAAGACCGAGCCAACCCATCGCATAAGGCCCCCCCGAGAGTCAATTTTTTTTTTTCTTTTTTTCCTTCTGCTTCAAATTTTTCTTTTTTTGCATTCTTTTTTTTGCCACAACGAGTTTTTGTGACCTTCTCCCGGTGATTATAAGAGCACCCAAATGTATCATTAATAAAATAAGCTCCACGATAACCCTTATGTGTTTTTTTTTGTGTAGCATGCTTTGTGTGTGTGTCACCCAGCCGAAACCCCGACGTCCCACTCTCCGTCCCATAACCCACCTTTTCAGCAAGAGAAATGAGAGCCGCCTGCGATCACCGCCCGATGGAGAGTAATTCGCAGCTAGAGTTAACGTCAAGTAATAAGGAAACTGTGATGAGTCGATGTTCGGGTGACCCCAGGCGTCGTCCCAAGGGACGGATACACGAAACGAGGTAAGAAGCCCGTCTAAACGGCATCAGTAATAGTAACATCACGTTTGGAGAGTCGTTCTGAACGAACAAGAAAGGCAGCTGTCCTTTTACCCCGCAGTCCCGTTCGTCCCACTCCCTGTCCGACCCCCCACCCCCCCCCCCCCCCCCCCCCTATGAGTGAGTATGTTATGAGAGTCGAACTACCAGGGTAACTCGACTCTGGTAGGGGGGAGTTGTGACACTGCGTCACCGACGAGGCATAAGCCTCGCCGAAGTCCGTCACCACACGCCGCCAATACCCGCGAAATGTAAAATAGGATAAGAACCATCAGGCCTCGAACAATTATCGAACCCCCGTCGTCCCTCGTCGCTCTTCTTTCGCCATCCCCGAAGTCCCATACCAACCCGATAATATCCTTAAGAGCATGTGAAAGGCGACGGCGAACTCGAACGGGGTCGTCATAGTAGTGTACGGGGCGCGTTACCGCCTAAGCGGACCGCGCCACCGCTAGATGGCCCCACACAAAAAGCAGCTACAGGCGTACATGACGCCTAAGCATGTATGCGTGCGTGGAAATATTTATGCCTGCACACAAATGTATTCACACGCGTCGCCAAGAACCTGTAGTATATATAGTCTCGGCAACTAACAATACATCGACTCTTTCTCTCTCTCTATCTCTCTCGCTCGCTCGCTCTCTCTCTTGGAGAATCGACTGTGGGTAGGTCAACGAAAATTCGACAAGCCCCGACATATTCATAGTCAGCTCGAAGAGTTTTCGGGCGAGGATACTAGATTCTCGATCGATTCTCGTAGAAATGAATCGTCGAGCTCACAGTAAGAGAGCATCGTCGGTGGAGAGTGTGTATCTTTACCGAGAAAAATGAATCTCGGCTAAAATGACTCTCTCTCTCTCTCTCTCTCTCTCTCTATCTAGGAGAGTCGATTGCAGGTACGCGATCGAAAATGCGACGAGCCATGACATATTCCAATAGGCGAGTTCTCGGCCGAGGATATTAGATTCTCCAGCAAATCTCGTCGAAATGAATTGTCCGACTCGTCTAACGATGCTAGAAGAGCGTCGTCGATCGAGCGTATTTATCATCGATGAGACAATTTCGGCAAAAATGTCTCTCTCTCTCTCTCTCTCTCTCTCTCTCTCTCTCTCTCTCTCTATGTCTCGCTCTCTCTTGGAGAGTCGAGTGTACGTACGCGAGCGAAAATTCGACGAGCCGTGACATATTCAAATAGACGAGATCTGGCGGAGAATACTAGATTCTCGATCGAGTCTCGTCGAAATAAATTGTCGGACTCGTCGAATGATGCTAAAAGAGCATCGTCGATCGAGCGTGTTTATCATCACCGAAAACGTGCAATTTCGGTGGCAAAGCACTCTCGCTTATGGCGAGTTTACTGTACTACGTACGCGATCAGCAACTCAACGAGCGCGAATACATTCGGACTGATGAGTTCTCGCTCGCGAATCGATAATTCTCGATCGAGTCCTATCTAAACAAACTGCCGCGCTCGTCGATTGACGGCAAGAGAGTTCCGTCAATTGAGCGTTTATATTTTTACCGAAAACATGCAATCTCGGCCAAAATTATTTTTTCTCTCTTTCTCTCTCTAGCTCTCTCTATTGGAGAGTCGACTACAGTTACGGCGTTACCGCCTAAGCGGACCGAGCCACCGCTAGATGGCTCTACAATAGAACCAGCTTCGAGCGTACGTGACGCCTAAGCATGCATGCGTGCGTGGAAATATTTGTGCCTCTACACAAATTTATTCAGACGCGTCACCGAGAACGTGCAATCTCGGCGAAAATTACTTTTTCTCTCTCTTTCTCTCTCTCTCTCTCTCTTGGAGAGTCAACTGTCCGTATACGCGATCGAAAATTCGATGAGACCCGACGTATTCGAATCGACGAGTTCTCGGCCGAGAATACCAGATTCTCGGTTGAGCACCTTCGAAATGAATCTTCGGACTCGTCGAACGATGCTAAAAGAGCATCGTCGATTCAGCGTGTTTGTCATCACCGAGAACGTGCAATCTCGGCGAAAATGACTCTTCTCTCTCTCTCTCTCTCTCTCTCTCTCTCTCTCTCTCTCTCTCTCTCTCTCTCTCTCTCTCTCTCTCTCTCTCTCTCTCTCTCTCTCTCTCTCTCTCTCTCTCTCTCTCTCTCTCTCTCTCTTGGAGAGTCAACTGTCCGTATACGCGATCGAGAAATCGATGAAACCCAACGTATTCGAATCGACGAGTTCTCGGCCGAGAATACTAGATTCCCGGTCGTGCATCGTCGAAAAAAATCATCGCACTCGTCGAACGGTGCTAAAAGAGCATCGTCGATTCAGCGTGTTTGTCATCACCGAGAACGTGCAACCTCGGCGAATATTACTTTTTTTCTCTCTCTCTCTCGCTCTCTCTTGGAGAGTCGAAATAAAACATCACCAGCAAAAAACTATCAACAATAACAAAAAATAACAAAAAAAAATGAACAAAAGGGCACCAAAAAAAAACAATAATATAAAGATAACAAAATATTCGCACACGAATTAGCACAAAATTTGACACGAGGCACGACGAACGACGACGCAGTATGAACTCGCACACACACACAGAGCTGTGTCAGCTGTGGGCTCACACGGGCAACCCCTACGTATAGAACGGCGCGCATGTGTGCTACAATTCTATCCGTACTAACACACGTATACTCTGCTATACTGCTGATGACGAAGCACGCGATCCTACTCCCTCTCTGCATTGACTGGCTCGCTCTCACTCGCACTCACACGGCTCACGCATCATTCTCTCTCTCTCTCTCTCTCTCTCTCTCTCTCTCTCTCTCTCTCTCTTCTCCTTCTATTCCTTCATTCTCTTGTCCGGTGGATTTTGAAGTGAAACTTCTTTAGACGCGTTGAAAGTAAAATTTCAAGGTCGTGTCACGAAAAATCGCCAGATTTCGTGACGCAAAAGAGACGAAAGATATTCTTTTGGAGAGGGAGACTGAGAGAGAGTGTAAGTCTTATGTCGTATATCTGCGTCTGTGAAAAACCAAGTTTTGGTCATTCCTCGGAGAATAATTCCTAGGGATTTTTTTTTTTTCCGTTTCCAATGATGTAAAAACCGGATTTGCCGGAATAATTTTTATCGATCAGAGAGTTTAGTCTGTGAGGACTTTTTTGTTCCTTTTTTTATTCTCTAGTAACAGAATTTTTTTCAGGCCCAATAGTTTTTGCATCTTAAAAAATAAATTTTAGTCATGTGCAGTTTCCAAACTATGCCTCCAGGTGAAAAATTGCTGAAATTTTTCGTTTATTATTTCACCCCCGATAAATGGATATTAAAATTTTTTTTTTCAGGCTAAGCAGATTGTTGTATCTGCAAAAATTAATTTCTTGTCACAATATCAGGTTTGTAAGAATGAAAAAAGAAATGAAACAACGTCTTAGGATTTATTCTTCTAGAGCCGTACTTTACAAAATACAGATAACCAAAATGTTGCTTTGCAGATGCAAAACAAATGTACGTAATATTATTATATTCATAACGCGTATACGTAATATTATTATATTCATTTTGTTCGAAAAATATTTTTTTGTGTATGTAATATAATTATTTCAGCTAAACAATATGTTATTGACCGTTAGGCCGTTACGATACTAATTGTGTTCGATTTTGTACATAATATATACAAAATTTTTGTTAAATTGATTGTAAGAATTCATCAATGAGAGACAGTCGGTATCGGGCCTAAGAAATTAAAAAATTTCAGGCACATCTCATTGTTTCATCAGAATATTATTTTACGATTTTCTCCAAAATGAAGCTTTGTTCTCTGAGAATTTGTATTTTTCTATACTTTATACTGTAACATTATCCCCCTATCTTGGAATAGGAGTCACTCGTGGATACGATGTCAAAATCTCGTTATGCTAAAATGCTCGTATACCTCGTGCACACACACTCAACACCTATTCCCACTTATGCGCGGCTCCACCCCAATAAGGGTATCGCCCTATGAACATTACACTAAAAATACAATGAACATAGTTTTCATAGTTGGAACAGACGCATTTTTTTAAAATTTTTTATATATCAATCTCGCTTTAAGAAATGAGCGAGTTCTGAACTATTTACAACGGCGTTATACCAACTAATAAATGAGCTCGTTATATTCCCGTGAAAAAATAATGAGACATGACCATATGTGATAATCATATCTGATCGTATCCGAAAAAATGGCCAGGCCTGACAGTATATTGTCATGTCCACTCATATATTATCCGATCTGGTAGTATCGTCGAAAACGGAGCAGAAAAGTCCTTTTCGAAAATTTTGTGAAATCAAATTTGGTGGAGTTATTAGCGATTTAAAATCGACCAACGTCGACCAATGAGCGCTCGATCGAAGAGAAATTTAAAAAAGTTGAGATAGTGGAGGGGACGGCGTCCGTAAAAGCGGGGTTCGTGAAACAAAACGCTCGCACACCCACACCGTTGAACACCACACGGACGCACGAGAGAGAAACAAATAAACGCTAGGCGTGCGGCAATGTTCATGCTTGTCGCG
Organism: Rhorus exstirpatorius; assembly: GCA_963564615.1. NCBI lineage: Eukaryota > Metazoa > Arthropoda > Insecta > Hymenoptera > Ichneumonidae > Rhorus > Rhorus exstirpatorius. The sequence continues at coordinate 3,676,366 of OY751319.1, read as the reverse complement.
ATGGCCCAGCTTATGAGAATAAAAACAAATGACGATAATACGCTAGAAAATAATTTTTTCGCAATGATGAGTAAAAATTGATAAAAAAATTTGCTAATTATTTATGATGGTGGCTTTTTCAAATGTTGGTATTAAAAAAAAAAAAATTTCGACAAAATCCTTTTATTATAGAACCAAAAATAATAAAAAGGCGGAGAACTGAAAAAAATTGCATCTTCTCTAGGCAGTCGCCGGAAACATTTTTTCGCGAAATTCTAAACGGCACATCTGTCCAGGATAGTCTCGAATTATTAGAAAAAAAAACTCATTGTACAGGCGGGTTATGATTCCGGTTCAGAAGATTAATTAAATATTTAATTACATAATAATTTTTCCCACGTATGGAAAAATTTCCCAACTATGGGAAATATTTTTTCCAAGTATGGGAAAATTAAATTTTACTCCAAATTTGGAAATCGTCTCCGAATCATTTTTTGAAACGACCTTTTCAATTCGTAGCATACTTTCTGCTGGTCAGATGCTCGGAAATACTTCTAAATCTCAACCCAATTTTTGTTCCACATACTTGGAATTTTTTCCCATGCGTGGAAAAAATGGATTTTCCCAAGTATGATACAAATTACCCAAGTATGGGAAATATTTTTTCCCAAGTATGGGAAAAATTTTCTCAAGTATGGGAAAATGATATTTTACTCCAAATTTAAAAATAGTCCCGGAATTATTTTTTGAAACGACCTTTTAACTCGTAGCCTAATTTTTAACAGCAAGATGCACGAAAATACTTTGAAATCTCAGGCCAATTTTTTTCCCATAGATGGGAAAAATATTTTTTCCCAAGTATGGGAAACATTTCCCATTTGGGAAAAATATTTTTTCCCATGTATGAAAAATTTCCCAAGTATGGGAAAATTATATTTTACTCCAAAATTTCCTACTTGGGAAAAATATTATTTCCCTGTATGGAAAAAATTTCCCAAGGTCGAGGAAAATTTTCCGAGTATGGGGAAATTATAGATTACAACAAATTCAGCAATCGTCCCCGAAACATTTTTTGAAAAGACATTATCAACTCGTAGCATAACTTTTGGTAGCCAGATGCTCGAAAATACTTGTAAATCTCAGGACAATTTTTTTCCACTTACTTGGGATTGTTTGCCATACGTGAAAAAAATTATTTTTCCCAAGTAAGGGAAATTTTTTTTCCCAATATGGAACAAATTTCCCAAGTATGGGAAAAATATATTTTGCTCCAAATTTGAAAATCATCCACGAAATATTTTTTTTAACGACCTTATTGACTCGTAGCAAACTTTTTGCTAGCGAGATGCTCTAAAAAACTTTCAAATCTCAGGCGAGTTTGTCCCATACTTGGGAAACATATTTTTCCCCAAGTATTGTAAAAATTTCCCACGCGGAAAAAATGTTTTTTCCCATATATGGGAAAAATTTTCCAAGCATGGCAAAATTATATTTTACTCCAAAATTTCCTACTTGGGAAAAACGTTATAACCTACTTATGGGAAAATTATATTTTGCTCTCAATTTAAAAATCATCCACGAATTATTTTTTTTAACGACCTTATTAACTCGTAGCAAACTTTTTGCTGGCGAGGTGCTCGAAAACAATTTCAAATCTCAGGCCAATTTTTTCCCATACTTGGGAAACATATTTTTCCCCAAGTATTGGAAAAATTTCCCACTCGGGAAAAATGTTTTTTTCCCATGTACGGGAAAAATTTTCCAAGTATGGAAAAATTATATTTTGCTCCCAATTTGAAAATCATCAACGAATTATTTTTTTTAACGACCTTATTAACTCGTAGCAAACTGTTTGCTAGCAAGATGCTCGAAAACACTTTCGAATCTCACGCCAATTTTTTCCCATACTTGGGAAACATATTTTTCCCCAAGTATTGGAAAAATTTCCCACTCGGGAAAAATGTTTTTTTCCCATGTACGGGGAAAATTTTCCAAGTATGGGAAAATTATATTTTACTCCAAGCTTGGCATTAATCAAAAATCGTTTCGAAAATTGAAAATCACCCTGCAAGAGATGAGATTCGTGTTGCTTGTTGGATAGTATGGTTTTCTTAAATGGCAAAATATTATCGATCCTGCTATTGCAACTGATTTGATCTTCAGCGATATTTTCGAGCGCTCATGTACTTGTAACGCCACAAGTGACGAGAATTAGGATCGAATTCCCTGCATTGCGAACTGTTGGAGATGAAATCAACATTTTCAATTGCACGATCCTATCCTACTGTATATTTGTTCATTTACGATGCCCTCGTCATGTTTGATTTCATCTGCTTGTGGTTTTCGCGAGCGCTCGTTGTTCACCGAAAGGAAAATAAACGAAAGAAGATTCGACTCCTTTCAATGCCCCGAGATGAAATCCGTCTTCTCGATCGGACATTTCAAATTTTTTAACATTCGACTACTCTACATTTCATATTTGATACTAATTTCCTCTCCGGCTTTCATGGAGAATGATCGGCTAGTGGTGAAGCTTGAGAAGAAGTGAAAATCGTTTCAAAAATCGAGAATATCCCTGCAAGAAATAGGATTCGTGTTGTTCGTTGGATTGTATGGTCTCGTTTTTTTGTAAAATATTTTCGGTCCTGCTATCGCAACTGATTTAATCTTCAGCGATAATTTCGAGCGCTCATGTACTTGTATGGCTACAAGTGACGAGAAATACGATCGAATCCCCTGCATTGCGCACTGTGGCAGATGAAATCAACATTTCCAATTGCACGATCCCATTCTACTGTATATTTGGAGACTTGCGATGCCCTCGTTATGTTTGATTTCATCTGCTTGTGGTTTTCGCGAGCGCTCGTTGTTCACTGGAAGGAAAATGACGAGATAACATTCTATTCCTTTCAATGCCTCGAGATGAAATCCGTCTTCTCGATCGGACATTTAAATTTTTTTTTAAATTCGACTACTCTACATTTCACATTTTGGACTCATTTCATCTCCGGCTTTCACGGGGAATGAACGGTCAGTGATGCAGCTTGAGATAAAGGGAAAATGGTTTCAAGAATCGAAAATCTCCCTGGGAGTCGTGTTTTTTGTTGAATAGTACGGTTTCCTTTACTGGACAAAATATTATCGGTCCTGCTACCGCAACTGATTTAATCTCCATGGATAATTTCGAGCGCTAGTGTACTCGTACAGCTACAAGTGACGGGAATTACGATCCGATCCCCCGCATTGCGAACTGTGGCAGATGAAATCAACATTTGCAATTTCACGATTCCATTCTACTGTATATTTAGAGACTTACGATGCCCTCGTTATGTTTGATTTCATCTGCTTGCGGTTTTCGCGAGCGCTCGTTGTTCACCGGGAGGAAAATAGACGAGATAACATTCTATTCCTTTCAATGCCTCGAGATGGAATCCGTCTTCTCGATCGGACATTAAAATTTTTTTTAATATTCGAGTACTCTACATTTAATATGTAAGACTAATTTCCTCTCCGGCTTTAATGGAGAATGATCGGCTAGTGGTGCGGCTTGAGATGAAACGAAAATCGTTTTAAAAATCGAAAATCCCCCTGCAAGAAATGGGATTCGTGTTGTTTGTTGGATTGTATGGTCTTGTTTCATGGTGAAATGTTATCGGTCCTGCTATCACAACGGATTTGATCTCCAGCGATAATTTCGAGCGCTCATGTACTCGTATAGCTACAACTGGCGGGGAATACGATCCGATCTCCCGCATTGCGCACTGTGGCAGATGAAATCAACATTTCCAATTGCACGATCCTATTCTGCTGCATATTCGTAGACTTACGATGCCCTCGTGATGTTTGATTTCATCTGCCTGCGGTTTTCGCGAGCGCTCGTTGTTCATGAAAGGAATAAAGACGAAAGAACATTCTATCCCTTTCAATGCCCCGAGATGAAATCCGTCTTCTCGATCGGACATTAAAATTTTTTTTAATATTCGACCACTCCACATTTGATATGCGAGACTAATTTCCTCTCAGGCTTTCATGGAGAATGATCGGCAAGCGGCGCAGCATGAGAAGAGTGAAAAGTCGTTTCAAAAATCGAAAATCTCCCTGCAAAAAATGGGATTCGTGTTGTTTGTTGGATTGTATGGTCTTGTTTAATGGTGAAATATTATCGGTCCTGCTATCGCAACGGATTTGATCTCCAGCGATAATTTCGAGCGCTCATGTACTCGTATAGCTACAACTGGCGAGGAATACGATCCGATCCCCCGCATTGCGCACTGTGGCAGATGAAATCAACATTTCCAATTGCACGATCCCATTCTGCTGCATATTCGTAGACTTACGATGCCCTCGTGATGTTTGATGTCATCTGCCGGCGGTTTTCGCGAGCGCTCGTTGTTCATGAAAGGAAAAAAGACGAAAGAACATTCTATCCCTTTCAATGCCCCGAGATGAAATCCGTCTTCTCGATCGGACATTTCAATTTTTTATTAAATATTCGACTGGTCCACATTTAATATTAAAGACTAGTTTTCTCTCCGGCTTTAATGGAGAATGATCGGCTAGCGGTGCAGCTTGAGATGAAACAAAAATTGTTTCAAAAATCGAAAGTCTCCCTGCAAGAAATGGGATTCGTGTTTTTCGTTGGAATAAATGGTCTTGTTTTATGGTAGAATATTATCGGTCCTGCTATCGCAACTGATTTAATCTCCAGCGATAATTTCGAGCGCTCATGTACTTGTATGGCTACAAGTGACGAGAAATACGATCGAATCCCCTGCATTGCGCACTGTGGCAGATGAAATCAACATTTCCATTTGCACGATCCTATTCTACTGTATATTTGGAGACTTGCAATGCCCTCGTTCTGTTTGATTTCATCTGCTTGTGGTTTTCGCAAGTGCTCGTTGTTCACCGAAAGGAAAATAGACGAGATAACTTTCTATTCCTTTCAATGCCTCGAGATGAAATCCGTCTTATCGATTGGAAATTGAAATTTTTTTGTATATTCGACTACTTGACATTTCATATTTCGGACTAATTTCATCTCAGGCTTTCCCGGAGAATGATCGGCTAGTGGTGCGGCTTGAGATGAAGGGAAAATGGTTTCAAGAATCCAGAATCTCCCTGCAAGAGATGGGATTCGTGTTTTTCGTTGAATAGTACGGTTTCCTTTACTGGACAAAATATTATCGGTCCTGCTACCGCAACCGATTTAATCTCCATGGATAATTTCGAGCGCTCATGTACTCGTACAGCCACAAGTGACGGGAAATACGATCCGATTCCCCGCATTGCGCACTGTGGCAGATGAAATCAATATTTCCAATTGCACCATCCCATTGTAATGTATATTTGGAGACTTACGATGCCCTCGTAATGTTTGATTTCATCTGCCTGCGGTGTTCGCGAGCGCTCGTTGTTCACCGAAAGGAAAGAAGACGAGATAACATTCTATTCCTTTCATTGCCTCGAGAGGCAAAAATGTGAATCTCGAGATCGAGCTGCCTATTATGCGGATATAGGCAATGAAACAAGCATGGACTTCGGGTCCATCTGATCCCTGACAATATTTTATTATTTTTCGTGCTATTGTGGTCATTTGTTTAACCTCTTAAAGTGACCAAATGTGAATCTCGAGATCGAGCTGCTCATTATTCGATTATAGCAAACGAAACAAGCATGGACTTCGGATCCATCTGATTTCTGAATTTATTTTATAATTTTTCGGGCTATTCTCGCCATTTGTTTCACCTCTTAAAGTGTCCAAATGCAAATTTCGAGATCGAGCTGCTCATTATCCGATCATAGGAAATGAAAAAAGCATGGACATCGGGTCCATCTGATTCCTGACATTATTTTATAATTTTTCGTGCTATTCTCGCCATATGTTTCACCTCTTAAAGTGTCCAAATGTGAATCTCGATATCGAGCTGCTCATTATCCGATCATAGGAAATGAAACAAGCATGGACTTCGGATCCATCTGATTTCTGAATTGATTTTATAATTTTTTGTGCTATTCTCGCTATTTGTTTCACCTCTTGAAGTGTCCAAATGTGAATCTCGAGATCGAGCTGCTCATTATCCGATCATAGTAAATGAAACAAGCATGGACATCGGGTCCATCTGATCCCTGACATTATTTTTTATTTTTTCATGCTATACTTATCATTTGTTTCACCTCTCAAAGTGTTTAAATGAGAATCTTAAGATCGAGATGCTCATTATTCGATCACAGGAAATAAAACAAGCATGGACTTCGGGCCCATCTGATTTCTAAAATTATTTTATAATTTTTCGAGCTATACTCGCTATTTGTTTCACCTTTTCAAGTGTTCAAATGTGAATCTCGGGATTGAGCTACTCATTATCCAATCATGGGAAATGAAACAAGCATGGACTTCGGGTCTATCTGATTTCTGAAATTATTTTATAATTTTTTGTGCTATATTCTCCATTTGTTTCACCTTTTGAAGTGTTTAAATGTGAATCTCGAGATCGAGCTACTCATTATCCAATCATAGGAAGTGAAACAAGCATGGACTTTGGGTCCTTCTGATCCCTGACATTATTTTATAATTTTTCGTTCCATACTCGCTATTTGTTTCACCTCGAAAGGTGTCTAAATGTGAATCTCGAGATCAAGATGCTTATTATGCGGAAATGGGAAATTAAACAAGCATGGACTTCGGGTCCATCTGATCCCTGACATTATTTTATAATTTTTCGTGCTATTCTCGCCATTTGTTTCACCTCTTAAAGTGTCCAAATGTCAATCTCGAGATCGAGCTGCTCATTATCCGATTATAGGAAATGAAACAAGCATGGACTTCGGATCTATCTGATTTCTGAATTTATTTTATAATTTTTCGTGCTATTCTCGCCATTTGTTTCACCTTTTTAAGTGTCCAAATGTGAATCTCGAGATCGAGCTGCTCATTATCTGATCATAGGAAATTGAACAAGCATGGACTTCGGGTCCATCTGATTTCTGAAATTATGTTATAATTTTTTGTGCTATACGCGCCATTTGTTTCACCTCTTGAAGTGTTTGAATGAGAATCTTGAGATCGAGATGCCCATTATCCGATCAAAGGAAATGAAACGAGCATGGACTTCGGATCCATCGGATTTCATAAATTGTTTTTTAATTTTTCGTTGCAGACTCGCCATTTGTTTCACCTCGTGAGGTGTCCAAATGTGAATTTCGAGATCGAGCTGCTTATTATGCGGACATAGGAAATAAAACAAGCATGGACTTCGGGTCCATCTGATCCCTAATATTATTTTTTAATTTTTCGTGCTATACTCATCATTTGATTCACCTCTCAAAGTGTTTGAATGAGAATCTTGAGATCGAGCTGCTCATTATCCGATCATAGGAAATGAAACAAGCATGGACTTTGGGCCCATCTGATTTCTCAAATTATTTTATAATTTTTCGAGCTATACTCGCTATGTGTTTCACCTCTTAAAGTGTTCGAATGTGAATCTCGGGATCGAGCTACTCGTTATCCAATCATAGGAAATGAAACAAGCATGGACTTCAGGTCCATTTGATTTCTGAAATTATTTTATAATTTTTTATGCTATACTCGCCATTTGTTCCACCTCTTGAAGTGTTATATATGAATCTCGAGATCTAGCTACTCATTATCCAATCATAGGAAATAAAACAAGCATGGACTTCGGGTCCATCTGATCCCTGACATTATTTTATAATTTTTCGTGCTATTCTCGCCATTTGTTTTACCTCTTGAAGTGTTCAAATGTGAATCTCGAGATCGAGCTGCTCATTGTCCGATCATAGGAAATGAAACAAGCATGAACTTTGGGTCCATCTGATCCCAGGCATTATTTTATAATATTTCGTTCCATACTCGCCATTCGTTTCACCTCGGAAGGTGTTCAAATGTGAATCTCGAGATCAAGCTGCTCGTAATCCGATGTTATGAAAGAGACAATTACGGAGCTTGGGTGCATTTGATCTCTAACATTATTTTATAATTTTTCGTCCCATGATTGCCATTTGTTTAACCTTTCAAAGTTATCAAACGTGAATCTCGGAATCGAGCTGCCCTTTATCCAATCATAGGAAATGAAACGAGCATGGATTTTGGGTCCATCTGATCCCTGACATTATTTTATTGTTTTTCGTGCAATTGTGGCCATTTGTTTCACCTCTTAAAGTATCCAAATGTGAATCTCGAGATCGAGCTGCTCATTATTCGATTATAGGAAACGAAACAAGCATGGACTTCGGATCCATCTGATTTCTGAAATTATTTTATAATTTTTGTTTCATTTCCTATGATCGGACAATGAGCAGCTCGATCTCAAGATTCTCATTTAAACACTTTAAGAGGTAAAACAAATGATGAGTATAGCACGAAAAATTAAAAAATAATATCAGGAATCAGATGGACCCGAAGTCCATGCTTGTTTTATTTCCTATGTCCGCAAAATAAGCAGCTCGATCTCGAGATTCACATTTGGACAGCTCACGAGGTGAAACAAATGGCAAGTATGCAACAAAAAATTATAAAATAATTTCAGAAATCCGATGGATCCGAAGTCCATGCTTGTTTCATTTCCTTTGATCGGATAATGAGCATCTCGATCTCAAGATTCTCATTTAAACACTTTGAGAGGTGAAACAAATGATGAGTATAGCATTAAAAATAAAAAAATAATGTCAGGGATCAGATGGACCCGATGTCTATGCTTGTTTAATTTCCTATGATTGGATAATGAGTAGCTCGATCTCGAGATTCACATTTAAACACTTCAAGAGGTGAAACAAAGGGCGAGTATGCAACGAAAAATTATAAAATAAATTCAGAAATCAGATGGATCCGAAGTCCATGCTTGTTTCATTTCCTATAATCGGATAATGAGTAGCTCGATCCCGAGATTCACATTTGAACACTTTAAGAGGTGAAACAAATAGCGAGTATAGCTTGAAAAATTATAAAATAATTTCAGAAATAAGATGGGCCTGAAGTCCATGCTTATTTCATTTCCTATGACCGGATAATGAGCATCTCGATCTCAAGATTCTCATTTAAACACTTTGAGAGGTGAAACAAATGATGAGTATAGCATGAAAAATAAAAAAATAATGTCAGGGATCAGATGGACCCGATGTCAATGCTTGTTTTATTTCCTATGATCGGATAATGAGCAGCTCGATCTCGAGATTCACATTTGGACACTTAAAGAGGTGAAACAAATGGCGAGAATAGCACGAAAAATTATAAAATAATGTCAGGGATCAGATGGACCCGAAGTCCATGCTTGTTTCATTTCCCATGTCCGCATAATAAGCAGCTTGATCTCGAGATTTACATTTGGACACCTTTCGAGGTGAAACAAATGTCGAGTACGGAACGAAAAATTATAAAATAATGTCAGGGATCAGATGGACCCAGAGTCTATGCTTGTTTCATTTCCTATGATTGGATAATGAGTAGCTCGATCTCGAGATTCACATTTATACACTTCAAGAGGTGAAACAAATGGCGAGTATAGCACAAAAAATTATAAAATAATTTTAGTAATCAGATGGACCCGAAGTCCATGCTTGTTTCATTTCCTATGATTGGATAATGAGTAGCTCGAACCCGAGATTCACATTTGAACACTTTAAGAGGTGAAACAAAAAGTGAGTATAGCTCGAAAAATCATAAAATAATTTGAGAAATCAGATGGGCCCGAAGTTCAAGCTCGTTTCATTTCCTATGATCGGATAATGAGCAGCTCGATCCCGAGATTCTCATTTAAACCCTTTGACAGGTGAAACCAATGACGACTATAGCACAAAAAATTATAAAATAATTTCAGAAATCAGATGGACACGAAGTCCATGCTTGTTTTATTTCCTATGTCCGCATAATAAGCAGCTCGATCTCGAGATTTACATTTGGACACTTTAGGAGGTGAAACAAATGGCGAGAATAGCACGAAAAATAATAAAATAATGTCAGGGATCAGATGGACCCGAAGTCCATGCTTGTTTTATTTCCTATATCCGCATAATAGGCAGCTTGATCTCGAGATTCACATTTTTGCATCTCGAGGCAATGAAATGAATAGAATGTTATCTCGTCTTCTTTCCTTTCGGTGAACAACGAGCGCTCGCGAAAACCGCAAGCAGATGAAATCAAACATAACGAGGGCATCGTAAGTTTCAAACATACAGTAGAATGGAATCGTGAAATTGGAAATGTTGATTTCATCTGCCACAGTGCGCAATGCCGGGGATCGGATCGTAATTCCCGTCACTTGTGGCTGTACGAGTACATGAGCGCTCGAAATTATCCATGGAGATTAAATCAGTTGCGGTAGCAGGACCGATAATATTTTGTCCAGTAAAGGAAACCGTACTATTCAACAAAAAACACGAATCCCATCTCTTGCAGGGAGATTCTCGATTCTTGAAACCATTTTCCCTTCATCTCAAGCTGCATCACTGACCGTTCATTCTCCGTGAAAGCCGGAGATGAAATGAGTCCAAAATGTGAAATGTAGAGTAATCGAATTTTAAAAAAAATTTAAATGTCCGATCGAGACGACGGATTTCATCCTGAGGCATTGAAAGGAATAGAATGTTATCTCGTCTATTTTCCTTCCGGTGAACAACGAGCGCTTGCGAAAACCACAAGCAGATTAATACCCGTATTCATAGTCGTTCCTTATCTCAAGGATAAAGGACGCCTTGATGAAGGCTTCCTTGAATCTTAGAGGCGTCCTTGTTTCATAGTCACAACTCGGCTCTCCCTTCCAGAAGGAAAACATATTTAGGGATATGTGATTGCTTATGGTGGTAAAACCGCTGACAGAAGCGCCGCTCGGCTATATTTGAAACTGATTATTCAAACCGCTTGGTTCTCGATTGTCAAAAGTTAATTGCGTCGGTTGAAACGAAGTGTATAACCTTAAAGTTCAAGATCAGAAATTTGAGTTGCGACGAGTGCAATTATGGATGAAGGAAAGAATGTGCATTACACGGAGCGCGACAAGATGTTATTAGCTCAACTAATATCAGAAGAAAGCGTAATCGATTGCAAAAAAACGGGTGCTGTTGACTTAAGACAAAAAGCTGATGCGTGGGAACGGGTAACGAAGAAATTTATCAGCGAAGGGTGCACACCACGTACCAGCAAACAATTAAGAAAGTGCTGGGACAATCTCAAACAAAAGTAAGTAATAACTATTTTGTTCCTATCGAATCGAATTATTGCATGAGTTTTTGTCTATTTCAAAATGCACTTCCATTCATATTGTGTAGTGGGGGCGTTGTCACAAATATTTGGATCTATTCCAATGATTGTTTCACCAAAAATAATTTCAGAAAACGAAAGTTGACAACAGCAATCAAGCATCAACGTCTTATGACTGGTGGGGGCCCTGCGCCCGTAGAACGAGTCGATCCAATCATGGATTTCATCGATGGAACAAGTGGAAATATCGACGTGGAAATCGATTATCCATTTGACAGCACAGCAGCATTTGAAAGAGATTGTAAATATTATAAAAAGTAAACATTTATTAGCTATCTTTTATGCGGTGCTAGAAAAAAAACCATTTTCTTATAACTTTTTCAGATGACATGGGGTTCGTAAACGAAAGTTTAACTGAGCAGGATCAGGATGAAGATATCTACAGCGACACTATCCTATCTCATCCGGGAAACGAAAGTCACAGGCAAGTGTCTTCGCACCTAGCGTCATCGTCGAAGAAAAAAGGGATATCGAGTCATAAAAATCTCAAGGTAAAAATGATTAATAAATATAAAATATATGAAATGTATACAAATAAAATAATAAATAAAAATTTCTCAGGATCAGGATGAAGCCATCTACAGCGATACTGTCCTATCTCATCCGGGAAACCAAAGTCACAGGCAAGTGTCTTCGCACCTAGCGTCTTTGTCGAAGAAAAAAGGGACATTGAGTCATGAAAACCTCAAGGTAAAAATAATTAATAAATATAAAATATATAAAACATATAAAACCAAAATAATAAATGAAAAATAAGATCAATAATAAGAAAATACCTGAATAATTTATGATAAAATCAGGAATATGAATCCAAGTACGTGGATATCAATTTCATTACTGCTAAACTGAAGATTCTATCTTATTAACGTTGAATGATTATTTTTATTTATTTCACCCGATTTGTACAAAATTACATATATACTCAACAATTTTATGTAATTGCTTTTCTTCAGAATATTTCCGATGAAAGAGTACTGAGGCTGATACGACTGCGAGAAGCGATTGAACAGCAGCGAGAGCTTCATGCAAAAAAAATGAAAATCGCCGAAGCAGAAGAGAAGATAGCAATACTCAACATTCTAAAACTAGAAGAAGAGGTCAAGCGAAGTTGATTGGAAAAAAAAAAAGAATATAATTTTCTTTATATAATTTTTTGTTATCAAATCAAAGTTATATGTCTATTATATTCAAGTCATGTTTCATTATTAATAATAAATACAAACATATTTTCAGCAAAGTATATTTATTCCATATATTTACAAATTGTAACGAAATGACGACGCGGATATTTGTTTTCGGGTTTGGGTTTATTAATTACAATATATACAATTATTACGGTGGTTCGGAATCCACCTAAAAAAGTAGGTCCAAAGGAAACCAGCGCCTTGGTGTAGTGACCGAAAGTGATTTACGTGAAATGTCTCAATATAAAAGCGTTCCTGTGTGCAAGTCCTACGCCATTTTGCTCAGGATTAACGTCATTTTCAAACGCGATCTCATTGAACTCCTCCTCAAAGAATTCGTCCAGATTGTGTCGTATGCATAGGTTATGCAAAACAGCTGTTGCGCAAATGATTGCCACAGTTGTGCTTAATTTCGTTCTTAAGCCATACTGTAAACATGGAAATCGACGTTTCCACACTCCAAACAGTTGTTCAACGATAACTCGTGTTTTTTTATGGGCAGTATTATATCGCTCTTCAGCATCCGTTTCAGGCCTCAAAACAGGTGTCAATAGATAGCTGCGACATGCATACCCGCTATCACCGAGTAGAATTCCGGCAAGTTGTCCGAGCTCAAAACGGCAGCGCAGACCACTGCGATCAAATATAACTGCATCGTGAGTTGAACCAGGGTGTCGAACCACTATATCAAGAATTTCTCGGTCGGGACTGGATACAACCTATAAAAAATACTTCATTATCCAGCTTCCATCGAATAATTCAATCATGTATTAATAAAGAGTCCACGTATTAAGTACGTATAAACTATATATTGTTCCAGCTAAAAATTGCATTTGATAGGAATTTTCGTACATCATGATTCGATAAAAATCTGAAGAAATTCAACAACATTTGGCAAGCTATGATCAACAATTGTTCTTAATAATACCAGATTTTTATCGAATCATAAGATACGGAAATTTCGATCAAATACAATTTTTAGCTAGGACAATGTGGCTCGTACGTCCCCGATAAAAATACAGCATTCAAAAAATTACCTGCACATTTAGAGAAAACCAGCCTTTCCGATTTCGAAATACTTCTCCATTATTTCCTCCAGGGTTTGCAATTCGTATATGGGTGCAATCGATGCATCCAATTACAGCCGGGAAGTTTGCCACCGCATAAAATTTATTCTTGTAGGTTGAACGTACACGTTCAGTAGAAAAATGTATATGTTGATTCAAGTGCGATGCCAAAACTCTTGAAACTCGAGCCGCGATTCGTGATACAGATGCTTGACTATATCCTCGCAAATCTCCATTAACAATCTGCAACTAACGCACAACGCAAATAAATAAAAAGTTAGTTATGCGTCTTCATATCACATTATACGAGAAACATATTTACAAACCTGAAAACTACTTGTTGCATAAAAACGCAATGTTATTAGGAGCTGTATCAACGGAGACACGGGCAGCCCACGATTATTTAATCTCCTTAATTGTGCATTTACCATCGGCAATAGAAGTTCGACCACAGCTCCTTTGCTGAACCGATATCTTCTTCGAAAAGGAACATCGTCGTACATTTCGATAGGATTCTGAAAGTCCCGAATGTACCTTTTGGCGAGCCGCCATCGAAATCCATTCATAATTTCGTCAAAATCATCGTCAAACTCATTATCAGAATGGTTTAAAAAATCGTTGTTCATTATGCCGAGTAATTATATGCAAAACTTCTGTACGAATTTCCGCGTGGTTTTAATTGTTTATTGAGGTTACGCCGTACACTGATACACTCCGTTACGTTTTACGTGGTTCCAGTTGCTTATTTCGATTACGCCGTGAATTGTGATACACCTCGAAATTTTTTACGAGTTCCAACCGTTTTTTTTGTTTAAACTCCGTTCACTGTGATACGTTTTGAAACTTTTTACGTGCTCCACTTTTAACTGTTTTTGAGGTTAGCCTGTAGACTGGTCTTTGATCACAGGTCAAAAATGCATAGACACCAAGCGCAAGCGCAAGCGAGTCATATGAAACGATACAGCCAATCACTGTGCTGAAGGCTTCCTCAAGGGACCTCCAGAGCTCCCTTGAGATAAGGAAGCCAATAAGGTTCCTTGTTTGGTCAAGGAAGGTCTATGAGACGTGAAATGAGGAACAAGGAATCCTTATTCCTCAAGGAACGACTATGAATACGGGTATAAATCAAACATAACGAGGGCATCGCAAGTCTCCAAATATACAGTAGAATAGGATCGTGCAATTGGAAATGTTGATTTCATCTGCCACAGTGCGCAATGCAGGGGATTCGATCGTATTTCTCGTCACTTGTAGCCATACAAGTACATGAGCGCTCGAAATTATCGCTGAAGATTAAATCAGTTGCGATAGCAGGACCGAAAATATTTTACAAAAAAACGAGACCATACAATCCAACGAACAACACGAATCCTATTTCTTGCAGGGATATTCTTGATTTTTAAAACGATTTTCACTTCTTCTCAAGCTTCACCACTAGCCGATCATTCTCCATGAAAGCCGGAGAGGAAATTAGTATCAAATATGAAATGTAGAGTAGTCGAATATTAAAAAATTTGAAATGTCCGATCGAGAAGACGGATTTCATCTCGGGGCATTGAAAGGAGTAGAATCTTCTTTCGTTTATTTTCCTTTCGGTGAACAACGAGCGCTCGCGAAAACCACAAGCAGATGAAATCAAACATGACGAGGGCATCGTAAATTAACAAATATACAGTAGGATGGGATCGTGCAATTGAAAATGTTGATTTCATCTCCGACAGTTCGCAATGCAGGGAATTCGATCCTAATTCCCGTCACTTGTGGCGTTACAAGTACATGAGCGCTCGAAAATATCGCTGAAGATCAAATCAGTTGCAATAGCAGGATCGATAATATTTTGCCATTTAAGAAAACCATACTATCCAACAAGCAACACGAATCTTATCTCTTGCAGGGTGATTTTCAATTTTCGAAACGATTTTTGATTGATCCCAAGCTTGGAGTAAAATATAATTTTCCCATACTTGGAAAATTTTCCCCGTACATGGGAAAAAAACATTTTTCCCGAGTGGGAAATTTTTCCAATACTTGGGGAAAAATATGTTTCCCAAGTATGGGAAAAAATTGGCGTGAGATTCGAAAGTGTTTTCGAGCATCTTGCTAGCAAACAGTTTGCTACGAGTTAATAAGGTCGTTAAAAAAAATAATTCGTTGATGATTTTCAAATTGGGAGCAAAATATAATTTTCCCATAAGTAGTTAAAAACGTTTTTCCCAAGTACAAAATTTTGGAGTAAAATATAATTTTCCCATACTTGGAAAATTTTTCCCGTACATGGGAAAAAAACATTTTTCCCGAGTGGGAAATTTTTCCAATACTTGGGGAAAAATATGTTTCCCAAGTATGGGAAAAAATTGGCCTGAGATTTGAAATTGTTTTCGAGCACCTCGCCAGCAAAAAGTTTGCTACGAGTTAATAAGGTCGTTAAAAAAAATAATTCGTGGATGATTTTCAAATTGAGAGCAAAATACAATTTTCCCATAAGTAGGTAAAAACGTTTTTCCCAAGTAGGAAATTTTGGAGTAAAATATAATTTTGCCATGCTTGGAAAATTTTTCCCATATATGGGAAAAAACATTTTTTCCGCGTGGGAAATTTTTCCAATACTTGGGGAGAAATATGTTTCCCAAGTATGGGACAAACTCGCCTGAGATTTGAAAGTTTTTTAGAGCATCTCGCTAGCAAAAAGTTTGCTACGAGTCAATAAGGTCGTTAAAAAAAATATTTCGTGGATGATTTTCAAATTTGGAGCAAAATATATTTTTCCCATACTTGGGAAATTTGTTCCATATTGGGAAAAAAAAATTCCCTTACTTGGGAAAAATAATTTTTTTCACGTATGGCAAACAATCCCAAGTAAGTGGAAAAAAATTGTCCTGAGATTTACAAGTATTTTCGAGCATCTGGCTACCAAAAGTTATGCTACGAGTTGATAATGTCTTTTCAAAAAATGTTTCGGGGACGATTTCTGAATTTGTTGTAATCTATAATTTCCCCATACTCGGAAAATTTTCCTCGACCTTGGGAAATTTTTTCCATACAGGGAAATAATATTTTTCCCAAGTAGGAAATTTTGGAGTAAAATATAATTTTCCCATACTTGGGAAATTTTTCATACATGGGAAAAAATATTTTTCCCAAATGGGAAATGTTTCCTATACTTCGGAAAAAATATTTTTCCCAACTATGGGAAAAAAATTGGCCTGAGATTTCAAAGTATTTTCGTGCATCTGGCTGTTAAAAATTAGGCTACGAGTTTAAAGGTCGTTTCAAAAAATAATTCCGGGACTATTTTCAAATTTGGAGTAAAATATCATTTTCCCATACTTGAGAAATTTTTCCCATACTTGGGAAAAAATATTTCCCATACTTGGGTAATTTGTCTCATACTTGGGAAAATTCATTTTTTCCACGCATGGGAAAAAATTCCAAGTATGTGGAACAAAAATTGGGTTGAGATTTAAAAGTATTTCCGAGCATCTGACCAGCAGAAAGTATGCTACGAATTGAAAAGGTCGTTCCAAAAAATGATTCGGAGACGATTTCCAAATTTGGAGTAAAATTTAATTTTCCCATACTTGGAAAAAATATTTCCCATAGTTGGGAACTTTTTCCATACGTGGGAAAAATTATTATGCAATTAAATATTTAATTAATCTTTTGAACCGGAATCATAACCCGCCTGTACAATGAGTTTTTTTTTCTAATAATTCGAGACTATCCTGGACAGATTTGCCGTTTAGAATTTCGCGAAAAAATGTTTCCGGCGACTGCCTAGAGAAGATGCAATTTTTTTCAGTTCTCCGCCTTTTTATTATTTTTGGTCCTATAATAAAAGGATTTTGTCGAAATTTTTTTTTTTAAATACCAACATTTGAAAAAGCCACCATCATAAATAATTAGCAAATTTTTTTATCAATTTTTACTCATCATTGCGAAAAAATTATTTTCCAGCTTATTATCGTCATTTGTTTTTATTCTCATAAGCTGGGCCATCGCGACAAGCATGAACATTGCCGCACGCCTAGCGTTTATTTGTTTCTCTCTCGTGCGTCCGTGTGGTGTTCAACGGAGTGGGTATGCGAGCGTTTTGTTTCACGAACCCCGCTTCTACCGACGCCGTCCCCTCCACTATCTCAACTTTTTTAAATTTCTCTTCGATCGAGTGCTCATTGGTCGACGTTGGTCGATTTTAAATCGCTAATAACTCCACCAAATTTGATTTCACAAAATTTTCGAAAAGGACTTTTCTGCTCCGTTTTCGACGCCCGACACGGTCCTTATAATGTGATCAGTAGGTTAGTATACACCCTACTGATCACATTATAAGGACCGTGTCGGGCGTCGAAAACGGAGCAGAAAAGTCCTTTTCAAAAATTTTGTGAAATTAAATTTGGTGGAGTTATTAGCGATTTAAAATCGACCAAGGTAGACCAACGTCGACCAATGAGCGCTCGATCGAAGAGAAATTTAAAAAAGTTGAGATAGTGGAGGGGACGGCGTCCGTAAAAGCGGGGTTCGTGAAACAAAACGCTCGCACACCCACACCGTTGAACACCACACGGACGCACGAGAGAGAAACAAATAAACGCTAGGCGTGCGGCAATGTTCATGCTTGTCGCGATGGCCCAGCTTATGAGAATAAAAACCAATGACGATAATAAGCAGGAAAATAATTTTTTCGCAATGATGAGTAAAAATTGATATAAAAATTTGCTAATTATTTATGATGGTGGCTTTTTCAAATGTTGGTATTTAAAAAATTTTTTTTCGACAAAATCCTTTTATTATAGGACCAAAAATAATAAAAAGGCGGAGAACTGAAAAAAATTGAATCTTCTCTGGGCAGTCGCCGGAAACATTTTTTCGCTAAATTCTAAACGGCAAATCTGTCCAGGATAGTCTCGAATTATTAGAAAAAAAAACTCATTGTACAGGCGGGTTATGATTCAGGTTCAGAAGATTAATTAAATATTTAATTACATAATAATTTTTCCCACGTACGGAAAAATTTCCCAACTATGGGAAATATTTTTTCCAAGTATGGGAAAATTAAATTTTACTCCAAATTTGGAAATCGTCCCCGAATCATTTTTTTAAACGACCTTTTCAATTCGTAGCATACTTTCTGCTGGTCAGATGCTCGGAAATACTTTTAAACCTCAGCCCAATTTTTTTCCACATACTTGGAATTTTTTCCCATGCGTGGAAAAAATGTTTTTTCCCAAGTATGAGAAAAATTACCCAAGTATGGAAAATATTTTTTCCCAAGTATGGGAAAAATTTCTCAAGTATCGGAAAATGATATTTTACTCCAAATTTGAAAATAGTCCCGGAATTATTTTTTGAAACGACTTTTTAACTCGTAGCCTAATTTTTAACAGCCAGATGCACGAAAATACTTTAAAATCTCAGGCCAATTTTTTTCCACATAGTTGGGAAAAATATTTTTTTCATTTCCCATGGAAAAATTTCCTATTTGGGAAAAATATTTTTTCCCATGTATGAAAAATTTCCTAAGTATGGGAAAATTATATTTTACTCCAAAATTTCCTACTTGGGAAAAGTATTATTTCCCATGCATGGAAAAAATTTCCCAAGGTCGAGAAAAATTTTCCGAGTATGGGAAAATGATAGATTACAACAAATTCAGAAATCTTCCCCGAAACATTTTTTGAAACGATAGTTTATTTCATCAGACGTTCAAAATTACGAGTCGGAGATAAATATCAGACAAGATCTGATTATGCGCGTACATTGATTGACGTCTGCATGACGATTCATTTTCCACAGACACGGATCCAGAAGCTCGTGACCAGAAACCACACGATGTCAACGTGTGACTTATTTCGGACAGTGACGGTGAGAACATCTCTGACAACATTCACATTAATAGAGCGTGAGTACAATTAAATTATATTTTTTATTTATATAGTGTAACGGGAATTTCGCAATTCGCGTTACCTTCGGCCCATCTTACCATCCTCGACGCCGGGAGAGCCGTTGAGCGCCAGGTAATCTTTTTATTCAACGGCGGGAATTACCAAACCCGCTAAACGTAATCTGAACTAATGTTAACGGGAACGAAACGAAACAAGAAGGGACGCCGGCGTGTCGGATGGCGAGATCGGTGACGGTATACCCGATTCGCTCAGGATGTAGGTTGTGGTGAGAGGGCGTGGACGGCTGGCTAACTCCCAAGTGCCTTCGAAACTCAAACAGAAATAATGAAACTCAACGCGAAAAAATTATAATGTATGGGACCTTGGTTCAGGCTAATTTATTCAGATTCTTTCGATAGCACGCAAATTATTCCACAGCATTTTTCCAGAGTAGACCTGCAAAATTCGAAGAAATACAAAACAAAAAAAAATAAGGAGGCTCGAGAATACAATAAATCAAATAATAACGCAGAGTCTATCAGATAACGAAAATGCAAACCGGATAATGAAAGGGACTAAATTATAGGAGAGATCTCATTTTTCGAAGACGATAGCTAAAGCGTAGACAAGAACGGGAACCAAAGTATTGTAACGACCAACGAGCTTACGGGCCTCGTCGCGTCATCTGTCGGGTCCCGGGTCGGTCAATACGTCGATCAAGATCGATTTTCGCCGGCCGGCTTCGGCCGCGTGGTCTTTCCCCCCTTTTCCGTCACGCAAGTCCGGGCCATCGGCCTAGTCCCTCGTCCCAGTCCACCCGGAACCGTCTCGGGGAGCGCACCATCGATTATTAACGCTTGTTCGCCATTCTCTAAATATATCTATCCTCATATGCCTCCCCGAGACAATTCATTGTTCGCGAGCTTACGAGGTATGTAAAATAAAGAAAACTGCGCGCGAGAATTGTCAGCCGTTTCGGCATAGCGACACGTGCAACGATAGAATATTTGTCAACGATAAAAAACACGTTCCAGCACCCGAGTGGGACTGGGCTGTTGTGAGTCACGAGAGCTCACGCGTCGAGAACCTGAGGGGATCCGACGTCGAGAATATCCCGCGGGATACACATTTAATTATTGCATCGTCGCTGCAGCGGACATCGAATCTTCGCTCGCAGCATATATATTTCGTCGTAATATCGCCACGTGGATAGCAACGCATCGATAGACGACCGACATTGGAGGATCGCGAGAGAGAACGAGGGAGAGAGAGAGAGAGAGATAGAACGAGCCACGCCGCGATCGTCACGCGTAAAGACGAAGTCCGCCATCTTATCTCTCCACGCCGCGCTCTCCTCATCATCGAGCAACGATGCGAAGCTAAGTTCCCGTATCTATGTATATCTCTCGCCCCGTAGTTGCGAAGTATTTCAGCGTCACATATCGCGGTATGTGACTGTGACGCAGTTTATTTAAAACGAACATTCTTTCATTAACTTAGCTTTATTTTCTCCGTAATATAACTCACATGAGTTCCTGCCAAATTTAATGTCGTCATAGACGACCAATGATTACGAGTTCCCTCGTTCGTCGATAGCCATAATTCCGTGATTTTTTGTATTCTCCTTTTTTTTGTGCGTTCCCTGAATTTCTTTATTTTTCTTTTTTTTTTATTTACGATATCGAGTGTCATTCCGACGAATCGAACGAACGATTCGCCCCATCGTATGATTCGCGTGTTAGTCATAAAAACACGACGATTCATCGCTATTTGTCACGGAATGGGTCATGTAATAGAGTGAGACCGCGATACTCGGTTATTGTCACTTCGCGGAATGTATGCGTCACTAAGTCGAGGTCACTCGATCGACGCGAAATTTGAATACGAGTTTATGCGATAGATATTTATTTATTTTTTTTTTGTACGATTCTTGAACTGCGCTTACTCGACGCCGGAGACTACAAAGTCCCTCTCGCGCATCGAAGTCCGTCGAGCCTCGGAATATAATATTCTATTGTCTTCATTTTTCTTTTGTTACTCGAAATGTCGAGCATCGTCGAATTTTCCGTGGAATAAAATATACCATTGAAATTCGGTTCATATTTAATCGAGTCACGTTATTTATTCCATAAAATAAAGCAGAATTCATTACAGTATATTCACGATACTTGTACATACTATTGTCGTCTGTAGCTGCGGACGACTGAGTGCCAATAGCCGTAGGTTCATTCGCAGCATTACTCCACCAATCAAAATCTAAAATACGTAATAAACGTAATTACAAAGATGCATCATATAAAAAAAATGTTTGACAGAAATGGATTATTTAATTACACGATCGATCCTATTGAATTCAATGGTACTCACATTCCATAACTGAATCGTAGGTACCCCGAATAATCGAGCAATTTTTATATCCGTAATAGCGCAATACACAAGTCCTCTTTAAACAACACTATTTTTCTGACTCCTGTTTTTCCTGTCTCCAGCAGCGTACGTTCATTTTTTTATTCAACATCCTCACTCATGGCAACTAATCACGCTTTTTACGAGTACCTTCGTGTTTTTGTTTGATAAACGCGCGATCAGTTGCCATGTGTGAGGTTGTTGAATAAAAAAACGAACGTACGCTGCTGGAGACAGGAAAAACAGGAGTCAGAAAAATAGTGTTGGTTAAAGAGGACTTGTGTATTGCGCTATTACGGATATAAAAATTGCTCGATTATTCGGGGTACCGACGATTCAGTTATGGAATGTAAGTACCATTGAATTCAATAGGATCGATCGTGTAATTAAATAATCCATTTCTGTCAAACATTTTTTGTATATGATGCATCTTTGTAATTACGTTTATTACGTATTTTAGATTTTGATTGGTGGAGTATACGACATAGGAACGCATGATGGCGTATGTAATGTTTGGAACGAGACGACAGCTAAACGAGGAGCTAATGAAATAGCTAATTGTTTATGGAGATTCATCTCAGACAGGACCAGTTGTGATATCAAGGAATTCATATTTTACAGCGATAATTTCGGTGGCCAAAACCGAAATAAAATTTTATATTCAATGTATTTGAAAGCTGCCACAGAATTTAACGCAAAGATCACGCTCAGGTATTCAGAATAATAAAGATAAAATCTTGTAAAGACTGTGGGATCAAAATAATAGCTTACAATCAAATATCAATTTAATGTTTTTCAATGAAGCACGTAAAATTTTAGTCGTCTATGTTAATATGTATACTGTTTGTTTTTTTTTATATTTTATTAAATAGATATCTCGAAAAAGGCCACACGCAATCCGAAGGTAACTCGATGCACGCTCGTATTGAGGTTGCGAGTAGGTATCAAACTGTATACACCCAAGCCGAATGGTGTAGGATTATGGAAAATGCCAGGGTTACTAAACCATACATCGTACACGAAGTGCGCCAAAATGAAATATTCGATTTTTCGGCTCTGGCTGAAAAATATAATTGGAAAGCCATAAAAATTTCACAATTACGTGAAATAAGAATTAATCCTGGCAGCGAAGTGGTTGAATTCAAATACAACTACGAGTAGCAACTGCAAGCACTTGAAGTAAAATCTAAAAGAGACGACTGTATCAATCATGTCCTTACACCAGCGTATGAAGCAAAAATTCAATTGGACGCGAATAAAAAAAAGACCTGCTAACTCTTTGTGAAAAGGGACTCATCCCAGGCAGATGCAGGTCCTTCTACGATGATCTAATTGCTTAGATTGATTAATTAATACGTGTATCAATAAATGTATAAATATATAAATATTTATATGTATTCTCTGATAAGCCTTTGAGTCTAATACACTGAGAAAAAAATTTAATTCAAACAAGTGAATTCGACATTGATTCAATAGAATCTGTCATTCAATAGTGCCATCGAAATATTTGATCGTTGGAATACTATATAGTTTTGAAAAAATTTATTCAACTCAACAATATATATTTTTAAATTGCAATTATATGGTGTTCTTCATATCTTTCTATCGTTTGCCATAATATGAGTTTTCTTTGAAAGAATAGTAGAACATATCGATAAGAAAAATTTGAGCTTCAAGTCAAACATAAAATGAATTGTGCAAAATGCAGATTTATTTGGACAAATAGTTTATGGAATCTGTGTAATCATATATATACTTGAATCACTTCTCGACTTCTGTATACAGAATGTATGGAGAGTTACTGCGATGTATTTTATATTTGACAGAAGCTCATAATTAATCGAACAAACTGTTTTTTTAATTGAGTCAAATAAAAATTCTGTTAGTTAAAAGGTCGGTACAGTTAGTAAGATTACACGGGAAGTTAAATAAATCGTAAATGCGTTCTCCTGAAACGAATATGAAATTGTACAATACGAATATGTAATTGCTCCAATAGTATTTATAGTCGAAGAAGTCATGTGCGCCATTAAATCACTATCTGGCTTGCATGAATGTGAAGAATATGATGTTGCTACTATTCCTTTTACATTTGGGAAAAGTTCACAATCAATCGAATAGTACATTTATGTAATTGAGTGAGATCGAAATGTTGTTCGTTCAAAAGTCGGTACAGTTAGTAAGATTACACGGGAAGTTGAATAAATCATAAATTCGTGCTCCTGAAACCGATATACGATTGGTTCAATTGCTTTTATAGTCGAAAAAATCGTGTGTACAATTAAATCACTTTCTGATTTACATGAATGCAAAGAATATGCTGTTGCTACTATTATTTTTACATTTAGGAAAAGTTCACAATTGATCGAATAGTTTACTTCCATCATTGAAAAAGGATAAAACCTACGGTCAATGGAACTGAATATTTGTCTACTTTGAATCGATATTTAATTCGGAGAAATTATTCGCTTACTTATTTCTTCTTCAAATATCATTGAATTGATTTTAATATTATAATGCATTAAAAATATATATTGTTCCTGGAAAAACATATTTATTTGCATCAAAGTATTTTTCTGTCATACAAAAATCATGTTTATTCCAAAAAACATCGATTTTAATTAAATAAAAAAAAAATACTGTTACTCCAGTTATATATTCAATTATGTGAAATGTATATTCGGTCCACACAAATAGACTTTTGCTTGAGATACAACAATCTTTTGCTGATTGAACAAATGTCTTGTTGTGTAGATTATTTGTAGAGTTATTTTAACTAAATATTCGATTGTTCGAAATGACGATACAGTTCTTATAGCAAAAGATTAATTCACCAGAAACAAATATTCGGTTGCTGTAGTTGTTCTTACAATGGGTTATTCAATCATATATTCAATTCATCCGATTCATCCACCGTCATCCGGTATACCGGCACTGCGGCAAGCGTAGTAGTCCTTCTCCCAAGTGGTAGAGAATCGGGATCGCACTGTACCTACAAGAACCTATTTATTTGTTAACAATTATTTAAACAATGTTACCATATTATTTTGTTTCAATACTTACTTTCGTTGCGGAAATTGTGTTCCACTCGAAGAAATATCCGAAGAAAATTTGATGCTCCGACCTGGACTCGAACACGGGACCTTCTGACGACCAGTCGATTGCTCTGACCACTGAGCTATCTAGCTTGTTTCCCACGTTTATTCGAATCGTTCTCATATCTTGTAATTTTATATTAATTCATGAAGAAAAGAATATTTCATTGTTACAACGACACATTATTGATTCAAGCCTTTCCCCAAAAAAAAATGCCAGAACTTTTTTTTTAATTAAGAAAAAAAACACTCTGTTCAAATGAATCAACCTTACTGCTGAATAAAATTGAGCAATTGCTTATTTTACTAAATGAACAGCATATTTCACTGAATTATTAGCACATTTTCTTGAATAAGTAGCATATTTCATTGGATGAACAACTTTTTTCACTTCGAAACATTCAAAATAATCGTGCTTTTAAAAACAATCACTGTATTGTTGAAGTAGGCATTCTACTCATTCCAGTCAAAAACACCGCCGTTAATTTATTAAAATAACTTGCAATCAAACCAGTGGTATTGAGTCAACATTTCTTCTAATGGTGTAACTACTTCTGTAATGAAGTTGATATTTTCCCGTGTTAACAGATCAAATAACCTTTTAATTCAAAACAATCGTTAATTGAATTAAGATAACGCACTAACATTGGAAAATTTAACTGATCATTGCAAATAAATATAGAGCCGATACAAAATGTAATTATCATCGATACAAACAGTTTTTGTTTTATTCGACATTACCATTTAGTGACTCCAAACCTTTAACAAAAAATGATTCGATGATTTTTTAAAAAATGTGAACTTGTTTATTTCATTATCGTCATTATCGTTCATTGATATAAACAGATGAGTATACAAATTAAAAAAAAAGGACGAAAAAAAATGTCAAGTACCGAGGATTGATCTCGCTTTATCGGATATACTAATCGAGCGCCCTACAAACTTCGCCATGAAATCGTTGAAATATTTGAATAGGTTTCTCATATTCAAATTGTAGCCACGCTTGGGGTTTAATTCGGCTTGACTTGTTCGATTGGTTTACTGCTTAATTTTATTCGGCTGAAAACGAATTGAAGAGGATAAAATATAATAAACAATGCAATGGAATAAACGAGTCGATGGTGAACAAAATTTTTTTCAATCTTTCTTTGGGAAAGGCTTGAAGTCACTATAATTTGTAATATTGAGCGAAATAAAAAGTGTTCGTGTTAATTAAAATTATATTTGTTTTGGTTCCTATATTTAGTTGAAATTACCAGATAAATTTTTCAAAGCTAGTGAGTTATCTTAACTCAATTAATAATTGTTTTAACTTCAAATGTTATTTGATCTGTCAACATACGAAAGTATCTAACGGTAGCGGCTTTTTTGGTTCAATCATGCACAAGTGAGATTTGATATAGATATTATTTTGCACCAACTATATACGGATTACGAAATGAGATTTTCTCAAATCAATATTCATTCAAAACAATCCATTCGTATACAGAATTCAACTGCCTACATACAACAATAAAAAATAACTTTCGTTTAACTGCTTCATTTCTGTGTCGAAATCACATAATTACTCTGAACAACTCCGCTAATCAATTTGATCAGGAATTTGAATTTTTTCAATAAAGTGTTTATACTTTTATAGCAATAAAAAATGTGCTCGAACATAATCAACAGTCAAAGTTTTCAAATTAACGAAATAATGGATTAATCCGATGAAAATATTTTACTCGAGTCTAACAAAAGTCGCGATGCAATCTTACTGCAGCAATGTATTTAGTTCAATAAATTATAAGTATAGTCTTTCTAATAGAATATTAACTTCCATCGAGTAAGTAAATTCAAAACTAAATAATTTTTTTTAATTCCATATTTCGTTAATGTAATCGTATATCTAATTGAACTGCATACGTACAACAATAAAACATCACTTTCGTTCAACTGTTTCGTTTACTTGCCAAAATCACATAATCACTCTGAACAACTCCGCCAATCAATTCGATCAGGAATTTGAATTTTTTCAATAAAGTGTTTATACTTTTATAACAATAAAGAATGTGCTCAAACAGTCAATGGTCAAAGTTTTCAAAATAACGAAATAATGGATTAATCCGATGAAAATATTTACTTGAGTCTAACAAAAGTCGCGGTGCAATCTGACTGCAGCAATGTATTTAGTTTAATCATGTATAAGTAGTCTTTCTAATAGAATATTAACTTCCATCGAGTAAGTAGATTCAAGACTAAATAATTTTTTTTAATGCAATATTTAGTTAATGTAATCGTATATTTAATTGAACTGCATACGTACAACAATAAAAAATCACTTTCGTTCAACTGTTTCGTTTACTTGCCAAAATCACATAATTACTCAGAACAACTCTGCCAATCAATTTGATCAGGAATATTAATTTTCTCAATAAAGTATTTATACTTTTATAACAATAAAAAATGTGCTCGAACAGTCAATGGTTAAAGTTTTTAAATTAACGAAATAATGGATTAATCCGATGAAAATATTTACTTGAGTCTAACAAAAGTCGCGATGCAATCTGACTGCAGCCATGTATTTAGTTCAATCATGTAAAAGTAGTTTTTCTAATAGAATATTAACTTCCATCGAGTAAGTAGATTCAAGACTAAAAAAACGTGTGAGTTGGCGTTGGAACTCACGAAATTTGATGTGTAAACATTAAATTTGAGCTCGCGTCAGTTTGGTGTGGGAAAATTGAGGTCGTGCATTGGTTAAGGAGGTACGACTAGTTCTTTGGAGTCAAAAAAAAGTCTAAATTCATTTTACCCACAGCTGTTCTGATTTATGTTTATTTGCATTGATTATTCATATTATCGATTATAATGTGAAAAATTTTGTGATAAATGATTAATTTATTGCGCATGAACTAATAAAAACTGAAAAATTAGATTGTCAACGACTCGATGGTAGTCTCCATCATAATAATAATGACATGTCTACCACAAAAACGGACTAAAAAACATTTTAAAAAATCAGCCGAAAACCTATTAAAATAGACTTGAATTACCTCAGTGGAATTAATACGATCGGCAGAATGATAATTATACATATAATTGATACGTGATAAATAATAAAACTCCATAAATAACATGATGGAATTTGAAGTAAACACTTGGCAACGTCGCATTGGCGATGCTATAAGTTGGTATACGTGACCAACGAAGATGACTATCCTCGTTGCTAACGTCAAAACAAAGCTAGGTTATGTTTGCCGAAACCCATATCAGCTGTTACTCGCGACGTTGCTAAGTCTGTGGGTGCTATTTGATCGTTCTGACCATTTACAACCGGAAATTGAAACTTTTTTATGATGTAGTGCCAGAACTACACGGTGAAGAGTAATTTTTCAATTTTTTACAATATCTATTATATCTAATCTATCAAGTTTCAGTTTTTCAACGGGTGTAGTTGGATACGTGAGCAGCAAAACCGTGATCACAGCACTTCCGGTTAACCGTCTCCATAAGACGACGTGCTTTAGTAACTCAAACTGCTCGACTTTGCAATTTTATTACGAATAAACTAAACGGTCAATATAGCTCAAATTTTGGCAATAGGCGCATAAAGTATTCGGCAAAAACATATAAAAATTTCAAGTCCGTCAGTTGGATTCTTCATACTAGTCGTACCTCCTTAATCTTAGCCCGTACCATCAGCTATCAGCTGTCGAAACACACACATTCACGGGCTCTCACACGGACCACGGTGCGCGCTGTACGCTGCTCACGCCTGCGCGGCGCCGATGTCCTATACATAGAAGTGTTGGTTAGCCCCCACCGTGTGGCGCTCTCACACACACATTCACGCGCTCACATAGACACGGATCTTACGCTGACGGTCGAAGTTTTACATCTGACGCTCGAAGTCCCAGCTAGCCCCTACCGTAGACCGAGCGCTAAGATGTTTACACATCAATAATTTTTTTTAAATTTCATATTTAGTTAATGTAATCGTATATCTAATTGGACTGCATACATACAATAATAAAAAATCACTTTCATTCAAATGCTTTGTTTATTTTCCAAAATCACATAATTACTCTGAACAACTCTGCCAATCAATTTGATCAGTAATTTGATTTTTTTCACTCAAAACTTTATTCTTTTATAGCAATGAAACAAGTGTTTAAACAATCAATAGCTAAAGTTATCTAGTTAACAAAATGAATGATTAATCCGATAAAACCGTTATTTGGGACTAACAAAAGTCGCAATGAAATCTTACAGCAGCAATTTACTTAATTCAATCATCTCTACGTAGTCTTTCTAATAAAATATTAATTTACATTGAGTACGTAGATTCAAGATGAAATTATTTTTTTGGGAATAAAATATTGTTTGGGCTCAATCGCATATATTCTTCAGTCAATGAAATGTATAGTTCAACTAAATAAAAAAATCAAGATAATTATGCTTTTGAAAACAATGACAGTATTGTTGAACTAAGCATCTATTTACTTCAGCTAAAAACATTGCAGTTGAATTAATGAAATATATTCCAATAACATCAATTTTATTGAATCAACATTTTTTTTTTCTCAGTGTACATATACTACGCAACACATATCCCCTAATTATTGTCCACGTTAACGGTGGCAATAGAAATTACGTACTTTCATCTTCTTTATAATTATTACCAACCTAAGATGAAAAAAAAAACTCCGCGATCGAGATAGCATGTTTTTCAAATTAAACGCGAGATATCATGTTTTTCTGCCATAATTCGAGATATCATGTTTTTCTGCTACAATTTCAGATATCATGTTTTTCTGCCACAATTTGAGATATCGTGTTTTTCTACCACAATTTGAGATATCATGCTTTTCTGCAGGAATTTGGGATATCATGTTTTTCTGCCCCAATTTGAGATATCATGTTTTTCTGCCACAATTTGAGATGTAATGTTTTTATACTGAGGCGTCGATATATTATATAGGTGCTTTGAATAACTTGGTAATTCGATTAAACTAGTGACTATCTTTTTATAATAAATGCATTTCTTTAGGACAAATAAAAATCTCATCCTAAACTTAGCAACCAATTTCATTGAATGAATGAAACATAATAAATGGTCTTGATGTAAAAATTCCTTGAACCGAAAAAACGAACCAATTCAAATCTTGCTTCAGCAGTTTACTTCGATCAATCGTATACACGATGCCTTTTTTATAACATAATATTTTCCATCAACTATACGAATTCAAGACTCAATGTTTTTAAATTCAATATTCAGTTGAAGCAATCGTATATAGAATTCAACTACCTTCATACAACAATAAAATATAACTTTCGTTCAACTGCTTTATTTCTGTGCCAAAATCACATAATTACTCTGAACAACTCCGCCAATCAATTTGATCGGGAATTTGAATTTTTTCAATAAAGTGTTTATACTTTTATAGAAATAAAAAATGTGCTCGAACCGAGTCAACAGTCAAAGTTTTCAAATTAACGAAATAATGGATTAATCCGATGAAAATATTTTACTCGAGTCTAACAAAAGTCGCGATGCAATCTTATTGCAGCAATGTAATTAGTTCAATCAACTATAAATATAGTCTTTCTAATAGAATATTAACTTCCATCGAGTAAGTAGATTCAAGAATACATATTTTTTTTAAATTCCATATTTAGTTAATGTAATCGTATATATAATTGAACTGCATACGTACAACAATAAAAAATCACTTTCGTTCAACTGTTTCGTTTACTTGCCAAAATCACATAATCACTCTAAACAACTCCGCCAATCAATTCGATCAGGAATTTGAATTTTTTGAATAAAGTGTTTATACTTTTACAACAATAAAGCATGTGCTCAAACAGTCAATGGTCAAAGTTTTCAAAATAACGAAATAATAGATTAATCCGATGAAAATATTTTACTCGAGTCTAACAAAAGTCGCGATGCAATCTTACTGCAGCAATGTAATTAGTTCAATCAATTATAAGTATAGTCTTTCTAATAGAATATTAACTTCCATCGAGTAAGTAGATTCAAGACTAAATAATTGTTTTTTTATTTTATATTTAGTTAATGTAATCGTATATCTAATTGAACTGCATACATATAATAATAAAAAATCACTTTCATTCAAATGCTTTGTTTATTTGCCAAAATCACATAATTACTCTGAACAACTCTGCCAATCAATATGATCAGTAATTTGATTTCTTTCCCTCAAAACTTTATACTTTTATAGCAATGAAACATGTGCTTAAACAATCAATAGCTAAAGTTATCTAATTAACAAAATAAATGATTAATCCGATGAAACCATTACTTGGGACTAACAAAAGTCGCAATGAAATCTTACCGCATCAATTTACTTAATTCAATCGTCTCTACGTAGTCTTTCTAATAAAATATTAATTTACATTGAGTACGTAGATTCAAGACGAAATTATTTTTTTGGGAATAAAATATTGTTTGGGCTCAATCGCATATATTCTTCAGTCAATGAAATGTATAGTTCAATTAAATAAAAACTCAAGATAATTATGCTTTTGAAAACAATGACAGTATTGTTGAACTAAGCATCTATTTACTTCATCTGAAAACATTGCAGTTGAATTAATGAAATATATTCCAATAACATCAATTTTATTGAATCAACATTTTTTTTCTCAGTGTTTCAATGCCCCGAGATGAAATCCGTCTTCTCGATCGGACATTAAAATTTTTTTTTTAATATTCGACTACTCTACATTTCATATTTTGGACTCATTTTCTCTCCGGCTTTAATGAGGAATAATCGGCTAGTGGTGCAGCTTGAGAAAAAACAAAAATCGTTTCAAAAATCGAAAATCTCCCTGCAAGAAATGGGATTCGTATTGTTCGTTGAATTGTATGGTCTTGTTTTATGATAAAATATTATCGGTCCTGCTATCGCAACTGATTTAATCTCCAGCGATAATTTCGAGCGCTCATGTACTTGTATGGCTACAAGTGACGAGAAATACGATCGAATCCTCTGCATTGCGCACTGTGGCAGATGAAATCAACATTTCCAACTGCACGATCACATTCTACTGTATATTTGGAGACTTACGATGCCCTCATTATGTTTGATTTCATCTGCTTGTGGTTTTCGCGAGCGCTCGTTGTTCACCGGAAGGAAAATAGATGAGATAACATTCTATTCCTTTCAATGATTCGAGGAGAAATCCGTCTTCTCGATCGGACATTTCAATTTTTTTTTTAAATATTCGACTACTCCACATTTAATATTTAAGACAAGTTTCCTCTCCGGCTTTAATAGAGAATGATCGGCTAGTGGTGCAGCTTGAGATGAAAAAAAAATCGTTTCAAAAATCGAAAATCTCCCTGCAAGAAATGGGATTCATGTTGTTCGTTGGATTGTATGGTCTTGTTTAATGGTAAAAAATTATCGGTCCTGCTATCGCAACTGATGTAATCTCCAGCGATAATTTCGAGCGCTCATGTACTTGTATGGCTACAAGTGACGAGAAATACGATCGAATTCTCTGCATTGCGCACTGTGGCAGATGAAATCAACATTTCCAAGTGCACGATCACATTCTACTGTATATTTGGAGACTTACGATGCCCTCGTTATGTTTGATTTCATCTGCTGTGGTTTTCGCGAGCGCTCGTTGTTCACCGGAAGGAAAATAGACGAGATAACATTCTATTCCTTTCAATGCCTCGAGATGAAATCCGTCTTCTCGATCGGACATTAAAATTTTTTTTTAATATTCGACTACTGTACATTTTATATTTTAGACTCATTTCCTCTCCAGCATTAATGTAGAATGATCGGCTAGTAGTGCGGCTTGAGATAAAACGAAGATCGTTTTAAAAATCGAAAATCCCCCTCCAAGAAATGGGATTCGTGTTGTTCGTTGGATTGTATGGTCTTGTTTAATGGTAAAATATTATCGGTCCTGCGATCGCAATGGATTTAATCTCCAGCGATAATTTCGAGCGCTCATGTACTTGTATGGCTACAAGTGACGAGAAATACGATCGAATCCCCTGCATTGCGCACTGTGGCAGATGAAATCAACATTTCCAATTGCACGATCACATTCTACTGTATATTTGGAGACTTACGATGCCCTCATTATGTTTGATTTCATCTGCTTGTGTTTTTCGCGAGCGCTCGTTGTTCACCGGAAAGAAAATAGACGAGATAACATTCTATTCCTTTCAATGCCTCGAGATGAAATCCGTCTTCTCGATCGGACATTTAATTTTTTCTTTAATATTCGACTACTCTACATTTCATATTTTGGACTCATTTTCTCTCCGGCTTTAATGGAGAATGATCGGCTGATGGTGCGGCTTGAGATAAAACGAAATCCGTTCAAAAAATCGAAAATCCCCCTGCAAGAAATGGGATTCATGTTGTTCGTTGGATTGTATGGTCTTGTTTTATGGTAAACTATTATCGGTCCTGCTATCGCAACTGATTTAATCTCCAGCGATAATTTCGAGCGCTCATGTACTTGTATGGCTACAAGTAACGAGAAATACGATCGAATCCCCTGCATTGCGCACTGTAGCAGATGAAATCAACATTTCCAATTGCACGATCCCATTCTACTGTATATTTGGAGACTTGCGATGCCCTCGTAATGTTTGATTTCATCTGCCTGCGGTTTTCACGAGCGCTCGTTGTTCATGAAAGGAAAAAAGACGAAAGAACATTCTATTCCTTTCAATGCCCCGAGATGAAATCCGTCTTCTCGATCGGTCATTTAAATTTTTTTTAATATTCGACTACTCTACATTCCACATTTTGGACTCATTTCATCTCCGGCTTTCACGGAGAATGAACGGTCAGTGATGCAGCTTGAGATGAAGCGAAAATGATTTCAAGAATCGAGAATCTACCTGCAACAGATGGGATTCGTGTTTTTTGTTGGATCGTACGGTTTCCTTTACTGGACGAAATATTATCGGTCCTGTTACCGCAACTGATTTTATCTCCAGCGATAATTTCGAGCGCTCATGTACTCGTACAGCCGCAAGTGACGGGAATTACGATCCGATCCCCCGCATTGCGCACTGTGGCAGATGAAATCAACATTCCCAATTGCACGATCCCATTCTACTGGATATTTGGAGACTTGCGATGCCCTCGTAATGTTTGATTTCATGTGCCTGCGGTTTTCGCGAGCGCTCGTTGTTCATGAAAGGAAAAGAGACGAAAGAACATTATATTCCTTTCAATGCCCCGAGATGAAATCCGTCTTCTCGATCGGACATTCAAATTTTTTTTAATATCCGACTACTCTACATTTCATATTTTGGACTCATTTTCTCTCCGGCTTTAATGGAGAATGATCGGCTAGTGGTGCGGCTTAAGATAAAACGAAATCCGTTTCAAAAATTGAAAGTCTCCCTGCAAGAAATGGGATTCGTGTTGTTCGTTGGATTGTATGGTCTTGTTTTATGGTAAAATATTATCGGTCTTGCTATCGCAACTGATTTAATCTCCAGCGATAATTTCGAGCGCTCATGTACTTGTATGACTACAAGTGACGAGAAATACGATCGAATCCCCTGCATTGCGCACTGTGGCAGATGAAATCAACATTTCCAATTGCACGATCACATTCTACTGTATATTTGGAGACTTACGATGCCCTCGTTATGTTTATTTCATCTGCTTGTGTTTTTCGCGAGCACTCCTTGTTTACCGGAAGGAAAATAGACGAGATAACATTATATTCCTTTCAATGCCTCGAGATGAAATCCGTCTTCTCGATCTGACATTAAAATTTTTTTTTAATATTCGCCTACTCTACATTTTATATTTTTGACTCATTTCCTCTCCGGCTTTAATGTAGAATGATCGGCTAGTTGTGCGGCTTGAGATGAAACGAAAATCGTTTTAAAAATCGAAAATCCCCCTCTAAGAAATGGGATTCGTGTTGTTTGTTGGATTGTATGGTCTTGTTTAATGGTAAAATATTATCGGTCCTGCTATCGCAACAGATTTAATCTCCAGCGATAATTTCGAGCGCTCATGTACTCGTATAGCTACAAGTGGCGGGGAATACGATCCGATCCCCCGCATTGGGCACTGTGGCAGATGAAATCAACATTTTCAATTGCATGATCTTATTATACTGTCTATTTGTAGACTTATGATGCCCTCGTCATGTTTGATTTTATCTGCCTGAGGTGTTCGCGAGCGCTCGTTGTTCGACGAAAGGAAATAAGCTGAAATAACATTCTACTTCTTTTACTGGTCTAGATGAAATCCGTCTGCTCGATCGGACTTTCAATTTTTTTCCATATTCGACTACTCTACATTTCATATTTTGGACTCATTTCATCTCCGGCTTTCACGGAGAATGAACGGTCAGTGATGCAGCTTGAGATGAAGGGAAAATGGTTTCACAAATCGAGAATCTCCCTGCAAGAGATGGGATTCGTGTTTTTTGTTGGATAGTATGGTTTCCTTTAGTGGACAAAATATTATCGGTCCTGCTATCGCAACTGTTTTAATCTCCAGCGATAATTTCGAGCGCTCATGTACTCATATAGCCACAAGTGACGGGAATTACGATCCGATCCTCCGCATTGCGCACTGTGGCAGATGAAATCAACATTTCCAATTGCACGATCACATTCTCCTGTATATTTGGAGACTTACGATGCCTTCGTTATGTTTGATTTCATCTGCTTGTGGTTTTCGCGAGCGTCCGTTGTTCGACGAAAGGAAAATAGACGAGATAACATTCTATTCCTTTCAATGCCCTGAGATGAAATCCGTCTTCTCGATCGGACATTTAAATTTTTTTTCATATTCGACTACTCTACATTTCATATTATAGACTCATTTCCTCTCCGGCTTTAATGGAGAATGATCGGCTAGTGGTGCGGCTTGAGAGAAACGAAAATCGTTTCAAAATTCGAAAATCCCCCTGCAAGAAATGGGATTCGTGTTGTTTGTTGGATTTCATGGTCTTGTTTAATGATAAAATATTATCGTTCCTGTTATCGCAACTCATTTAATC
Source organism: Rhorus exstirpatorius (assembly GCA_963564615.1). Classification (NCBI taxonomy): domain Eukaryota; kingdom Metazoa; phylum Arthropoda; class Insecta; order Hymenoptera; family Ichneumonidae; genus Rhorus; species Rhorus exstirpatorius. The sequence goes on along the minus strand of OY751319.1, from coordinate 3,640,453 downwards.
TCCAGCGATAATTTCGAGCGCTAATGTACTCGTATAGCCACAAGTGACGGGATTTACGATCCGATCCCCCGCATTGCGCACTGTGGCAGATGAAATCAACATTTCCAATTGCACGATCCTGTTCTACTGTATATTTGGAGACTTTCGATCCCCTCGTCATGTTTGATTTCATGTGCCTGCGGCTTTCGCGAGCTCTCATTGTTCGACGAACGGTAATAGGAAAATTTCCTGACATCGTACAACGATCAGCCCGATCTCGACATTAATATTTGGACTTCTTAAGAGGTGATACAAATGACAAATTGCGGGTATCGCACGAATAATTATAAAATAATGTCAAAGATGAAATGGACTAAATGGTGATTTTTATTTCATTTCCAAACATTCGATAACGAGCAGCCTGATCTCGATATTCACATTTCGACACATCACGGGGTTAAACAAGTCGTCAGTGCTGAATTAAAAATCGTACAATATCATAAGAGTCTTGATAAGCCCCACAGCGATTTTTGTTTCATTTATTACCTTCAGATAACGAGCATACGTGTATTGATATTTCTACTTTTCACCCTTAGAAGGTGAAACAGGTGTCGAGTACGGCACGAAAAATTATAAAATAATATCGTGGATCAGATGGACCCAATGGTTATGTTTTTCTTTTTTAATTCTTTAACATCGGATAACGAGCAACCCGCTTCCGACCTTTAGATTTTGATGCCTTGAAGGGCGAAACAAATCACGAGTGCTGCATTAAAACCTGCGAAATATGGTTTTTTTACTTTAAAATCCCCACAGATTAATTTGGTTCATTTATATGCTCTAGATGAAGAGCATTTCGATAGTCAGCTTTACACGTTCCAACCTTCAGAGGTGAAACAATTTGCGAGGATAGCACATGACATCGAAAAATATTCATGGGGAACAGAAAAAACTCAATGTCCATGTTTATTTCATTTCTCAACACAAGACAACGAATAATCAGATCTTGAGGTTTTCATTTTGACACCTTTACAGGTTCAACAAATCGTGAATGCGGTATTAAAAATCGTATTACGTAGTTATGGCCGGTTTCTTCACCTCTAGTTATGTTTCAGTTAGAGTTATCCACCAGATAACCCATGCTTATAGCATAGGATATCTGGTGGATAACTCTAACCGGAACATAACCAGAGGAAAAGAAATCGGCTCTTACAGACCCCATGAACCCCACAGCCCTATTGATATTATTTATTTGCTTTCGATCACGAGCATACGTTCAGCGAGCTTAACACTTCACAATCTTACGTGGTGAAACAAATAACAAGTTTTCGTACGAAAAATCAGAAAATATTCTCAGCGATCGAAACACTCAATTCGCCTTGTTGGTTTCATTTTTTAATGCTACATAAAGAGCATTACGCTTGCGAGGTTCACATTCATAAGATGTAACCTTTTCACCCTTAAGAGGTGAAAGAATGTGCAAGTGCTGCACTCAACGTCGTGAAATATTATTTGCGACCAAAAAAACCTCATGGCTTCCGTATTTTGATTCTTCCGCTTTGGATAACGAACAGATTAACTCCTAGGACTGAAACAAAACTGTACAATACCTTAATGGAAGTTACACATGTTCCAATAGAATGTTATAAAGTATGTCTGTTAAGTAACTATGTTGGCTGCGTCACACGCATTCTTTGCGATCCCTTTTCGACTTACAGGAGCATACTCAACCAAAAAATAATATGTGTATAATAAATGAAAAGAAATTACTTTCTTTATATCTGAAAATATACGACTTTCGGCACTAACTCGGTATTGTCATGCACAATATTTTTTTTTATAAGACATGTACATCTTTTTTTTTAATATCACACGGCACAAACGATATTAAGTATATTTCCTTACCGTGTCACAGTGCACAAAGAATCTAAACACGATCCTCTAGCAGGTTACTGCATACACGAATATGCGACTCTCGCAGTATAGAATGTTCGGGAATAGTTTAGTACTCTGTTCCCGAGAACGATCGGAAAAAGTATTTCGGCATATTATAAGGATCATTAAAATTTTTTCAGTCAAATCACCGAGCATTTAACACCGAATGCGTCCAGGCTACTTTTTTCGGCTACAGCCGTATTCGCTATGTACACAACCTACCATGGCGCCCCCTCGTGGCCGTTTTACGAACGAAACATTGTCAACGGCTCATGCCATGCACATACAAACGTAGAGAACATTTACAAAAATAGTGATATTTGATTCATTAACACAATAATTTTTTTTAAAATAAATCAACATATTGTTACAAATTTTCCGATGTATTGTAGAATCATATTATTCTTCAAAACTATATTCATTAGCCAATATATTGAGTGCAAAAAACAATCATTCCGATGGCAAGTGACTGGATGGATGTTGTGATGACAAAATCAGGGTTTCAATGCACCACACATGCAATTCCATATAATCCCCAAGGCATAGTTAAGGGTAAAGCTTTCACGGATTTTCATGTGCGACGGGTGGAGAAGTTGAAAGTACCCAATGTTATGGGGTTAATGAGGAGGAGCGTCATAAGGCAGACCAGTATCACATTGCCAACGCATTAAGTACAAGTTAAAGTAAACATCATACAGAATATAATATATAATGTTGCTTGGTTCTCTCTAACTAAATTCAAAATAAAGTGATAAATACTTGGTTCTTTCTCGGCACTACATGATAAGTATGAGCTTGAAGTGTCGCGTCTGGTCAACATAATCTGAAAAAAATTCTAACCCATTTTTCTCGTAGACAGTATGATGGAATAAAAAAAGAATAGCGGGGTCCTTTGAGTAATCGATATATAGACGCAAAAAGCCCCTGTATTTTTTTCGATTTCAGTACGTAACTCTTATATGTCAACAACTCCAATACGTCACAGCAACGACTTTTACCCAAAATTTCTAAGTTTCATCATTTATGTCAATATAATACATTAGTTCGTGCAGATGAGAAAAATGCGAATAACAAATAGTGCCACACTCTTCGTCAACGCCACCAGAATCAAGTTACATGCCATTATCATGATTAAAAATTGTAACTCATTTTTCAAGCATTATTGGGAAACGATTGCAATAATAACATGCTGAGTTATTTCGTGAATGGTAAACATTTCGAATTATTGGTACGAAATTATGGATTGGTATGATTTAGGTGCCGTTGTCCAATGGAAACCACGGGGAGGTGGTGGGTCTTATTCCATCGGGAGGGGTTTTTGGAAGGAAAAAAGGAAAAGGTGTTTGGCGAGGTTAGAGGTGCAATTTTTAATACAGTAACACCCCGACTTACGAAAAGTTCGGGGTATTTCTGTATAAAGATAATACTTTGTGAATGGAATTCAATTCAGTAATTACCTCTAGGGTAGACCGGGGTGAGATGAGGATACGGGATCAGATAAGACCCTCAATTTTTCCGCCAAATTTGTGGTTTTCATCCCCTTTTTTCAGGAATGAAATAAATAATGATATTGAACTATACTCTAAATTAAAAAAAAAATTAGATTAATTGATGCAATTAAAACCTGTAATGATGGAAATTTCAGGAGCTGAATTCTGTAAGCTTGTGGTATTTTATAACCGAAAGTAATAAGTTAAAATTATTTACTACATTTTAAGCCTGAGATGGATTGCAAAGCTTATTTAAGGGACATATGTCAAAAATATTATTTATTGCAAATATTTCATAGAAATTGATAACTATGCTCATCTCGCCCCGGCCTCCCCAACCTGAAATATAAAAAATATAGCATCTGCGAACATAGAGGAAGGTGGGGAAAATCTGCCAGATCGGGTCACGACCACGTGCTCGCTCTCTCTCGCTTTACAATGCTCTCAAATATGGCTCGATACAATGGATAACTGATTCTCGTCTTGACTCTAATAACGCTCTCGCCGAAGTGACGAGCTCGTTCTCTTCTTCAACGGGACAACTCGTGGAAAAAGGATTCGGGAATATTCGGGTAAGATCGGGGTCAAAGGGCCTGCGCAATATTAATATGGGTCATGGGGGGATCGATAATCGATGGCTTATTGGGCCACCGAAGTCGCCGTCGCTGGCGCACGCGCCTTCGATGATGGATGGCCCGGCAGGTGCTGCCGACGATGGCACGCGACGATCGACTCGGTGACAAAGATCGTAGGGGGAAGGGGTGAGGGCTCCCTGTGGACACTGGCTCTCTCGATGGCGTAAGACGTGACGTTGCGCGCTTTATGCTGATTTTTCCAATAATCCCACTCGCTCGATATACCGACCGGGCCCTCGCAGACGTTCGGCTCCTCTCGGTGTTCCATCCGTGTGAGGGCCTCGGCGCGGCGGTGCGAGTGGGATTCTCGGCGACGACTGGGATCATATGCGGCGTTGTCCTTGTAGCTGATTCTTTTTCGCCGTCCACAGGGTTTCTCTTAATACTCTTTCTTGGGGATTTGTAGGGCAACGGGATCATTGGGGACATTATCGGATTGAGATGGGACTACGGGGATGGTGAAAGAAGAGCGACGAGGGACGACGGAGTTTCGCGAATTGTTCGAGGCTTGTTAGTTCTTATTCTATTTTACATTGTGCGGGTATTGGCGGCGTGTGGTGACGGACTTCGGCGAGGCTTATGCCTCGTCTATGACGCCGTGTCACAATGTTTTTTTCAAATTTTTTTACTTGAATTTGCCCATTTTTGGCAATAATGTAATAATATTTAGGGGTGGCTCACCCCCTTGTTTTTTTTTTTTTTTTTTTTTAATCGAAAAAATTACATTTTCCGTTTCTCATTATGAGAGAACATGGCAGTTGGATTGGTTAAAAAATATTATGTCCTTGTGGGTGAAACTGTCAAATGGCCCCTTGACATGCCTTACTTTGGAGGGTGGTTTCACCTCCTTAAAGTGTTCAATGGCAGATAAAAAAAAGACGCGTCGCTTAGTTTTCGATGTACTACAACATATATGAGTTGGATCAAAATCGGAGAGATCGACCTGGGATACCTTCCTTGTAAGTGACGTGATGTGTTCGTGCTCGTGTTACACTGGACATCGCTTAGCTGTCCGCTTTAGAACGGATGCTCCATCTATCGCACTATGTTCATTAGACGATTATTTCTTTTTTTTTCGAAGTTATGAAAATACACTTTCCCGTATATAGTAACAAAGGATTTTCAATCATAAAGCATCATCTAACGAACATAGCGCGACGAGTGAAGCATTATCTCATTTTTTCTCGAAAAAAATGGGTTTATACAAAAAATGTATGAAACATAAAAGATCGATCTTTTTATAAGCTAAAACTTTTGTTGCAAACATTTTTTTCTGAGATCAACACTTTTCAAAATAAAATGGAAAAACTGATTGTATTTATTTATTTATTTAACTTTTTCATGCTCCTCCGCCTGATTATCATTATTAGTGCCTAATGAAGGGTTTTGTCGAAAAAAAAAAACAATAAAATTCGGAAAAGTAGTGAATCTAGACAATTACCGTTATTTTTCCCCGGAAAAAGGCGTTCTTTACAGGGAAACATACAGTGAGTAACGAAAATATTCGGACATCACGGTCTGTTGGAATAAATCAATGTGTATCATGTTTTTTTCCCGAAGAAACTTTTTTTTTTTTTAGTAGATGAATTAGCGATTTCCATTAACAATAATATGTCATACAATTATTTCTATACGTAGTCTTTAGATAGTTTTTAAATTATTGAACAGAATCATGCACGATTTCAGTGTTACAAAAATATTCGGACACCTTTGAGATATTATTAGTTAATAAATTATTAACCAACGTTTAATATTTTGTAGCGTATCCCTTTCGATTTAATACGTCTTTCAGACGTTTCGGCATATTTAAAATAATTTTTTTTTAATATTCCACGCTTATTTGTTACCATTATTCTTGAAGTCTCATTTCGAATTCGTCTCTTGTCCGTGGAGGTGCTAAACGAACTTTCTCGTCTAATTTTTTCCATACATTTTCGATGGGATTTAAGTCGGGAGATTGAGGTGGAAGGTCGATCACTTTTGGGCAATTATACAATAAATATTCTTGCAGAATGCCCGCTTTGTGCTTCGGATCGTTGTCCTGATAAAATTCAAGCCGATCTTGAATCCTCATTTGCGAACCACTTTGTAATAAATTGTCTTTCAATAACTTCAAGTATTTATTCTTATCCATAATGCCTTCGATAAGGACCAACTTTCCAACGCCAGCAGTAGAAATGCACCCCCAGACGAGTACATTGCCGATACCGTGCTTAAACGTAGCGCGTAAATTTTTCAGATTCAACTCCGTATTGGGCTTACGCCACACCATAGCGCGTCCATCGGATCCGAAAATGTTAAATTTGCTCTCGTCACAAAAAATAACGTCATTCCACCACGCTTCGTCTTTACCTCCGTTCTCTTTTACGCGAAAAATTGAAAAATTTACGCGCTACGTTTAAGCACGGTAACGGCAATGTACTCGTCTGGAGGTGCATTTCGACTGCTGGCGTTGGAAAGTTGATCTTTATCGAAGGCATTATGGATAAGAATAAATACTTGAAGTTATTGAAAGACAATTTATTAAAAAGTGGTTCGCAAATGAGGATTTAAGATCGGTTTAAATTTTATCAGGACAACGATCCGAAGCACAAAGCGGGCATTCTGCAAGAATATTTATTGTATAATTGCCCAAAAGTGATCGACCTTCCACCTCAATCTCCCGACTTAAATCCCATCGAAAATTTATGTAAAAAATTAGACGAGAAAGTTCGTTTAGCACCTCCACGGACAAGAGACGAATTAAAAATGAGACTTCAAGAAGAATGGCAACAAATAAGCGTGGAATATTTAAATAAATTATTTTAAATATTCCGAAACGTCTGAAAGACGTAGAAAATCAAAAGGGATACGCTACAAAATATTAAACGTTGGTTAATAATTTATTAACTCATAATATCTCAAAGGTGTCTGAATATTTTTGTAACACTAAAATCGTGCAAGATTCTGTTGAATAATTAAAAAACTATCTAAAGACTACGTATAAAAATAATTTTATGACATATTATTGTTAATGGAAATCGCTAATTCATCGACTAAGAAAAAAAAAGTTTCGTTGGGAAACAAACATGATACACATTGATTTATTCCAACAGACCGTGGTGTCCGAATATTTTTGTTACTCACTGTAGATATGCCACAGTATACGAGAAACGTCAAAAGATTCACTCACAATTCCGAGTTGGGGCAAGTTTCTTCTCCAATGTTGTTGCTTTTTATAAATTCGATGAGGAACAGACGATGTCGTTTAAAAAAGTTCCTCAGATATTCAATCCTTCCTTTTGGTGGCTCGCGCACGTATACGAATTCACCGATTTGTCGAATTTCGTTCTGTGAAAGGCCTTTCTCCGCATCTTCGGTGAACTCATCGACGACGTTGACTAACGCGACGATAAAACGGCCAAGAATCTCGGGAACGTTGAAAATATTCTTTTCGAATTTTTCGATATTATTTCGAATATACGGATACTTATCCTCGCTCATTATTGCCAAAGAAATATTACTCGAGGAGGTCGTATGTCAAAATCTGAAATTGTCGAATTCCCGAATGACAGAAATCCCGAAAAACAAACAACGTTGCATCGCAAGGGGATATCTCGATAATTTCACTTTGTACCACAGTAATTCGTTTATCAGTATTCCGCCCATTCGGAATTTAAACCGTTTGAGATTTTGGCATACCCCCGCCTTGAGTAATATTTCGTTATCAAAAATGAGCGAGGATAAGAATCCTGATGTTCGAAATAATATTGCAAAATTTGAAAAGAATATTTTGAACGTACCCAAGATTCTAAGCCGATTTTTATCGTCGCCTTAGTAAACGTCGTCGAGGAGTTGATCGAAGATATGCGGACAAAGGCCTTTCGCAAGACAAAATACGACAAATCGGCGAATTCGTTTACGCGTGCGAGCCACAAAAGACGAGGAGAAAATATCTGAGGAACCTCTTGAAGCGACACCGTGAATTTCTCACCGAATTTATATGAAGCAATAACTTTGAAAAAGAAAATTGCGCGAACTCCGAATTGTAAGTAATTGTTTCGACGTTTCTCGTGTACTATGGCATGACTTCGTTTCCCTATAAAGGAAGCCTTATTCCCGAGGAAAAATAATCACTTTACATTTAAAAAAATTTATTTCTGTGTTTGTAGGATGTATCCTCATGTAGGATGTATCGTGAGAATGTATCCTTTGCGCGCGCGCGCGTGCGAGCGAGCGTGCGTGCGTGCGTGCGTGCGTGCGTGCGTGCGTGCGTGCGTGCGTGCGTGCGTGCGTGCGTGCTCGCGTGCGTGCGTGCGTGCGTGCGTGCGTGCGTGCGTGCGTGCGTGCGTGCGTGCGTGCGTGCGTGCGTGCGTGCGTGCGTGCGTGCGTGTGACCATTATGCAAAATTCAATCATCTATAACTGGATAACGGGTTGAGCCGCAGCGCTGCAATGTCATCGTCAAGTAAAGCACCGATTACCACTTTATATGCTGTAATTTGCATACAAATTCTTAGTGGATCAGATTGTGTCTTCTTCAATATTTCGAAAAAAATGTGACTTTCTGCGAATTTTGGACCACCGTATTAATTTTACTTTTACCAATAGATTCTTCAATACATCATTGACGGGAGATTGGTATTGAATTTGTCCAAGATCGATGATAAGGATCAAATTTTATGAAATTTCGAGAGGATAGAAAAATGTGTTTAGTCGTTATAACTTCTGCAAATTTTGAGACATCGTGTTAAATTTTTTTTTAAATTCAATAAATTATCATTCACGGGCGGTTGATATTAAATTTAGCGGAAATCGATGGAAAGTTCCGATTTCAAAAAAAAATTGCGAAGTGAAACTTGTACATTCCTTCCCCTTAATTTTCGGACTTTTACTAAGCTTCGACTATGAGGGAGCCAAAATAAGGAAAAGCACTTGCTCATAGAGGGAGATTTGTGAAATTCCAAAAATAACAATGAAGCAATGGGAAAGTTTCAATTTCAAACTTTTTTTATATTCCATCGTTAATAAAAATTGACTTGGCATGCAATTTCTAAACAAATCGGCTACGGGATAACTATGTTAAAAATGTAGGTCAAATAGAATTAGTGCACGGATCCAGATTGTGCAAGATAGTTAATTTAAAAAAATTATGGTCATACTTGTATAGAAAGCTTGTGTTTGCTTCAGCTGTGGTGTATTTCTTAGAAGCATGATAAGATATCATGAAACTGTAATCTGTAGTGTCAATTAACAACCAAGGTTGAATGCAGTAAAATAAACTCCATACATTAGAAACTTGCACACTGCTTCCTAATTATTTTATCTCTTTCACGATGTTTCCTCTGTGAGGAGGCTAAAATTTACAATCCCACTTGCTCGTAGATGAAAATTCGTGACCGAAATAGAAGATTGCGGATGAATATTTGAATAATAATGAGACATTAGTGCACATTTTTTATTTGCACGGCACTTTTTTCAGCCAGAGTTTTGAAGCGTTCGGACGGGTGGCTCGTTTGAGTGAAGAAGAGTACGATGAAGCTCTTAAAAGGTGCAGTCTTCCTTAAAGCTATTGGTTTACGGAATAGTAACAATATAATACAACTGTTAAGCGTCTGAAATGCGAAGTATTTATTTTTTTAATTCGATTTCAGCAGTGGTCAAAATGATCTCGAAAATTCGGTCATCGAATAATTCTGCAGGGTTGGAGAGGCCGAGAGCCGCCATCCGCTATTCCGTACGCGAGCGACCGAATGTCATCGTGATCTGTCATGAGATTAATGCTCAGAACGGTTTCTATAATGTCGAATGTTATGTCGAACACCATCACGAATGCTCACGAGCTTGAATTTCGTGAAAATCTTGATTTTACAGTAATAAATTAAACAACCGTAAAAATGATTTTATCTCGGCTTGTAACAAAGATATTGAGACTTTTTTTTTACTTACGCGTCTCGCTAAGACCTATGAGAATATTGAAGAATATTTTAAATAACTCAAATATTTAAGGCGTAACTTTAATTTGTTTATAAGGTAAAATTTTGTATCCTCGATGAACATGGTTTAGAAAAAAAACCGTTCTTTTAAGTTAAATCCTGAATGTACATGTTGAAAATAACCACCCAAATTTTTTACGAAAATCGGTTATTATTGCTAAACTATATAACATGGCTGGATAAAACTTACCAATATCACTTCAGGATCGTTTCTTTTAGGTGATGGATGAGTTTCAGAACAGTGCTCCATAAATAATCCACATGGATATAATAAATAAATACAAAATTGTTATTTAACAGTGATTTACTGCCAAACTAATAATTCTACGTGATTTTTGTATGGGACTTATTTTGTAGATTTCATTCCGGCGCACGGTTTTTGTAGAAAACATTTTTCGATAAATGTCGTTCCAAAAATAATAACATCAAATTAGTGAGTTTTTTTTTTCAATAACTTTTGCAGCCAAAAAACATCACCTACGATCTTACACTTTTCACAGTATATTCTTTGAGGTCCAAACTACACACAAAAAAATTGGCGATTTGGCGCGCCTGTTCAATAAAAGTCGTCCAAATTTATGTATATTCCAACTGGCCTACTAGGCGTACGGAAACGTTCGTGTCTGTCGCGATGGCCCAGCTGATGAGAATTAAAAAAATGACGAGAATAAAAAGGAAATTAATTTTTCAGCAATGACTAGTAAAAATTGATGAAAGAATCTAGTAATTATTTATAATGACGGCTTCTCCAAATATTCGTGATTTTTAATGTTTTTCTTGGCCGAAACCATTATTTTAGCACCAAGAAAAATAAACAAACAGAGGGCTGAAAAATAATTGCATCTAATGTAGGCAGTCGCCCGATTGAATTTTTGTGCGACATTCTGAAGGGTGCATCTGCCCAGGATGGTCTCGAATTATTGAAAAAAAAAAAAAAAAAAACTTATCTTAAAGACGGGTTATGACTTATGACTCCGGCTTAGAATATTTGCATCCGGATTAGTGAGTCGCACTGTAACATTATGTCTTGGTTTTTGTTCAGGAAATAAGTGGCCAGAAAGGGCTAAAATTGTTTAAAAAAAAAAACGAATAGACAAAGTCGATTAGCAGAATCGTCCAATCAGGCAGGTAACTGAAAAGAAAAAAAGAAAAAAATAAAATTTTCCACTTTTTTACGAATTTTTCATGTTCCATCCCCAGGTTATTGTTCTTGGGGCTAAAATGAGCACTTTTTTAAAGATAAAAAAAATACGATCATTCGAAAAAGTCGCTATTCAAAATAATTACCAAAAAATAATAATAATTTCAGAAGTATTGGAAATCACGGACAGGATGAAGATGTACATTCATTGATCAATAATGTGTTTAATTGAAAAAAATCTCGCCACCGAAAAATGGAAACTGCAATTTACAAAAAATGAAACGAACAACTTTTATGAGTATAAAAAGGAACGTTAAAAATTTTGTATTAAATTCTGACTGGAATTTTTTTTGACAAAACTTTAATTCATTATAAACTTGTGCGTCAAAAAAAGAGTACAAAAATTATCCATACTTTGAGTACAATTATAATAATTATTATGATTAATAATTAAAATGACAATTCGATAAATCCATGAAAATGAAGATGCATCTCCAGAAATGTTGTCTAATAGCCATGATACCGACAGCAAATCTGTCAAATTATGAAGCAATTGGTGGATGAAAGGATCGACCACTGGTGAAATTTCTGTTGTACTGCAAGAGAGGTCGATAGATATCGAGAAAGTTTATTATTTGTAATTCTCACCATGTATAGAAAAATTGTCCCCTACTCCAATTTTTGAGAATAATTACAAATCTACAGGCATGTTCAGATGATTACACTGGAGCATCGTGGATGGTTTTGATGACTCGTAGAATGATGAAGAGCAAACAAGGCTGGAAAAAGTTCGTCATGACACAGTCGAGTAAGAAATAAATCACCCATACTTGGGTAAAATTATTATTTTTCGACAAAGAATTCACCTAGAAACTTTTATAAGAAAAATATTGATAAGAAAAGTGGAATAAATATTCGAAATTTGGAATAGCTGGTCCTTAAAGTCCTCGAATTTATTAGAAATTATTTTTTCCATGAAAAGCATGGATGGGATGGTTGAAATAAATTGAACTGCATTTTAAAAGTATTTTTAACCACCTGGCTATGAAACAGCAGTGCTACGAGCTGAATAGGCCTTTTTGAAAAAAAAAATGAGATATGGGGACGATTTCCAGAATCGGAGTGAAATATAGATTTCACATACTAAGGTAAAATTATTGTTTGGCCTAATCATCTTGAAAATTGTAAATGAGCGGGTCCGGAAGGTGGTAGGATAATTTTTTTCAAGTTATCGGATGCATGGATAGGTTGAAAAATTATACTGTGCTATGAAAATATTTTCGAGCATCTGACAAGCGGAGAGCACGTCGAAAATCGAATTGTAACTGTTGTAAAATACTCAGTTTCAGTAGACGAGCGTTAATCCATTTCCGGAACCTAAGCTCACCGATAGTATATCCCAAACGAAGGAATTTCCAGTGATGCAAAAAAAAAACGGGTGCGTGTACACACGGTACGCGCGTCAGAAGTGAATACTCGTATGTGATCGACGGAACTCGCTTATTGCCCTGCTAACACAGAAAGTTATAAAAACGTTGTTAAGTACGTTTACAAAAACACGCAAAAACGTCTCTTTTGAATGGTCGAAAAAACGTCTTAAGAACGTCGTCTTTTAAACGTTATTTTGCCGCAAACGTCTTAAAAACGTCTTCAAAACGTCTTTTAAACGTTTTTTTTGCCGCAATTTTTTCCCCAAAAAGTTTACCGCGCGTTTAACACATTTCTGTCAGCTTCTGTAAACTTTTTTGAGAAAAAAATTGCGGCCAAAATAACGTTTAAACGACACTTTCAAGACGTTTTTTCGACCATTCAAATGAGACGTTTTTGCGTGTTTTTGTAAACGTCTTAACAACGATTTTATAACGTTCTGTGTTAGCAGGGTGTTATTCTCATCAGATGAAAGAATAGTGAGAGGGAAAGAGGATAGATTGACATGCATGATAACACGAAATTACAGGATTGTCCTTATTTCACACTGTTCTATCCGTTGTATGTATGAGTTTACAGCTGAATTTACTGTATCTTCGTACCTCGTGTTGACGTTGGCGTTAAAAATTTTATTTGTATAGAGGGGCGGGGGGGGGGGGGGGAGAAAGAATTGATAGGGTGAGCAAAGAAGTAGGAATTAGTTATAGATATGAAATCAATTTTATTTGTATAAGTATATGTATCTGTAAGTAAAAAATTGGGATAAAGTAATTCTGTTCTCTTATTCTCTTATTTTCATTGCTCTCGTGTCTATTATTTATAGAATCGTCTAATTCTACAATACCAAAAATTGGATTATGATAACTCAAATATGACATAAAATGCTTCAGATCTAGTTTGTCGATATTTTTTGCAAATACAGCATCTATCGTTGAACGGCCTTTAGTGGTCGGATCACTCCTGCCGTTGATCATTTTTAACGAGAAATGTTTTTTTTATAAAAATTGATGGAGTGATTCGGCCTGTGGCAATGAAAAATTGACATTGAAATCACCTGCGAGAATTACCGATTCATTACGGTAATGCACAAGGTCTGCTAGCATATCGGCTAAAACTTGAGAACCGCCTATTGCTAAGGGCAATAACGCTTTAGCGATTAAACCTCATAATATCTTTAAGCGATGTATTGAGCGAAATATAAATTGCTATTAAAGATCGAACGGAGGAAAACTTCGGAGAGCGTATTTCATTATTTTTTAAATTAAAGCACATTTTTTAATATCTGAAAATACCTCCACATTCTACCTATCAATCAACCTTAATATTTCTTCCAACATTTTGTACCGTCAGTAATTTTCTCATAGTTATTATCCGAGTATGTATAATATGTAATATATACAAACAAAACACAAAACAGAAGCTTAACTCGGCACGAAGCGAAGACGGTGTGAACTCACGCATAGATGTGGACTCACACACAACGGATAGAACGACGCAACGCGCGCTGCTGTCCTAATACATATAAAACACGTACACGCGGGCATGCTATGGATGGCATAACGCTCTCTCGCTCGCTCACGCATCATTCTCTCTCTTTCTCTCTCTTCTTCTACTCCTTCATTCTCCTGTCCGGAGGAACAACGCGGCTGGGGGCGGGGCCTAATGTAGTCGCATAAGAAGTATTCACTTCAAAAAACAAACGTAAATGTGGAGAAACCATGTAAATCTACTAATAGAAGCTAAAAAATGCACGTACCTGACAGCATACAGTGATAGCTGAACAAGTAAATTATGAACGTTTGAAAGCTTGTTTATTATTATAAACAGTTAGCGTCCTCAACGATGGGACTAGAATTTCACATTAATGATAACAATCGTAATAAGATGCCATATGTGAATAGTCCGTTGCTGCGCTGGGGCTTCAGGTATAATGTTTAATGGACGAGCCTACTGTAAGCACCATTGTTCTTATCGTGCGATGTTTTAATACTTTTTCCCCGGTTGCTCAAAAACATAGTTCAATCCTACGAGTGTTGAATAGTTGATAATAGATGTGCAAACATCATGCAAAATGAAAATCCCAATCATCAATAAATTTTCTTCATTCATGACCACTTTTAAACGTTTTGATCACTGTAGTAGAAAAGAGGGTAATAGCGATAAGCGAGCATGTACGAGAACAAAGTTGACAATGAATGTATAATCAAGCACGTGAAGCAACTAATGGTAGGGCGTTCACCAAAATATAATCTGATGATTATATTTTCGAGATCCCGACCTTTGAAATGAAATCAAACGAAACAAGGGCATCGAAAGTAGACAGATATTGATATTGATTGAATCATGCAATCGGAAATGTAGATTTCATCTCGCACAGTGGCAATGCAGGAGATTCGATCGCCATTTGGATCGCGTGTAGTTCTACAAGTAGGCGTTCGTAATTTCCGGTCAAGATGTAACCATTCACAGGAGCGGGCTTTACAATATTTGAACATTAGACAGAACTAAACTTGTTGATAGATAACTGGAGGGGCCTGATGCATTTTTGAAATGATTTTGCATTCACGTTAAGCTGCGATCCTAACTGATCGTTCACCTTAAACGCTGGAGATGCAATCAGTCTCAAAAATTGAATTTGATAGAGTCGCATATTCACACGCATTGAAAGCTTCGATCGGTAAAGCGGATTTCATCTCGCGCAGTGAAAGTTGCAGGAATTCCTTTGGCCTTTTTTCTTGCGATTAGTCATGGATGTTCGCTACTGCCGCAACAGATGGAATCAAACACGTCAAGGGCATCAAAAATAGTCAAATATTGTGTAGAATAGAATCGTGCAGTAGGAAATGTTGATTTCATCTGCCACAGTGCGCAATGCGGGGGATCGGATCGTAATTCCCGTCACTTGTAGCTATACGAGTACATGAGCGCTCGAAATAATCGCTGGAGATTAAATCAGTTGCAATAGCAGGACCGATAATATTTTGTCCACTAAAGGAAACCATACTATCCAACAAAAAACACGAATCCCATCTCTTGCAGGGAGATTTTAGATTTTTGAAACGATTTTTCACTCTTCTCAAGCTGCGCCACTTGCCGATCATTCTCCATGAAAGCCTGAGAGGAAATTAGTCTCACATATCAAATGTGGAGTGCTCGAATATTAAAAAAAATTGAAATGTCCGATCGAGAAGACGGATTTCATCTCGGGGCATTGAAAGGAATAGAATGTTTTTTCGTCTTTTTTCTTTCATGAACAACGAGCGCTCGCGAAAACCACAGGCAGATGAAATCAAACATTACGAGGGCATCGTAAGTCTACGAATATGCAGTAGAATGGGATCGTGCAATTGAAAATGTTGATTTCATCTGCCACAGTGCGCAATGCGGGGGATTCGATCGTATTCCCCGCCAGTTGTAGCCATACGAGTACATGAGCGCTCGAAATTATCGCTGGAGATTAAATCCGTTGCGATAGCAGGACCGATAATATTTTACCATTAAACAAGACCATACAATCCAACGAACAACACGAATCCCATTTCTTGGAGGGGGATTTTCGATTTTTGAAACGGATTTCGTTTTATCTCAAGCCGCATTACTAGACGATCATTCTACATTAAAACCGGAGAGGAAATGAGTCTAAAATATAAAATGTAGAGTAGTCGAATATTAAAAAAAAAATTTAATGTCCGATCGAGAAGACGGATTTCATCTCGAGGCATTGAAAGGAATAGAATGTTATCTCGTCTATTTTCCTTCCGGTGAACAACGAGCGCTCGCGAAAACCACAAGCAGATGAAATCGACGCGTGTGAAGTTAGCCCCCCAATGTAAAAATAAAAAATAAATAATGGGAGTTCTAGTTGCCCCCCACATAGTTCCGGAGTTCTTTGTACTTTTTAGGAATAGTTCTGTTGTTTACAGGGCCCAAATTTTTTTTTTAATTAATGGAGGGCCAACTTCCCAAATGGTTTTTTTTGCGTGCTTGCACTGAGAAAAGGATTAGTCAAATCGAAAGAAGTTATGAGGATAATTTGAAGAACTCATTGGGGGGCAACTAGAACTCTTGCCAAAAATAGCATTTTCCGGAAATATAAATATTTGTTGTTATTTATTTATTTTCGTCTAGGCCTAGTATCTTAAGTTTCAACAGTATCAAAATAAGTTGCAGGAAAGATATGTAGGACTCTTTGGGGGGCAACTAGAACTCTTTCTAGAAATGACATTTTCCGGAAATATTAATATTTGTTATTGTTGGAATATGGCAAAAATAATCTTTTATAATAAGAGAATATAAATAAGAATATTAGTTATATATTATTGAAGAGTATGTGTGTATATATGAAGCGAGAATAAAGAACGCGCTGTGGCCTATCGATAACTATCGAGGCGACGCAGTTTACATTAGTAAAAGAATATATACATAAGAGTATATATAAGAAGTCGTTTTGGGACTGCTTTGTTCTTGAAGCATATGTGACTCTTTTCTCCTGTACTCTCAGTCTTCAGTCTCACTCGGTCCTTCGATGACTCTTGAAAGAATAAGAAGTCGGAATAAAAAGATATTGCTCTAAATTAATAAGACGCTGTATTTTATTCATTAAACCGATCCTATAATCCAATAGGTTATGGGCCCAGGCACAGATGAATCAAATATTCCTCTTAATTTTGTAAACTAAATTTAATATAAAAAAAAAAAAATGAATAAACTATAGTGTCATAAAATAAGTTTAAAAGTGAACAGTGAAATTAACTCAACTGAAATCAAACTATAACAGTGACAATGAGTGACGATATTAATAAGAAAACGAAAAGAAACATTACGCCATTTAACGGTGAAAAGTATAGCATATGGAAGATGCGAATTCGAGCATTAATCGAAGAAGAAGACGCGTTAAAAGTTCTTGACAGTGATCCACCAGAAACTGTGAATGATGATTGGAAAAAGAAAGAAAGACTTGCAAAAGGTGCAATCATCGAACATTTAAGTGATGCAACACTCGGGCTTGCAACTAACAGTGATACCGCACGAGAAATAATAACGAAATTAGATTCGTTATACGAAAGGCAAAGCCTGGCAACTCAACTGGCTATCGAGAAAAAGTTGATTACTTTTAAATTCAAAGAAGATATCGTATTAACGAAACATTTCATGTACTTTGATGAAATGATTGTCGAACTTCAAGCAGCCGGAGAAACATTAAAAGAAACAAGTAAAATCGCAAGATTACTTCTCACTTTACCGACTTCGTATGATCTAGTAGTCACAGCAATTCAAACAATGGCTGATGACAAAATGACTCTTGCATTTGTAAAAACAAGACTACTGGACTATGAGATAAAATTAAAAAATGAAAGAAATGACACAAGTGGAAAAGTTCTCTAAACAGAGGTTCAGCAACAACAATCCAAAAAACAAAACAACGGAAATAAAAAGAAATTTAACAATCCTTCCCAAAAGTTTAAACAAAAATCTTTCAATAAATTCACACGAGGTTTTAATCCTCAGCAAAATCAAAGAAATAATAATTACAAGAAAAATAATTTCTATAACAACAATAAAAAGTGTGAATTCTGTGGACGACGAAATCACGAGAAAAGGGATTGTTATTACTACAAGAAATCGATACAAAATTCGGAAGACCGTCAACGAACGATCCAAACTGTTCAAATCCAAGATTCAGACAGTAGCTTCGCATTCATGGGCAGAGTTGGAATGTCACCTGATAATGAAAATAATACAACAGATAAGTTGACATTCCTTCTGGACTCAGGAGCAACAGATCGCATCATTAATCGAGACGACGTATTTTCAGTCGCAACGGATTTGCCGGAACCAGTAAAAATCTCCATCGCCAAGAAGGACGAGGTCATATGGGCAACCAAAAGGGGATCCATGCACGTAATCACAGATCGAGGAATATCAGGGATTCTTGAGAACGTGTTATACGCATCCGAAGTTCCGTACAACTTACTATCTGTACGGCGAATTCAACAATCTGGTATGAAAGTCATTTTTGATGAGAACGAAAAGACTACCATTAAAAAGGGTGACAAACTCATAGCTAAGGGTAAGTCGCTTCACAATCTACACGCTATTGATTTAATTATACAAAAGGTAATGTGCAATAGTATAAATACAAAAATTGTAACATATAAACTTTGGCACGAGCGCTTGGGACACATGGGCAAATCAAAATTTCTAGAAATAAAAAGGAATAATATGCTTTTTGATAGTAAAGAAATAGAATCTATAAATCCCACAAATGAAATCTGTGAAGCTTGTATTTACGGAAAACAAGCACGTTCAAGTTTTACAAAACAAAAAGACACATCACACGTCACAAGACCTTTATTTATCATTCATTCAGATGTCTGTGGACCGATCACGCCCACAACAATCGATAACAAAAGATATTTTGTAACGTTCATAGACGAGTTTACCCATTATACTGTTGTTTATTTACTCAGTCAAAAATCCGATGTTTTCAAAACATTCCAAGATTATGTTGCTAAAAGTGAAGCACATTTTAATTTAAAATTAGCTCACTTATATTGTGATAATGGGAGAGAATACTTGTCGAACGAATTCAAGTCTTTTTGTACAGAGAGAGGAATTCAATATCACTTAACAGTACCCTATACACCTCAACAAAATTCCGTGGCAGAACGCATGAATAAGTCTTTAACAGAGAAAGCACGTGGTATGATACACGGGGCAGAAGTAAATAAAGAACTTTGGGGAGAAGCAGTTTTAACTGCAGCTTATCTACTCAATTTGACACCCACTAAAGCCCTTTCAGTAGACAAAACTCCTTACGAGTTATGGCACAGTAAAAAGGCAAGAATCGAACATTTAAAAGTTTTTGGTAGTACAGTCTACGTTCACGATAAAAACCGAAAAAGTAAATTTGATAAGCGTTCATTCAAAGGAATACTTGTTGGCTATGAGGTGAACGGCTATAAAGTACTGAATACAGAAATGAATAATTTTATTATTGCTCGCGATGTTATTTTTGATGAAATAAATTTCAAAACATCACGTCCTCTTGTACAGATTGAAGGGATTGAAACAGAAAATTCCAATTTAAAAAGACAACTTGAAAAGATAAATAAAACCAATCATTACGAAAATTCTAGTGTCGATAAAAGACAAAAACTAGAAGGTAAAGAACACGCAGAAACATATAAAAAAAATGAGAGTCAAATCGAGAAATCTGATATTCAAGCAGATAAAGTCGATAAATCATCATTAACAGATGAAACAAACTCTCAAGAAAGCCCGGATGAAAACGAGCTGCGACGAAGTGTACGTATTAGAAGCAAACCTGCTATCTCTTACAACGAAGAATATTATTCTTATATGAGTGCACAGACGGTTGTTTCTGATGTTCCTAAAACTTATGAAGAAATAAAAGATCGGGATGATAAATTTGAGTGGGAGAAAGCAATAAAAGACGAAATTGCTTCCCTTGCAAAAAACAATACTTGGGATATAATTAAATGTCCATCGAACAAAAATATTGTAAGCTGCAAATGGGTTTTTACAATTAAGAATGATGCACAGGGAAATCCGACCAAATATAAAGCGAGACTTGTGGCCAAGGGTTATAGTCAACAATATCTTTCAGGTTACAATGAAACTTTTGCACCCGTAGCACGGATTACAACGTTTCGGTTTCTCTTAGCTTTCGCGAATCAGAACAATCTATTAATTCATCAAATGGATGTAAAAACAGTTTTTGCCTGGGCCTAGAAACGTCATTTTTAACGGTATCAAAATAAGTTGTAGGGAAGATTTGTAAAACTCATTGGGGGGCAACTAGAACTCTTGCCAGAAATGACAATTTCCGAAAAAATAAATATTTTTAATTGTTTATTTATGATTGCCTAGGCCTAGAAACGTCATTTTTAACGGTATCAAAATAAGTTGTAGGGAAGATTTGTAGAACTCATTGGGGGGCAACAAGAACTCTTGCCAGAAATAGCATTTTCCGGAAATATAAATATTTGGTATTATTTATTTATTTTTGCCTGGGCCTAGAAACGTCATTTTTAATGGTATCAAAATAAGTTGTGGGGGAGATTTGTAGAACTCATTAGGGGGCAACTAGAACTTTTGCCAGAAATTACGATTTCCGAAAAAATAAATATTTTCAATTGTTTATTTATGTTTGCCTAGGCCTAGAAACGTCATTTTTAACGTTATCAAAATAAATTGTAGGGAAGATTTGAAGAACTCATTGGGGGGAAACTAGAACTCTTGCCAGAAATTACATTTTCCAAAAAAATTAATATTTTAAATTGTTTATTTATGTTTGCCTAGGCCTAGAAACGTCATTTTTAACGGTATCAAAATGAGTTGTAGGGAAGATTTGTAGAACTCATTGCGGGGAAACTAGAACTCTTGCCAGAATATACATTTTCCGAAAATATAAATATTTGTTATTATTTATTGATTTTCGCCGAGGCCTAGTATCTTTAGTTTCAACCGTATCAAAATGAATTGTAGAAAAGATGTATAGAACTCTTCAGGGGGCAACGAGAACACTTGCCAGAAATAAAATTTTCCAGGAATATTAATATTTGTTGTTATGTATTTATTTTTGTCTGGGCCTAGTATGCCAAGGTGAAGATAAAAAAAATAAGAGTTTTAGTTGCCACCCACATAGTTCTGAAGTTTTTTGTACTTTTCAGGAATAGTTCTGTTGTTTATATGGCCCAAAATTTTTTTTTTTAATTGATGGGGGGCTAACTTCCCAAATTGTATTTTTTGCGTGCTTGCACTGAGAAAAGGATTAGTCAAATCGAAAAAAGTGATAAGGATAATTTGAAGAACTCATTGGGGGACAACTAGAACTTTTGCCAGAAATTACATTTTCCGAAAAAATTAATATTCTTAATTGTTCCCAGTGAACACAGTAATGTAACGGTAACGTAACCGAATATTACAGGTAATATTACCTGGATGTTACATGTAAATTACATGCAATTTGCCATTTCCGACTCAGCAATATAACATGTTATGTTACGTGTTACGTAATCGGTACATTGCAGTTATATTGCCGGTTATATAACAAATATAATAACTGTAACACTATGGTTATATTGCTATTAAACATAACAGTAAACCTGACTGTTACAGTGCAGTTATATTAACGGTAATGAATTAGTTATATAGCCGTAATGCTGCATTTATGTTCACAGTAATATAACAGTATAATATAACTGCAATCGTACAGTTATATTGTTGTACAATAATATAGTTATATAACTGTGATCTTATAGTTATATCGGTGTATAATATTACAATTATATAACTGTAATGCTGCAGTTATATTGGAACGATGAGCTTGTTACAAAATTGTAATAAAAAACGAGTGATAGCTCGGTTATCAATGGGTAGTAAATGGTGAACTCCAAGTATCAATTACAGATTAACATTCTTTATTTATACTAATTGGCAATTATGAATTAAATGTATTTTTTTTATACCAAGTGAGATAATTATGTGTATTGAATCAACAATATTAAACTAAAATTTACTTAAAATAACGTGAGGAACATTTATTCATTAGGTTAGAAACGTCTTTTGCATCTCCTGCAAACTTTGCTATCGACTAGTATATCGATTGTATTGAATTAATATCAAAATAAAATTAACTTAAAACAACATGAATAACATATCGATCACATTCGAAACGTGTTTCGCATTTCCTGCAAACTTTTCAGATCGACTAGTCTTAGCAGCACGGTAGAACGATAAAGAAAGAAAATAAAAAATAATATAGAATTTAAAAAAATTTTAAATTACTTTTTCCTGCAAACTTTGCAGATCGACTAGATTCTTAGCTGCACGGTAGAACGATAAAGAAAGAAAATAAAAAATAAAAAATTATATAGATCTTTAAAAAATTAGAATGACTTTTTCCTGCAAACTTTGCTATCGACTAGCATATCGATTGTATTGAATTAATATCAAAATAAAATTAACTTAAAACAACATGAAGAACATTTCGATCACCTTTAAAACGTGTTTCGCATTTCCTGCAAACTTTGCAGATCGACTAGTCTTAGCAGCACGGTAGAACGATAAAGAAAGAAAATAAAAAATAAAAAATGACATACTATAATAAAAAAATTAGAATTACTTTTTGGTAAAGAACACGAGCGCATGTCTGAGCGTCGCGTGCTATTCCGAGGATCTCTCGTTTTCCGGGGATATATATGGGACATTCCATGCCAACCTGGACAGACTGCGACACTCGCCCTCTTTGTTTTTTTCAAATTTTATTTCTTGTTCAGTAGACTCATTTTTTTCTCTTCTCATTTTTTTTTTCATTTTCTTCTCCGTATTTTTTTTGGATTTTATGCTTAAGTGGTTTTGACTCCGAAAATTTTGGGAAATCCAACATTTGAAGTGACCGAAAAATGTTCAACGCCCTTGTATCTCTTGTTCCGATGATCAGATTGAAAAAATCAAATATATAGAATTGATTCGGAATGAGACGTAGTTTTTGGAAAAAAACATATTGAGGATGACAATTTTTTTTTCAACGGTGATCTCATTGCCTAAACATCAAAAACCGGATTTCCGTTGGGTATGACATGATTGATTTATCTGGAAAAAATTCTCAAAAATTCTTGGTAAAAAAACAAAAATTTTCATGTACGACTGATCGTAAACCTCGGATTCCTTCTATTTTTTTTTTATCGAATGTCAAAAAAATTAATGAAACAAAATATCTTCGTTTTATTTGTATTTTTTTGTCTTGTTCAGTAAATTCAAAAAAACACTTATAATTTTTATTTGGATTTTATTCTCAAGTGGTTTTAACTCCGCGAATTTTTAAAAATCCTACATTTTTAGGATAGGATTTTCAAAAATTTGCAGAGTGAAAACTACTTGAGAATAATTTTTAAAAAAACCACAAGTTTTTCTTTGAATCTACTGAACAAAGAAAAATTTAAAAAAAAAATCGAAGACATTTTATGTTTCAGAAATTTTTTGAAATTCGATAAAAAAATAGAAAAAATCTGAGGTCCACGAGCAGTCGTACATGAAAATGTTTGTTTTTAACGAAGAATTTTTGAGAATTTTTTTCAGAAAAATCTATAATCTCATACCCGACAGATAATCCGATTTTTTATGTTTAGGCAACGAGATATTCGTTAAAAAAAATTATTGCCCTCAATATATTTTTTCCAAAAACGACGTCTCGCTTCAAATCAATTGCACATATTTGCTATTTTCAATCCGACCAGCGGAACCGAAGATACAGGGGCGTGAACATTTTCCGGTCATTTCATATGTACGATTTTCAAAAATTCCTAGAGTCAAAACCACTTGACAATAAAATCCAAAAGAAATCACAAGTGTTTCTTTGAGTCTACTAAACGAAAGAAAAATTTAAAAAAATCACAGAGGGCGAGGGCCGCCGCCTGTCGAGGTTGGCATGGAATTAAGTTTCGAAAAGCTTGGAGCTTGACGAGCGTCAAGCTAACAAGCAACGCACTTTTCCCGATTCTCTCTCTCTCTCTCTCTCTCTCTCTCTCTCTCTCTCTCTCTCTCTCTCTCTCTGAAGAAAGAAGAGAAAACTTACAAATAATTAAGATTATTTAAACGAATTGATTTAATTTCATCAAATTGCGTTACATTTGTTACGTTTATTTTCATCAACGGGCAAGTTTGATAAGCGTCAAACATATAAGCAACGGGTGCTGCTTAATTCTGGCTCTGTAAATAGCGGTGATTGCTGAAAAAAATGTATTCTCATTTGAACAAATTTGCTGCGTTGATTTTCATCGACGGACAGGTTTGACGGGCGTCGAACACGCTTTCGAATCCTTTGATCAGTAGATCCTTGGCATGTCCTGTATCCATTACGACCACCACCATAAGCCCAGATATCCTTATTTTTAAACAGCGGTTTTCATTCTTTTGGTCAGCGGATCCTTGGAATGTCGCATACCCATTGAAAGTACCACCCACGTGCAGCTACATGAATTCTTAACCAGCGGAATATTTTTCGATAAGGCCGATGAAGAAGCCCGTATCTCTGAAATTATCCGAGATAGCTGTTTCGAACCCTTTGGTCAATTTTTTTTTTTTTGGTACATCAAGCTAATTTGTATGTTTGGTTCAACAGATTCTTATGAATTATATTTATTGTGTACAATTAATGTGCACAATATTTCATTCAATAAAAAGAAAAACGAAATGTGGTGAATTATTGTTTCAATTAATTTTATATATCATTTTATTGTTTCTAATCATTTTTTTCTCTCAGTACAGTGAGTGAATGACGAAGTGTGTATGTGCGTGTGTGCGTGTGTGTGTGTGCGTGTGCGTGTGCGTGTGTGTGTGTGTGTGTGTGTGTGTGTGTGTGTGCGTGTGTGTGTGTGTGCGTGCGTGCGTGCGTGTGTGTGTGTGTGTGTGTGTGTGTGTGCGCGCGTGTGTGTGCGCGCGCGCGTGTGCGTGCGTGCGTGCGTCTAATATCGGGTCCAACGGCCTTCCTTTTCAATGACCGACTGCAGTCTTCTCGGCATAGAATTGACCAAATTTTCTGTCACATTGTTACGTTCTTTAATACGATTCCATGTTGCGTGGACGTGGGCACAGAGAGCTTCGTGGGTGCGATCCTGGCCCGAACGCCACTCCCTCACCATCATGCCTTATGAAACATAAGATTTGTAAAGTCATTAAATCGTATAATAATAGATTGAAGACTTTCGAGGAAAAATCGATTTTTTCTAGTTCAATTTAATAGTAAAAACCTACTCCAGACGTTCTCGATCGGGTTTAAGTCCGGAGACTTGCTCGGCCAATTCAATAGTTGCACCTCCGGATGTTGCTCGAACCACATCATAGTTTCGCGAGATGTGTGGACCGCAGAATTATCCTGCATAAATATTATTGAGGGGTATTCCTCGGCAGGAAATCTTCGGCGTGCACACGGAAGCATTACTTCGTTCAATATGTTAACGTATTCTGTCGAATGCATCCTCGGGGGGATTTCGGTGATCTCCATGAGACCGGCAGAAGACATGCACCCCCAGAAACCACATGTAATGCGCCCGCTCCATTGTTTCTCCACGACATACCTCGGGTTTAACGCATGTTCTTTACCTCGTGGCCGATATACATGCTGCCGTGAATCATCCGATGATTTGAAGACCTAAAATTATTTGAAAATAATTTCTACTTTAATCCTATATTTACTTCCTTTCGCCAACTTACAATTTTTTCCTATTTTCTAATGCGTTTTGAATTTTTTTTGTCACTTCTCAAATTGACATTCCCCGTGACTAATGGGAAGAGGGCCTAAGCGACACTTTTACTCCCTCTTGCAATTCTTAACGCCAAAAGGGCGTATATAATTGGGTGGTCATTTTTTCCCATGTTCGAATTTCAATTGTGCCGCCCCCTCATTTGTTTCTAAATAAAAGAGCAAAAATTCTGAGCCCAATATGAATATTGTAACTTGATTTTTACTACCCGCTGTAAGGACGCAAAGTTTTCTATTTAAAAAACACGTGATTTTAATCTTCTAATGTTATTATTTTACTGACACGTCTAATCTTTAACGAAAACAATTAATTTTATACGAATCTGACGAGGATTGATAGTACTTTTAAATGGAAAATATATATATATATTGAAACGTTTCGAGATTTTATGTGTTAAATATCGAAAGTTTTAAATATTTTATTTCGATCTGAGAGCTGGATTCGTGTTCTGGACTCGAGTAGTCAAAAAGAGATAGCCGAAAGGTTAATCCTTTAAATGTAACTTGAGAAATTAATGCAATTGATGTGTTACTTTTTGTTGTTTATGTTGTTTGCCTCAGAATATGTTCACTCTTAGGGTATGGTGGCCGGAACTATTTCATCATAGGCCTTGTGACTCTATTGTTGAACGTTTTGCTGTTCAATTAATTAACAAAAAGAGTGATATGGACTTTGCCGGTCCAGACGGCTGATTAATAAAAAAGAGGTTAATTTAGGAGGACACGTTTATTGAGATCGAAGATTACTGGTCCTTTGGTAATCTCGAGATTTAAGTGTGAAATTTTTTTTTTGTTTTCTTTACTGAAGCTAAGTTGAAAAAATTGGTTTTATTCAAGGTTTTGGTGTTTAGTTGCTAATGCCGAGATCTAGGCTTTTCTATAAGAAAAACCTATACTCTAGGCGACTTATCCTATGTTATGTCGTACTCTCTCTAGCTCGCGTTGGACGCTATGCCAAGACGAATTCGAGATCGTGCGACGGTAGTGAGCCGGGCCTGCTCAGGAGCACGAAACAAACAGAGCGGATCTTCCTGTAAAAAGTATGGTTTGATAGCTTGAGTGGAACCTAGTGGATATCTGTGGTTAATTACTCGACGTGGGTCGAGTCGTTAGCACAGTTGTTAGCTGGGGAACTTTACTATGCGCTCGATGCAATACGAGGACTATAGTGAAGTATACTAACTAGGATGGAAACTTTGGCTATGCGCTCGACGCAATGCGAGGACTCTAGCTAAGTATGCTACTAGGTAGGAACTTACTCAGGCAATCGTGCAATACGATCACTTCGCAAGCGAAGGATTTAGAGGAAGGTCCTAATGCTAGCGTCAGACGCGATGCTGAGACTAGCGCTTAGAAGGTAGAGGTGTTCCGGAGTGAACGGTAGGAAAAGGAATAGTGAAATGGTGATCGTCCGTCGTTTGCTCGGCCTTTTATACCCGTCGCGGCTGTGGTGTCTCGCGGTGGGGCCGTGAGTCATCAGCGAATTTTGTTTGCTCATGCGCAGGATTATTATTGTTATTTGTCCACTACTGTCGGTGTCTTTGTCAGGTACTATGCGTCACGTTCTGATCTCTATCGATCGTGATCTAGCGAGTGTTGGTAAGTTAGAGTACGCGGGAGTTACCCTCAGTAGATGCGTCGCTGTGTGGGTAATGCGCTCAGATTATTACGAGAAAAAAGGAGGGGGGGGGGGGGGGGCTTCGTTCCGTTACAATATATATATATATACTATATATTGTCCATTCTAAGGAATTTTTACCCTGCTTATTTCAATATTTTTCTTTGTTTTAATTGAAAATGATAGAAATAAAGCAAGATGTCAGTGATATCTGACTTTTATCACCTATTCAGATTACCTAGAAATATAATTTGAAGAAATTTACGTTCTAACGAAGTTCTCAAAGAGATATTTAGGTTACAATAATCCGCTTTTAATTTCAAAAATAGGCCATTTAACATGATTTTCATAATAAACCTTCCTTAATTTTAATGCAATTGAAATTGTATTTTTTTTATCATTTTTTTATTGAGTCAACGTTAAGGATTCCAAAATATTTATCTTTTTTTGTTTTTTAATAATAAATAGCAGTAAATATGCATGAAACATGACATATTTTAAATAAAAAATTTTCGAAATAATGTAAAAATCAATCTCGGAAAACAATTGTTTTTTTTTTGTAATTTTCTCTTTATGAAATATATAGCGGATGATTATTACCTAATTATCTCTTTGATAACTTCATTAGAACCTGAAATTTTGCATATTATATTTCTAGATAACCTGAATACGGAATAAACGTGAGATATGACCGATAACTTGCTTTTTTTCTACCATTTTCAATTAAAACAAAGAAAAATATTCAAGTAAGCAGGGTAAAAATTCTTTAGAATGGCCAATACATTTTTTTCCCCTTGAAAGTACTATCGATCCCCATCAATTCCATATAAAATTGATTTTTTTCGTCAAAGATTAAATGTGTCAGTAAAATAATAACATTAGAAGATTAGAATCACGTGTATTTTAAATGGAAAACTTTGCGCCCTTACAGCGGATAGTAAAAATCAAGTTAGAACATTCATATTGGGCTCAAAATTTTTGCTCTTTTTATTTGGAAACAAATGAGGGGATGGAACAATTGAAATTCGAACATCGGGTAAATGAGAACCGCCCTCGTATATGTATATTAGGGTGTGCGGGAAAAAAAAATTTTTTTTTTTTTTTTTCGGTTGCATCCACCAAAAAAAGTTGAAGTAAGGTAAAAAAAGAAGAATTATAAAACGTGAGGTCAAAAAAAAATTATTTCGAACGGCGCATTGCATTTGAATATTTTCCAAAAGAATAACACAGGAAAATATTGGGATTTCTGAATGTGGTAGTGCAACTCGTCAGAAAAAAATCACACTTAGCTGTATAATAGGGTAGCCCTTAATATCGGTAAAAAAATTTTTTTTTTGGCTTACCCCCTAAATCGATTCGAAATATTAAAAAATGATTTTTAAGACTGATATCCGCCCTTCATTTTAATATTAACAGGTGCCTGAAAGGCCCTTAAACCGCTTGACTGGTGGAAATTTCAGGTAGACAAAACTTTACTTACTATCAACTTGAAATTTGGTATCCGGGAGTTTTCTGGGTCGCTGAGTACGAATCCGCACTCAAAATTCAGAAATTCAAGA
The DNA here is from genome assembly GCA_963564615.1 of Rhorus exstirpatorius. NCBI lineage: Eukaryota > Metazoa > Arthropoda > Insecta > Hymenoptera > Ichneumonidae > Rhorus > Rhorus exstirpatorius. Next base: position 3,611,406 of record OY751319.1, on the reverse strand, counting down.
TGGCGGATCCAATATGGCGGATCGAAAATGCAAAAAGACATTTGACGAGAGCAAAAGTTAGTACTCGAGGGTTTTCGGGGTCGCTGATCATGAATCTGCACTCCAAATTTAGAAATTCGAGATGGCGGATCTAATATGGCGGACCAAAAATGCAAAAAGACATTTGACGAGAGCAAAAGTTGGTACTCGGGGGTTTTCGGGGTCGCTGATTACGAGCACTAATTATCGTTCGCATCAAACGACTTTTCGGATTTTCAATCCGCCATATTGGATTTACCATCTTCAATTTCTAAATTTAGAGGGCACATTCGTAATCAGCGACCCCGAAAACCCCTGAGCACCAACGTTCACTCTCGGCAAATGACTTTTTGCTTTTTCGGTCAGCCATATTGGATACGCCATCTTGAATTTCTGAATTTGGAGTGCAGATTTGTAGTCAGCGAGCCCGAAAACCCCCGAGTGCCAATGTTCACCCTCATCAAATGACTTTGCATTTTTTGGCCGCCATATTGGATCCGCCATCTTGAATTTATAAATTTTGAGTGCAGATTCGTGATCAGCGACCCCGAAAACCCTCGAGTACTAACTTTTGCTCTCGTCAAATGTCTTTTTGCATTTTCGATCCGCCATATTGGATCCGCCATCTTGAATTTCTGAATTTTGAGTGCGGATTCGTACTCAGCGACCCAGAAAACCCCCGGATACCAAATTTCAAGTTGATAGTAAGTAAAGTTTTGTCTACCCGAAATTTCCACCAGTCAAGCGGTTTAAAGGCCTTTGAGGCACCTGTTAATATTAAAATTAAGGGCGGATATCAGTCTTAAAAATCATTTTTTAATATTTCGAATCGATTTAGGGGGTAAGACAAAAAAAAATTTTTTTACCGATATTAAGGGCGACCCTACTGTATAACGTTAACTTTTACAACTTAACACGGTGGGTATAGGCCCCACAGTGACAAACGAAGCTATAGTGTTACTCTTTTTAAATTGAAATACTTAAAAACTAGATGACCGAACGAAACTTTGCTGGATAGATACAATAACATTATTGAAGATACTGGTGAAAACTGAAATTTATTTACGGTACCATTATAATTTTAAAAAAACGTCATTTTGTAGCCCAGGGAGCAGACCGACTCTCGCTTGTTTTATGCGTATCCGCTCACTGCGCTTCACCGTGCCTATGTTCCTGCTTATTCCCCGCCGCCGGTCGTGCAAGAACGACTTTGAAATGTAATTGTCTAAATTTTTTCCGGGTGCGTTATTTTTGGTTTACTAGTATATATGTTGTCACGGCACTCTGCGATTGGCCGGACGTTATTCCCGGGCGAACCCGGGGTACTAGCAAAAAAAAAGAAACAAAAAAAAAGGGGAGTCTATCTACAAAAAAAATAAGTAGGCAAAGAACAGTATACCGAAATTTATTATGGGAAATCAGGCGACTCGCCCACGTGACAATTTCGAGCGTGGCGAGGACGCGTGTTTAACAAGGATCGAAACAAGAAAAAAAATGAACGCCAAAAGAAATAAAATTGTACTACTGATTTTTGGGCGCCAGTCGATATTGATCGACGAGTTTTATGACTCTACTGATTCGAATGCAAAAAGAAAAAAAACGGGGGGGGGGGGGGGGGGGTTACAATATCTCAGGGTCAATAGTGTTCCCGGCGCGCGGGCCTCTTAATAATTACCCACGTCGGGTTTTCGATAATAGTGAAAATTAATCAAACTCGCAATCGAACAGGGGAAATTACAATAAATTAAAAGAAAAGAAAATGGGGACGACGGGCTTGAAAAATCGCGGAAGTGTACAGGGGAGGGTCGCGCTGCGTCACCACACGCTCACGGATTGATACAAAAAAAGGGTATTTTTGTCGCGAGAAATGTTCAATCGGCAGCAGAATGAAAAAGATAATGGAAAGGGCTTACTTTATCGCTGGAGGGATTTCCACACGCTTCAATTCTCGCTCGCGAAGCTACTCGTGGTCCTCGTGGCCAATATGGCGGTCACGCGTGTTCTCGTTCGTTCTACAATCGCTTGATAGGCTCGATACAATATTACTATTCGCTGTGGCTCTGTACTCTTTTCTCTGCGCTCGCTCTCGCCGAAGTGACGAGCTCGTTCTCTTCTTCACCGGGACAGCTCGTAAGAAAAGGATTCGGGAAAATTCGGGTAAGATCGGGGTCAAAGGGCCTGTGCAATATTAATATGGGTCATCGGGGGATCGATAATCGATGGCTTATTGGGCCACCGAAGTTGCCGTCGCTGGCGCACGCGCCCTCGATGATGGATTGCCCGGCAGGTGCTGCCGACGATGGCACGCGACGATCGACTCGGCGACAAAGATCGTAGGGGGAAGGGGTGAGGGCTCCCTGTGGACACTGGCTCTCTCGATGGCGTAAGACGTGACGTTGCTCGCTTTGTGCTGATTTTTCCAATAATCCCACTCGCTCGATACACCGACCGAGCCCTCGTAAGTGGTCGGCTTTTCTCGGTGTTCTATCCGTGTGAGGGCCTCGGCGCGGCGGTGTGAGTGGGACTCTCGACGAAGACTGGGAAAACATGCGGCGTTGTCCTTGTAGCTGATTCTTTTTCGCCGTCCACAGGGTTTCTTTTAATACTCTTTCTTGGGGATTTGTAGGGCGACGGGATCATTGGGGACATTATCGGGTTGAGATGGGATACGGGGATGGTGAAAGAAGAGCGACGAGGGACGACGGAGTTTCGCTAATTGTTCGAGGCTTGTTAGTTCTTATCCTATTTTACATTTTGCGGGTATTGGCGGCGTGTGGTGACGGACTTCGGCGAGGCTTATGCCTCGTCTGTGACGCCGTGTCACAATGTATACTATCTGTTTTCGTCAAAGAAATTTGACACACAGAGAAGTCGGCAACGAAAATTGAAATATTTCAACGACGAATATTGAAATCGTATCGGATAACTAAGATTTCAGCTCTCTATCCACCGATAGCATACGAATTATGCTTGCATAAGTAATTTGAATGCGCATCCTAAAATAAATCTTTTAATTTTTACTTAAATCGTGCATGCATGCTGCATGACTTTCTTAGAGTGATTCGGCAGTGCGAATAGACAAGATAGAATTTTTTATTTCGATATACTTGCAACAAGACGCAGGTGGCAATGCGCTAACTTGTGTAAATGCACAACACTCGCTGTATAGCTCGCCTCGGCTTCCCTTCGACTCGCCTTCGGGCTTATGTTGCATCTTCACACTCGTACATGCATACCGCCTAACACTTGTATTGAAAATAGTACATTATGCTACTAGGGAGGAAAGTGCGTGATTTTCACCGAGTGCAAGGTTTGCTGCCTGAGCGAAGCAAGGGCAGCACGAGCATGAGGTGAAAATCCTCCCGCTTGGCATTTCATACTTTTTACCAGACTGATAAAATGGCCATATTCCATCGCTGCAGCGCATGTGGAAAGTAATCAATTTTTGATCAGAGGGAAGAAAAATGATTTTGCAAGCTAAAAAACTTTTTTGCCCACAAAATAATTTTTCTCCTTTCTGGTCGGAAATTGCTTACTTTCCGCCCGCGTTGTAGGAATGGAATATCGTAATTTTATCATCGTCGGGTAAAAATACAATTTCTACTATAGCGGAGCGAAAACAGCGAGTTTCCATCCGCAAACGAGGATGGAAATCAGTCGATTGCTGGTCCTCGCTTGCGGATGGAACTTGCTGTTTTCGCTCTGCTGTTGTAGAAAATAGTATATTCACTTCGGAGAAAACGATCGTTTGCGCCTCATATGAAGTTGAGAAAACCTCAGCTTCGCCTCAGTGCTCAATTTCATACTTGGCACATGAACGACCGTTTTCTTGCTCGGTAAACAATATACTATTTCTTTCAGTCGTATGTTTCTTTTATTATACACAAAGATCAAAATACATCATTATTTATACCGAAAACTACAAATCCATACTTTGGATATCGGAACCGTAACACTCTTCACATGGAAAAAAAAGATCTTTTCATTTTTCCACTTCCGTTGCTCTAACTCTTAAGATTGGCCAGATATAAACAAAGAATCCCTCGAAAAGAATTTGTTGCTCAAGACGCAAATTCTGTCTAAGTTAACGAACCTTAGAAATATACACCACGTGTCGAACTAATCTTGAAAATATTTACGTGCCGGACTAACTTTGAAAAATTGCGAATTGAAAAAAAATAAACTAACCTCCGATGCGTGGTAAATCTTCAAATGAAGTCCGGGTTCGCCAAATTTTAGTTATTTCCCAAACGTAGGCGCACAATCAGTCACATATGGGATATCACAAAATCCAACCAACGGCCAAATGGATGACGCGTTGCTGTAAAGCAGTTAAGAAAATCCGGTGATAATTTAAGAATCGTTGTGAATTTTAAACAAAAAAACTAAAAATCTGTTAAATATTGGCACAAACTAATATTTCACAACTATATTTTTAGAATTTATCCAATACCGGGTTAAATACTTCACTATCTTAGCTACCACGTTCTGTGAGACGCGACACTGACTTGAGTTATAGCATGCACAGCATGACGCCATGCCACGCGCCTTCATACACACACAGCCCATGTAACAGTCGAAAATGTGAGAGTGAATCGAAATAAGTGATAGCTACGACCATGGGCCGAGTTTGAACAAAAATTATCAAATTACACCGACACGTGTTTTCCTTTAGGTTGAAGATTATATATTCGTTAATCTTTTCAGCTTATGTTTCGAAGCTTGTGAATAACTGGCAACATTTTTTCTAACGGAAAACATCTAAGGAATACTAGTCTTCCAGAATTAATTAATTAATCCAGAATTAAGTAATACTAAATTTTAGGCCGAGATTGACGACGAATATTACCGAAATTGAGGTACTACTAGTCTTCCAGAAATACTAGCCTTCCAGAATTAATTAATTAATCCAGAATTAATTAATACTAAATTTTAGGCCGAGATTGACGACGAATATTACCGAAATTGAGGTTATGTTAGATGCGTGGAAGCCAAGCATGCCCGCAAGATTTCTATCTTTCAGCACATATTTATAATGTATTGAAATTTCTTACCTGTCTATTGTATCTTCTGCGGTTTTTCCAGTTGACCGAACGTTAAAAAATTCGGAATCACCATGCACACAAGTGTAGAAAATCGGCGTCACGTTGTATCAACGTTTTGCCCACGGTCTTACATAAAGATATAGGTCTTGCAACCGTGGTGGTGGAGGTAGCCCCGCTTACGTGAAGCTTTCAATTTCAATTCACACCGCCAGGTTTCCGCTAGGTTACATATTTCCGGTGCGACAGAGAGAAAAGTAGCTTGCATCTCTCCTTTACTCTGACGTGGCGCATGCACCATAGACCCTAACCTTAGATCCGTTCTTGTAAGTCTTGTTCGAAATGCGATCTCATCAAATAAAAATAATATGATCAATGAACCAGAGTTGATCAATTTTATGAATTATTGTAAATGGAATCATTCCTAAACCGTATGGCTGAAAGTACCCAAGCGGGCTTGAAAAACATAAACAAGAATCGTTACTTATAAACCACAAAGATAAATAGCTGATTCTGGCCGCGTTTAAATTTTATTTTTTCCCACGCAAACGGCGCCAGTTAGTGCGTCCATATACATTAAAGGATCTTTAGACGATCCGCCACTCGCGAATATACTGCGAGACGCTGTAATTAACAGCCATGCGTATAATAATAAGTAGACACGATTAATTTTTTGAAGTGAAACTCCTATGTAGGATTTTTCTTAGGATTTTTTCTGTCATGAAAAAGCGTTACGGCCGCGTGGAGGGGGTAGACGATATATTGCATGGCGAGAGGGTGGCATCGGCGGAGGGAGAGAAAGGCTGGCGGCGGCGGTGAGAGGACAACGGCTGTATTAGATGGATATAATGCGCAGCCGCGCGGAGAACGGGGATAGGAGGGACAGCTGAGCAGATGGCGCTTGAGAAGAGTATGCCTAATCCCCCTAAAAAACACCATAAATGGTGTACAAAAAGTTGAGACAAGTACATTTCCTTGCATCGTTTTGTCTATCCTTTGTGACAGGAAAATAAAACCCTTTCCTCGACGTCAACGCTCGACTCGACTCCTCGGGTCCTACCGCACCGAGACCCCTAGGTTATTCGTTAAGCGCGATACAACTATAAGGATTCGCCGAGACAATACTCCTCACACTGCTGGAAATAAGAAGCACGTGTCAATCGATTGGTCATCGATGACGCGTGCGCATTAGAAATTACGCCTAACGAGCGACGAGCGAGCCGAGAGACGTCACTTCGCTCACGTCTTTTGTAAGAGCCAGGTCAGTTCCCGAGGAGTCTTGTCGCGGAAAATAAAGAACATTAATATTAGTCGAACTAGAGTGAATTTTGTCGAGTCTTTCGACAAAAGTCACGAGGTCTCAGCTATAGTATCGTCGATTAAAAGTTATAAAGATTTGTCGTAAATTCGTCGTGTCTCTCGACTGAATTTACCGTGTTAAAATTTGTCAGATAATCAGGGGTGAGAGTGTGGCCGAAGGCGTTTGTCGAACGAGAATAATCGGGATTCAGCCGAAACGTAAGTCAATAAAGAGAATTTATATCTTTGTCTTGGACTTTCTTTACTGCACTCGCAACTCTTTGTTTCTGGTCCTCCAACTGTACCCTCCCCTTTCTGATCGTCTCATTGTTAAGGGAGCTAGTCGTAAAAGAGAAATGAATAGATAGTTTATTAATTTTCTTAAAATTAATTGGCGCCCAGCATTAAAATCGAATAAAGAAAACGAATTAGAGCCCTGCCAGCCGACGGACCACGGCCGCGGCAGGAGAAGGCATTTCGACGTAGTAAACCGTCCGTAAAAAAATAGCCTGTCTCATCTGGCGCCCAACGTGGGGCAGCGTTGGAAAATTTTTTGTCTAAAAAATTTAAAATCGTGCCTATTTTCTTAATTGTTCAGTGTCAAAATCGTGAATAAAATTTCATTAAAATTTTTCGAAAGTGACAAAGTATAAAATTATTAATTAAACAAAGATCTAGAATTTTCTCAAGAGAATCAAATATTACGCGTGAAAATTTTCGTGTCGAATAATCGACCAGTCAATTATTTATTGTGTGTGAAAATTTATAAAACGCGCGAATTCATAAAAAAAAAAAAAAAAAAAAAATTTTTTGCGTAAAATTTGATAAACGTGCGGAATTCGAATTAAATTAATTGTGCTGTCCAATTGCGAAATTCGTGTTAATTTAATTGTGCTGTCTAATTGCGATATTTGCGTTATACGACAAAAAGTGCGTACAAATTTATTTCGTGCACGAATCATCTAGAAAATTCGTTATTATTGCGCGACGAACATCGTCGAAAATTTTCGTCAAAATTGATGCGTAGAATATGCAAGGCTAAATCAGCCAAGCCTGTAAATTCCAAGAGCGTATAGTGAAATAATATTTGACGAAAAGAAAATCGATAATAAAATAAATTCCTGAATTTCAAGCAACGGGAAAGAAAGTCAAAAAATTTTGCCCGGTAACAGCGACGACTTCGCGCCAGGCGTTCGTCATCTCCTTTGTCACGCGGGTCAAATGTAAACACATGGTCAAAACAAAGCGAGACCTTCGAGCGAACGCTCACGTTCCCTAGCTATACTTTCTTACGCTACACTCTCATGCTATGCTTTCTCGTGCTAACGATATTTCCCTCAAATAATATTTCACGAAAATTATTTCGCTCGATGAAACCGTTCTACAGGTTATTCTATGAGTAATGTAACCAATCTACAACGCTTTCTATACTATGTACTATCGCTTTCTGCTATTTATTATGCGCAAGCACTAATGTTTAGTTAATAATTTATTTATTGTGTCAAATTATTTATGTCATATTTATTTCCGTCAAATTATTTATGCAAATTTACTTCGAAAAAATTTATCTCGCTTGCGTAAATCATTTGTGCGATATTTATTGATTGCGTGCTAACAATTGTGCGTAAAATTATTTCGTTAGATTTAATTGTAAAATTCGACGATCATTGGTATATTTATCGTCGAATAAATTGATTCCGAGAATCTTAAATCTCAATAATTTAGCGAAAACAATTCCAGAAAATTGAAGAAAATTTTTTTTTCTCTCTCTATTGTTCGGTGTGGTCAATCTTTATATCAGGATAATCCCGAATTTTCGATCGAAAAAAATATTTACCTCGACAATTCGGACAAATCGAATTTCATTGTCGTAATTGAAATAATTTGAGAGTTTTCTTTCGCGAAGGTAATCCCAATTATTTGAATTTCATCTCATAATCCAAATTATTCGAGATTTTTTTTTATGAGGCAATTTCTCAGAATAAAATGTCAAAATGACATCGATGTTTTTCTCACCGCCCAAGAGAAACACCAGGTTGCAAGCAAAAATGAATAAGAATAATACGGAAAAACCCGGAGTTTCGTCGAATGTCCAACCGTCGGATTCGACGCTTAACGAGACATCTCCCCTTCGAGTAGAGAGGGGGGGCACGTTGAGCGAAGACGCAGAAGCCGACCGCGTTCTGGCTGAAGCCCTGAGTAGCGCGGGAGCGGGGGGTTCTGACAATAATCGAGACGCGAACAGACATACATCGCCAAAAGAATTGAATCCAAATCCTCACGTAATGACACCTGGAAGATTATCCATGGGAAGGGGTAGGGGGTCGCGAGCTAATACCCCAAACCCGGGGCAGATAAATCAACCGTCGTCGACAGATCATCTCTTCGAAATCCTGATGAGAAAAATGGAGAGAATGGACGTTAATTTTCAGACAGTAATTACGCGTGTTAGGTCTATGGAAAATCAGATTGAAAGTTTCTCACACCCTAACGACGCGTCTGAGGGAGGAGAGGCGGCACGCGCGGTAACAAATACCTCTCTCGTAAATCAAATCTCGGAACAAACGTCGCGAGAAAATTTGTCAAATAATTCCGGAGCTTTCATTCCGTATCAAGGTCAAAACCCGCAGAGAAGGTTGCCAAACGCGCGGTCGACAAACAACTTTTCACGCGACGAACAATATCGATTGCCAACACTCGAACAACAAAATTTATTCGGATCGAATTCCCAGAATAACGGATTATCAAATAACGTAACTCGAAACGATCCCCCTCGATCTTTCATCAACGAACAATCTGACATAAATTTCGAATCTAGTAATAGAAACGCACAAGTGTCAGGGCCGCACGGTAACAGGCAACAGAGAGGGAATAACCCGATCGATGAAATAGGTAGACTCGAGGAGGAAATACGACGAGTAAGATTTTTCGAACCGATAAATACGGGAAATCAATTCTCAAATACGAATCGGGAAGAATCGATTAATTTTTCAAGACAAAATCCAGGGTCAACTGGGGAATTAGATTCGAGACTCGAAATCCTTACACAACAATTACACGAAATAAGAGAAGAACGTCAGAGAATGAGGGGAAATCCAAACGAGATAAACCCTCGCGAAAACTTTACTTCAAATTATCGTCAAAGACGCTCAGTAACACCGCGAAGAGGGACTATGTCATGCCAAAGCGAAGACTCGAGCGACGAAGAATCCACACAACAGTTTAGAGCCAGTCACGACTCACTGCCAAATTTTGATCGAGAATTAGATTCGGCAATGAAAATCGGACGTATCACCAGTAACTGGAAAATCTCATTTCCAAAGACAGAGAAAGATCCCGAACAGTTCTTGTTAATTTTGAAAGATCAATTGAGCGCGAGCGGGATAGACAGAAATGCATTCATCCCCTGTTTGTCAAACGTCTTCGAGGGCCCGTACAGATCATGGTACCTCTTGCACAAGAAAAATTGGAACTCGTGGAAAGACTTCGCGCGAGCATTTCGTTATCATTGGGGAGTAAAGAAACAAGACGGCGATCTGTTCGTCGAGGTGAGTAACCTCAAACTCGAAAAAGGAGAATCCCTCGCGGAATTCGCGTGTCGCGCACATCTCATTTATGAGCGAATGCGGCCTCCTCCCCCTTTCCAAGAGCAACTCAAACAAATCTTGTTAAAAGTCAGCCCGCGACTCACGTCCGAGATCTTGAATTTGCCGATCAACAACTATGAAGATTTCCTACACTACATCAACGAGAGGAATTATCTGTTTCAACGCTCAACAGAAATTCGTAAAGATCCACGCGTTTTGTCAAAGAAAATTGCGATGAGAATGCTCCAGGAGGACTCCGAGACGACCGAGATGGAAAGCGACAGCGACGATGAATCGACGAATCTGGACGTCGTACAACAGAAATCGTCGAACAAACCGAAACAACGGAAAATCCCGGAAATCTCAAAAACTTTGACAAAACAACGCCTTGATAATATCTTGTCACGCTCTGACCAAATTCAACCGGGGCAGAGCAAAACAAATCAAACACCGAGCCAACAGGTTAAAACCGTCCAAGATCCCAACAAGATACTCTGCTATAATTGTGGTGAGAGGGGACATAGGTCACGTTTCTGCAACAACGAAAGACGGGACGTATGCTATTATTGCTACTCGGTCGGTCATATAACAAAAAAAAAATTGCCCAAGAACTCAGGGAAACGAGTAAGCCCGGTAGCAACTGGACCTCCAGTTCCCGCCACTAAGGGCAAAAGCGAGGTAAATGAATCGATAAAATTCAGAATTCAGACTACAAAATCGTGGGACTCGTCGGAGGTCAAAGTCGGAAAACCGGAAGAGATTGGATTACAACTCATAGTCGGATCTGACGAGGAGTCGGACGAATTTGACCAAGACGAAGAAATCAGAGACGAAACAGATAATGATGAAATTATACATTACGAAAATAACGAAGAAGTCACGATCAATAATAGAGGCGAGAAAACAACAAGAATCGCCGCCTTCCTCACATCGATGAACCTGAAAACAATCACGGAAACGACACAAGACGAAAAAATCGATGCCGAAGAATATCATTATTTAAGACTACAAGAGATTTCGTCAATAATCTCCCAACGTTCACGAGAGCGACGGATTTCCCGTACAGAAAATCACATGGTCACGGGAAAACACTGCAGTTCGCAAGACGGAAAACAGGCCACTTTGACAAGGAAGGCGTGTAAAGATTCTCGATCTTCCCACCATCCAGGTCAAAGGTTAAAAGAAGATAGCGTACTCCCTCGAGAGATACGCGACTCAAAACCCAAGAAGGGCGAAACCACAACCAAATTCGTCCACCAAACACGTCACCTTTTCGAAAGAATGAAGCATCCTCCACCTTTCGCGATTAACGAACGTAGATTCCGGTAGTCTATAGTTTTATATTCTACATTCGTAATTTTCGGCACCGACAAGGTAATGGTATGAAAAGTTAAGCGGAGCGAACACACTAAAAAGGCAAAACGAAATAATCGTGACATCCGACGAAATACAAGAAATGATCAAAAAGTGATCATCTTGTCAACCTGGACTTCAAGACAACGGCGCACCTTTGACTACTCTAAACGATTTTCATATTTTTCTAACTTTTGTATTTAATTAATATCGAAACTTATATTAAAAGCCATCAGGCATTGTAAAAATTTTTATGTCTCGCTGTGCTGTTGTTGTCCAATCCCCAAGCCCTCGCCTATTAGAGCTGCCGGTGTATTGGAGAAATGTTCTGTCGGGGTGTAGCCCAGCCTATTCGGGACTGCACTCCGGGCAAAGATTATGAATTCCACAGGTATCGACAGACGCTTGGACCTTCTATGGGTGGTCAACATATCTCACTTATGACGTCAAGGTTCGAAGGAGGGGAATGTGACAGGAAAATAAAACCCTTTCCTCGACGTCAACGCTCGACTCGACTCCTCGGGTCCTACCGCACCGAGACCCCTAGGTTATTCGTTAAGCGCGATACAACTATAAGGATTCGCCGAGACAATACTCCTCACACTGCTGGAAATAAGAAGCACGTGTCAATCGATTGGTCATCGATGACGCGTGCGCATTAGAAATTACGCCTAACGAGCGACGAGCGAGCCGAGAGACGTCACTTCGCTCACGTCTTTTGTAAGAGCCAGGTCAGTTCCCGAGGAGTCTTGTCGCGGAAAATAAAGAACATTAATATTAGTCGAACTAGAGTGAATTTTGTCGAGTCTTTCGACAAAAGTCACGAGGTCTCAGCTATAGTATCGTCGATTAAAAGTTATAAAGATTTGTCGTAAATTCGTCGTGTCTCTCGACTGAATTTACCGTGTTAAAATTTGTCAGATAATCAGGGGTGAGAGTGTGGCCGAAGGCGTTTGTCGAACGAGAATAATCGGGATTCAGCCGAAACGTAAGTCAATAAAGAGAATTTATATCTTTGTCTTGGACTTTCTTTACTGCACTCGCAACTCTTTGTTTCTGGTCCTCCAACTGTACCCTCCCCTTTCTGATCGTCTCATTGTTAAGGGAGCTAGTCGTAAAAGAGAAATGAATAGATAGTTTATTAATTTTCTTAAAATTAATTGGCGCCCAGCATTAAAATCGAATAAAGAAAACGAATTAGAGCCCTGCCAGCCGACGGACCACGGCCGCGGCAGGAGAAGGCATTTCGACGTAGTAAACCGTCCGTAAAAAAATAGCCTGTCTCACCTTACAAAAATATGTCAAACATAAATAGTTGTAAAATAAATCCTCACAAAAAGTTTTCAAATAAATTCAAATCATCCAACTCACAGTTGCCAAGTACATCCAGCATTTTTATTGTTTACATTGTTTATTAACCATTTATAAGTAGGTCACAACGCCCGAAAACGTCTTGAAACGGGACTTAGGGACTTCATCTAAAAATGTATTGTTTGAAAAATTTTTATTGAAAAAAAATTCGGATTGAAAAAAAAAATTCGAACGAAGTACTTGGCGAGTTATGTAAAATTACTGTTACGAACTCGCCAGGTACTTCGTTCGATTTTTTTTTTTTTCAATAAAAATTTTTCAAACAATCCATTATTACATTAAGTCCCTAAGTCCCGTTTCAAGACGTTTTCGGGCGTTGCTACTTACTTATGAACGGTTAATAAACAATGTAAACAATAAAAATGCTGGATGTACTTGGCAACTGTTAGTTGGATGATTTGAATTTATTTGAGAACTTTTTGTGAGGATTTATTTTACAACTATTTATGTTTGACATATTTTTGTAAAGATAGACAAAACGATGCAAGGAAATGTACTTGTCTTAACTTTTTGTACACCATTTATGGTGTTTTTTAGGGGGATTTGGCTTCTTTTTGCAAAGCATTATACGCATGTACATATATTTTTACCATGTAACTTCTATGTCAAAGCTTAGAATGCATGGTCACTGCTATGCTCAGGCTAGAATTAAACAACTTTTGACGGGATGAATTTCGTCTTGCCAAAACATTTTGTACAATTACGCGATGGTTTCATTATTTTACAAATTCAGGGGCCCCAATCAAGCAACTACGAAATGAAATATGATTTGCATTTCTTTTATTAGATCCTTAAGGGGGTCAGGTACCAAAAATTTCACATCCAGAACCGCTAACGGCAGAGACTCGCTAATTTTCGTCTTGATATTATTTCTCGTATCAAAATACCTCACATTGACAAAATTTCGAAAAATTAATTTTTTCCCCGAGTTCAAAATAATTTTTTTTCGAATCCGTTGAGATAGGTATCGAAAATTCCATCTGCTAGATTGTTCATTGTGACCCAAAGAATGTGTAAAAAAATCTATAACCTTCAAAGTTCAAAATTGTAGGAGCAGATACCATTTAAAGGCACAAAAATTGTCCAAATGTATGATAAATTAATTGGTAGAATATAATAAATAAGAAGAAAATGGATTCCATGGCCTGAATATAAAATTCTATGATATAATCAAGAATAAAACTTTTCCTGTACGAAATTATATAACACTTATCACAATTAATAATCTAGCAGATGGGATTTTTGATATCTCAACGGTTTCGAAAAAAATTATTTTGAAAACAGGGAAAAAATTAATTTTTCAAAATTGCATGAGGTATTTTGATATGAGAATGATATCAAGATAAAAATCAGCGAGTCTTTACCGTTAGGATTCTGGATGTGGAATTTTCGGTACCTGACCCCCGTAATAAGCTTAGCAAACTTCAAAATGTTACATGCGTACATGTTATTAATGAAATATCCCGATTTTTGAGAATGCCCACATGACCTATCCGAACAACTTTGAGTCTTTGATTCTTGATACAATGCACCATCGCTGAGATATAAAATCATAAGCAACGCTTTTCGATAGTCTGTTTATAATATTGAGTATTATGTTTTTTTTCTTAGCGATAGAATGGTAAAGCTTTGTTTGTACAGATACCAACTGAATGCATACTCAACGCGACCCACGTGATTCTGATCACAAAAGTCACACACATAATCAACTGAACACAGAAAAATTCGACACATTGCACTGTAAAACAAGAAAAAAATCCCATGAAGCGACATGACCCAGACAAACTCAGCCCATAACTAAATTGGTGCAGAAAAACCCAATGCGCCATCGGCTTGCTCCGATTAAACTGGACATATTGCCAATTCTACATGGAAAAACTCGACGCATCACCAATTCGACATGCAAAAACTGCCAGGACTTGCCAACACAGAAAAATTCTCCCTTGGCGTAGCTCGCCACAGCGAAACATTCGTGGCACAGCTCGGCCCGCTCCAACTCTACACAGTCTAACGGACTATGGTTGCGTCTGTTGAGAGTTGAAGCGGACCAAGTTACGCCGCATGAGAGTTTTCGCTGTGTGAAACTGTACCATGGGAGAGTATATCTCCATCGAGATAGCCCGTAGGAGATTTTTTGTGCGTCGAGTTGGTGATGCGTCGAATTTTTTTATTCCAAATTGGTGGTGTGTTGTGTTTTATTGTAGCAAGTTGATGGCGCAACGAGTTTCTTTTTATCAAGTTAGATATGGGCCAAATTTATTGAGTTAAATCCCTATATGGGGAAATGTTTTTGTGACGGCTTAGCGATGTAACTAATTTTTCCGTGTTGAGTTGATGACGCATACTATTTTTCTGTCTAGAATTGCGTGAGCTTCTCTGGTTTGCATTCAGATGAAATCTGTGATAAGAAGGCAGTGTAGCTGGGACTTTGTATGATGTCAAATATAATACTCGGAGTTGATGGCGTAGATCATGTGCGGATTAAGAAACATTAGAAGAGCTCCGGCTTATCGATAACAAGCATTGCTCACGGAACCTCTTGAAGCCCTGATGATCCTGTCGAAGGTCGAATCATTTTACACCTATCCTAATGAGTCTTGTCAAGTATTAGCCTAGTAATACATCTCTCCTCCGGGGTACAAGTTGCTTGATCTCACATACGATCACAAAAAAAAAACCGAGTCATATACTCTAAACATTATTTAATAACTATCCAATCAGTATTTAATTCGAAATACACTAATAACATAATCTCTTGATCGGCGATTAATTTGACGATTTTTCTTTATTGAGAAAAAAATGCTGAATCGTGGAAAAAAACAATATTCATTTGATGATTTTTCGTTTTTGTCGAAAAAAAACTGAATCGTGGGGGAAAAAAACACAAATCTTTTTCATTAATATACTGTAAACTTTATTCAATAGCTATTTAATCAGTATGTATTTCGAAATACACCAACATAACCTCTTAATTGGTGAATCATATCACTACGAGAGCGCACATATAAGTATTGTGACACGACGTCACATTAACGAACTGCCAAATGCCCGTCGAAGTCCGTCACCACACGCAAACCATTCCCATGTACGTTAAATTTGAGAAAATAATTATAACCAGCGAAATTTACATGTGAAGCCTCATCATCGCCAAGCGTCGTCTCTCTCCCCCTTCCACTACCAACGTCGTCCTATATCCATAGCCTACGAGCCAGCACAGCTGATCCCTCTCCCATGCCATTGACCCTCGAATACCCTTCCCCCTTTCCCTCTGCCATACGTAACCCCTCGCCATCGAACAGCCGTCCCAGGATCGGGAAAAATATATCACCGGAGACCCGGACGACGAGCCAGGAGGCAAGCCAACAACATCGCCGTGGCCGCAGGGAAGGACATAAAGATAACAGCAAGGTGACGGCGGGTGAGGGAATTCCCTACGTAATCAAGCGAACCCTCGATAAAAACGACGGGTTCGGGCGAAATCGTGGCCCTCACCTCAACCGTCACCAGGAACATCGTCTGGCACCCGTGAACTCCCTCGTTTCGAGTCATCCCGTGCGAGGCGAGGAATCGTGGTGTCAGAAAATAATACATGGAGCATCGCCGGCCCTGTGTGCCACCAACGGCCAATAATTGCCGAGAGATAGAGGACCCTCGTCGTCGTGCGGGTACAGTCATCAGCCAGAAGAGCGGGAGTTGCGTCACGGGTCGCCGAGGGCAGCACAGCACGGATCATCGATTATCGATCTGCGGTCCTGCGCAACGCGCTCGTGACG
The DNA here is from genome assembly GCA_963564615.1 of Rhorus exstirpatorius. Taxonomy (NCBI): domain Eukaryota; kingdom Metazoa; phylum Arthropoda; class Insecta; order Hymenoptera; family Ichneumonidae; genus Rhorus; species Rhorus exstirpatorius. Next base: position 3,594,963 of record OY751319.1, on the reverse strand, counting down.
TCAGCTCCCAAATAACCAATAAGCCATCGATCCTCGATCCCCCTATGACTCAGTTTCCCATCGCGCATGCCCTTTCCCCCAAATTACCCTTTTCCCAATTCCCACGAGCATAGAGACGACGAAGAAGAACCACTTCGACGTGAGCCCTGGCATAGGAAAGACGTTTCATTATATCAAGCCAATTATAAATCCATTGTAAGAGTGAAGGAGAGAGTGTGAGAGAAGGACGAAATTTTTTTACGAGAAGCTACGGCAACTCGTCTGTGCGAGACGCTACGGAAAACCGTAAGACGAGAAGCTTCGGCAACTCGTTAGTGTGAAATCGAGGAGCTTTGGCAAATCGATTGTCCGAACGAGCGCTACGACGAGCCAAGGATCGAAAAGAGTGAGTCGCTTCCATTTTCCCCGATTTTGCCCTTGTGAATTACATTTTGAATTTTTATATTATTTTGCGTATTATTTCCCCTTTTGTACTGTATAATTTCGTGCGTGTGGTGGCGCATCGCGAACCCCCGTTTCCATCGAGTCGTTGTCCTTAATTGCTTAGTAGTTTTTTTCATTAGAGTTCGATTTATATCGCCTTTGTCGATAGCCCGACACGGGCAATAATTAAGAGGCCTGCGAGCCGGTAAATTCACCCCTGAGAATCCTCGATTAGGTAGTTTAGTTATTCTTTTTTTAATTTTTTTTTCCTTTCTTCAGTTACCCTTTTTTGCGATTATTCCGTTTTTTTTTGTATCGAGAACGAGAATCGTCGTCCGAGTGACGACTGGCGCCCAACAACATAACGTATATTTTTCTTTTTTTTTTCTTATTGAATAAATTGGAATTTGTCTATTTTTCTAATTTTTTTTTGTTTCATCTCGTTTGTTTTGTATTTCCCGAAATTCTTCCCAACGCAGCTCAGGTGCGCCTGATTATCATCCGGCCACGTTAATAAGGCCGTGACAGTATATACAGTCTGACCTCCGAATAAGAAACCAAAAGCCCCCAAGGGGAAAGGTTTTTCCTAGAATTCGGATACCCCCACCAGGCGCGCGCTCCGCACTCACTACCTCTGTCTGTCTCTCTCACTCTTTTCCCCATGCGATCCTCTCGATAAGAAACTCTCGAAAGAGTTACAATTTGTTTACATCGCCCATGCAAAAACGCACACACACAGACTCGAGCATGCACGCACGCATTAGTTTGCACTACAATGTTAACTCTATTTTGCCCGAATAATCTCTCCCAGGCTGGTTTCTTCACCAGAGGTTCGCGCACAAAATTCTCGAGCTCGGAGCTCGAGTCGTAGTGGGGGAAGTGCTCGAGCGCGAAACTGGGGAAGGTTTCTTATTGCCGGGTTTCTTATTCAGAGGTCGGACTGTAATTGTTTTTTTTCACCGTTTCTGTCCCAAAATGAGAAAATCATACACTCTAACACTGTTCGTGTTTTTTTCAATATATTTTTATTGTAAAGTATGTAAATAAACTGCGTAATATATACACATTCGTTTCACGATCACAAGATTCACATTGAGTAGAGTTACAAGATCAGATACGCGGCTGTTTATAAGTGAGGATAAAAAAAATATATATTTTTATCACCAAAATATAAAACATATTCGCACTTTCACTTAACAAAAATTAATATCTCTTTTCTCACGTCATAAATTATCTGATATGCCAGTTATCGGTTTAAATGACGTAGTTAAGTGTGCGAAAATAATAGCTGATCGAGTGTGCGAAGAAAACGGATGACGACGAAAAAACGACAAAATGTTTGTAGCTCCGTAAAAACAAAGAAAAGGGATATCACCGATTTGCTTATAGCCACGGCATTGATGTTTTTCACAATCGAAAGAGAAAAAAAAATATTCGTGTCAGTATCATTACCGGAGTCCGCATAGTTAATTAATAATTAGGAAAATAAGTTTCGTTATGTAGATATACTCCCGTGTATAAGCGCGATGTGTGGCGTAAAGAGGCTTGTTAGTACCTCTCGACATGTCGGTAAAGGAGGAATGTACTTGTCTCGAGGCACTATCGTGCCTCTTGATATTAGCAGAAAACTATGTACGTTATGATGTATCGCACGCATGAAAGAATTTCCTAACGCATTCAATAAATAAAATTCAACACACTGTTTAGTAATTTCAACAATCACTTCAGTTATTATGCTATACAATTTCGTGAATTTGAAAAATTTGATTGCAAAATAGAAACGAACGCACAGCAAATTTGTTTCCATTACTAAATTTGTAATTTTATAGCACTTCAAATGAATTTCTTCCATCCTGTGTATGGTAAATTTAGCAAACTGTTGAGCCAATTTCTAATAATGTGCAGTAAATTTATAAATAAAATAACTTTACTGCGCATTTTGAGAAATTTAAGATACATTTGTTTAAGTTTAATGGAATCAGAAACGCACAGCAAATTTGTTCCCATTACTAAATTTGTAATTTTAGAACACTTCAAATGAATTTCCTACATCTTGTGTGTGGTAAATTGAGCAAACTGATGAGCCAATTTCTAATAATGTGCATTCAATCTACAGATTAAATAACGTTGCTGCCCATGTTTGGTAAATTTAATACACATTTGGTTAAGTTTAATGGAATCAGAAATATTTATTGCAATTTTAATACAAATGTATAGCAATTCATTTTGCTGTACTAAATTTGTAAACTAAGGTAAACGGCCCAGTTTCTGACCCTGTCCCAGTTTGTGACCCCGACGGCAAAGTTTTAACTGCCATAATTATATTTTTTTCCGAACAATAATTAAATTATCCGTTAATTAAAGAGCGTTTTTCTCTTTTAATTATTGGACGAACATAATTTTTTTAATGAAATATTTTATAATAGAAATAAACCAGTGAACAGTGCGACACGCGTCTCAGTGGCTCTACAGCGATCGTGCTAGATGGTGATAGTAAGTGCGACGATCTACGTAAATCAGAATTTTGTTCGTTATCTAAGTATCAAACGACATAAAAGTGGTATCAACATCTTCAGCAGGAACCAGGCTATCGATGAGATACAAAATAATTTAACTTTTGATTCGATATCAGGTTAAATTCGTGGTGTCAATAACTACGACACAGAATTAGGGTTATGTTGCTGTTGTTGACCCTCGACTTGTCACCTGCTGCGTCGAACCATTTTTTGTTTGTTTATTATAATTTTCCGTGACATAAAAATTAATTAAATTATTAACAATGAGTTAATTAGGAATTATTTATAAAATTATTAACAAATTATTAAAATGTGCGGAAATCTAGTATTCAAAATATTTTTTTATTTAATGTTGCCGATATATTTTTTTGCACTATTCAATCTTTCTAGTAAATATGTTAATAATAATTGTGAATGTTGATAGGGAGATTGTCCGTGACATTGCATAGGTGTCATGAATTGCGTCAAGGGGGTCATAAATCGAGTACACGTAAGGGTCACAAACTGCGTCAAGGGGGTCATAAATCGGGTACACACAGGGGTCACAAACTACGACATGGATGTTTCTCTAGTGTCAGGAACCCCGGCAGCCGAGAAGCAATATTAAAATAACTATTATATTAATAAATCTTAATTATTTCCGTGTTCAATAGGTGAATGTCATTCGGAGGGCCTTAAGGCGCGTGTTGAAACCTTTAATTTACATTTTAGCTATATCACACGTCAGTTAATAGCAAAAATCTGACACCCCTGCTCTTAAAGGGTCAGAAACTGGGCCGTTTACCTTACGCAGAAATGTCATAAAATTCGAGTGCATCAGATTCAATACACTGTTTAGTAATTTCAACAATCACTTCAGTTATTTTGCTATACAATTTTGTGAATTAAAAAAAATTTGATTGCAATATAGAAACGAACACACAGCAAATTTGTTTCCATTACTAAATCCGTAATTTTAAAACACTTCAAACGAATTTCCTACATCTGATGTGTGGTAAATTTAGTAAACTGTTGAGCCAATTTCTAATAATGTGCCGTAAATTTACAGATGAAATAACTTTGCTGCGCATGTTTGGTGAATTTAATATACTTTTGCTTAAGTTTAATGGAATCAGAAATATATATTGCAATTTTAATACAAATGTACAGCAACTCATTTTGTAACGGCCCCATCCTATAGCCTAAAAAACTCTTTTCCTTTCCCACGTCACCTCATCAACTTCACTCTCGCTACTAGTCCACTCGCACGCTTAAACCTTACATATCAGCTAAACCTAATACTCCTTTCCGGTCAATCTCACAACCGTCAGCACCTTAGCTCCAGTTTGCCCTTGGCCCCACGGGCCTTGTTCCTCTGTCTTGACGACATCCCCTCCACTCTCATTAAGTCGTCTCCTTCCTTCACCTCATTAGCACTGCAGTTCATCATTAACCTTCTAACAGTTCGGACGTGCACTCCCGAATTATACCAACATGCCAATAAACTACTAATCTAAAATATCCCAAGTTTAACTTCATTTCAACTTCATTTAACCCATTCGCCCATCACAAATTGGTGTCAGAAGTGGGATCCATCAACACGCTCACAACCAAATTTTTTTTGAAAAAATAATATTAAAGAAATATCGGAGAATTAATCAAAAACATACGAAAGTGAACCTGGAAGTGAAAAAAATCTGACCCGAAAAGCAAAAAAAAAATCAAAGACAATACAAGCGAACAACGATATATTCAACAACATTCAAAAATACAAAGGAAATAATATAATTGTGAAAGTGAAGAAAAAAAAAAACTTGATTCGGAAAAACAAGAAGATTAAAGCAACACACATTCAACAATACACACCATCGAGACCGAATTTAAGAAATATACAAAAGGAAATCATCGAAAAGAAGGAAGGAAGAAAGAGAAAATATCGCTCACGGAAATCTCGAAAACCATATGAAAATCGCCATTCTTCTCATCGCGGCAATGTAGGTACCTTTAATATTTCAATATCTATTATAATATAAAATTTTGTACAAAAGAAGCGAAAGAATTTTATGCTTCTGCGAGCCCTTGTGACACATGACCGATACGGCTTATTACATGCGTATTCTTGAGCGACTCAGTTACTCCATCAACTCGATCTCTCTATTTCAACGTTAGGCAAAATATAGATCTTCCATTTGAATTTTTAATTTTTTTTTCTCCATCCAAATTGATTGAACAAATTTAATAAAATCAACGAATTTATTTATTTTTTCCCCGTTCTCAAAAATTTTCTCTCTCTATTTTCAATCAATTAAAAAAAGAAAGAATCGTAAAATAAAAATAAAAAAAAAAAATAAATAAAAAAAACCCCTCGCTTACAAAAATTAATCCAACATGACCATAGTAGCGTAAGAGCTTACGACTAAATTCAACAAATACATTTTTTTTAAATTTAAATACCGAAAACATTAATTCAGACGATATGCCAAACAGTGGCGTCACCTTTCGCGCTGTATATAACCCAATCCCCATATTCGATGGCAAAAACATACCTGTCGACCACTTTATCAAAGCATGTAAAAGAGCAATCAAAATATTACCCGAAAATGAACACGCGAGATTACTTATCATGTTACAATACAAATTTAACGGAACCGCTCTTGATTTCGCAGAAACAAAAACACATGAAACAATTACAGAATTTCTTAACGATCTTAGAGACAATTTTAGTGCCCCAATCGAACTACTTGATCTCGAATTAGAATTAAAAACAATTTCACAAAATTATAATGAGCTAGTACCAGAATACGCGACACGACCACGAGTAATTTTAAAACGAATAACAGAAAGATTAGAGGAATGTTACACTCAGGAAAGCGAAAAAGAATACCTGAAGAATAGAATAGCAGAACTAAGAAAATCGGTAACACGAGCCTTCGTTAGAGGCCTTTTCGACAAAATATGTAGTTTATTGATTAATCAACACATTCAGTCCCTTGACCAAACAATAAAAGAAGCAAGTGATATCGAACAAGAACTTTTGAAACGGTGAATAGTAAATCTTAATCGAATAACTCACAAAAATACCCAAATAGAACAAACCGAGCCAGCGAAAGTACATTTCGTCGAAACACGACAGGAAACAACACAAAAATATTGCAAATATCACCAAACAAACAGCCACTCTACTGCAGAATGCGTCACTATAAAAGAATTAAGAGAAAACGGGAGCAGAAGATTTAGAGATGCATTCTACCAGAACACACTAAATTTTCAAAACAAGTACCGCAGCGATTCGCGCGACCACCAACAAAATTTTCGAAATAGATATCACAACGATTCAAACGACAGAGAACGAGATTTTCAAAACAGATATCGCGACGATTCAAATGACAGGCGACGAAATTTTCAAAATAGGTACCGTGACAATTTACGCAACAGACAATATTCTGATCACGGATATCGCAGCGATTCGCGCGACCGACAATATTCCGATCATAGATATCGCAGCGATTCGCGCGACAGACAGCAAAATTATTACAGAGACAATTCACGAGATAGGTATCGTGACCACGACCGCGGAAGATACCAAAATAATCATCACAATTACGACTCATACAATTATTACAGTAACTCGGGAAACAGATCTCGAGATAATTTTTGCGACAGATACTCTAACGATAAGTCACAAAAACGACGTAGCGAAAGTACGGAAAGACTTAAGGACCAAATTCGCGAACTCACAAAAGCCGTAGCGGAAATTCAGCAATCAAAAAACTCGAGTCCGACTTCGCGGGACAGCGCGACGCTAAGCGAATCACAAGAGCGCTCAACACCAGACCAATAAACGAGAAAAATTTCGAAATACAAAATACGCTATCACGAAATCCAGTCAAAATTCTCCATATCAGACCCCGAGAACAATCATCGGAGGAATCAGAAACCAAAACGAAAAACCCAAAATATCGAAAGTATCACAGAAACGTAATCGATCATCATCATCGGACCAGTCCTCTGGCAACCGAGCACCCAAAGAGATAATATTACTACCAAGACAAATTGAAGAATCAGAAGACATCGACACAGACTCTGACCAAGAAATAACATCAGACAATCAGGAACAAAACGAAGGGAGTGCACGACCCAAAGTAAATCCAAAAATCGACGACAACAACTACGATTCGTCAATGTCTGAAAAAGAAGAACAAATTGAACTCACAAGAACTGAACAGGAACCGACACGGAAAATTTCAAAGGACAACCCACAGGAAAACAAATTGGAAAACGATACAGTAACCGAAGAAACGGCACACACCTTTCCTCCTACTAACCTTAAAGCTAATCAGAATTTAGACTGTTTCAGGATAATCATCAATCAAATAAACGAAAAGCAACGACAATCGAAAAATCGGATATATCATAACCAACTATGTAAACAGAAAAATTTTAACCGTGAAGGAAACAAAAGCACAAAGGAATCATGAATTCTTATAGTCAAATATTTTCGCGCAATGCATATGATTACTTTTACGGATATCTTACAGACCATACCGTTCAAATATAACAAACCACTCACCACTAACACAAAAGCTAATGAACTCAGTCACTTTCAGATCTCAGCACTTAGGAAAAATTCAAGAGAATTCATAGTCGAAACAGACAAGCATACCGACAGATTCGATACAAGCCAATGAACAAGGAAGCAAAAAAAATCACACGACATAATAGTCAAACCAACAGCCTGAAGCCACCTGAGAGAAGAAACACAAAATACATACACACGAACAAAACCATTTACTAAAATATAACAAACGCGTTCTTTTTCATTTCATAATATAGAATCAATTTTTCATTATATAAAATCAGAATATTAAAATATTAATGTAAACGAATTATTGTATATCACGATGCGGAGCATCGTTTTGTAAGAGGGGGAGTGTAACGGCTCCATCCTATAGCCTAAAAAACTCTTTTCCTTTCCCACGCCACCTCATCAACTTCACTCTCGCTACTAGTCCACTCGCACGCTTAAACCTTACATATCAGCTAAACCTATGTTACGTCCTGACCCTCGATTTTTCTCATCTCGGCCAAGAAAAGCGCGGCTTTCCCTTTAACACGTTATTCGAGATAAAATCGGAATTGGCCAGGTTATTGCCCTGTTTTGAGCCTAACCTTGCGGAAAATTGCTCAGGATGGGCGGAGAGTGCATAATTTGGTAACAATGGCAAATTAAAATAAAAATCTCACGAACAAACTCTTTAATTTTTGCGAGATACATCGGAAAAGACTAATAAATTGTAATTCGGCAAAATCGGACAAATAAACTTGTAATATAAAGGGACAAAAATTGCATGATTGCATTAAATAAATTCTGAATAAAACGGGAACTAAACTGTCACTGGACGCGGAAGAAAATAAACTACAGGGCCATCCTCAAGATAAGCCTCCTGGGGTTTATCTGCGCAAACTACAAGGACAAACGAAATTATCGCGAGTATTAAAATGACCGCTACTACAACGATAGCTATCTTTAATTGGAAAAGGTCCATGGTCGATTGACAACCCTCACAAAACAAAAATCAACACATAATTTACTCAACCACGACTCGATTAAATTTTAATTACTCAAAGAAATTCAAAAATCTCCAAAAATGAATTTAACCACGGATGATGCATAAAATTTATATTAGAAATGAATATCAAGTGATAAACACAAAAAAACACTATTGATCCATTATTTTCCGGAACAAAACGTGAATGACTCAAATGAATTTAACTCGCAGATATTTCACTGAATTTACAAATATGAGCACTTCCTAGGAGAAAATAAATTCACACGAAAAATAATCCTACAATCGATTGAAACACGAACAGGTTTTTCGGAGCGATTTACTCAGAACATAAAAATAATCGAATTGCACAAACGAAAAAAATATAAAAATAATTTTAAAGGACACGAAATAAATTGGACAAAGAATTGAACTTAAACATGAGGAAGATAAAATTGGGAAAATAATTCTGATCAGACACTTTTCGCAAAACTGAAGTTAAATTGACATAACTCTTCACAAAACTGAATTTAACACAAAAATCTGAATTTCCATAAAACACAAAAACCTGAATCTTCATAAAACTGAATTTAACACAAAAATCTGAACTTCCATAAAACTGAATTTAACACAAGAATCTGAACTCCATAAAACTGAATTTAATACAAAAATCGAAATCTAATACAAAACGGATAACGCGAAAAGGGAAAACAACGACGAAAATATTTCATAGACCTTCAACGGTGAGTAACCCGGTAGTTTCGGTTACGGGACTCGAGCCGTCATGGGGTGTCGACCGGGGTCGGAGACACCGCGCAACACGAACGAAAATATACTGACACATGCGAGAAAACATTTTAAAATACTTACTACTTTGATGATTGAAACGGGTACAAAGGTAAATCGACGGTGATGGTTGATACAGACAATGGTAATAGCAGACGAAATGATGCACCGATGACAATGAGAGACGAATATGACGACAAACAGATGGATGCCAATTGGAATAATCCGACGTAGCTGATAGTGGTATTTCGCGACGAAGATGAAAGAAAACCGTGGAAAAATGGAACGAAAAATAAGCGGTGAAAAAGAAAAAGTTCAATACTATAAATCTCCACTGATTCAATACTTTTATTTGGAAGGAAAACAAAACACAAAACAAGTCTATGGTCCTGATACTATATAAACGGTATTCCGGAGACAAGAGTAAAAATTCTAAAAGATGAAAATGAGGCTAAATGATAATATTCTGACCCGACGGACAGTGATTTCGCGTAAGAATTTCTCCGGATTTTTCTGCCATCCGCGGGCTCATTACCCGGTCTTATATAGGGTCCTCTAGGATGGCTTAGTTTCGGCGGTGGGGAGGTACGCCCTTAAACGCCTTAGACGCTGCAGGCTCCTCCGCCGCCTCCACCTCGCATCCTCGATGATCCCCCGGAATCTATATAATCGAAAATGTATTAGCACAAATTTACCCTTATAATATAATTTCACTCTTGCATTTCCGTATAATAATTATTTCATTATTACCTAATAATTAGAAAACGAATTTTCTCATACATACGCCGTCTTTTCATGAAGACGCTCATTCTGTCTCTCTCATACTTACATATTTCGTATTTATTTTCTCACTCACTCTATGCCTTGGTTTCGAAGTTCCACACAGCGGAGGAGACAACCCCTCCTCTTCATTCCGGTCACTCTCTCCTTCTCATCCCTCCGTGCTTGCATTTGACTTCTCCTATGGGCCACGCGTTGACCCGTCATAGGCTCTCGATGTCACACACACACATACATACACATCCATTCGTCTTTTTCCCATTCGTACTCTCGTTCGGTGACAACTTCTCCTCTGTTTCTCTGTATCTTTCTCGCTCTGGATTTCGTTCGATCTTTTCTCTCATTCCATTCATTCCTATTTCTTTTTAATCATTTACCATGCGGAGGTTCGGATGCAATGGTGTATGTCATGCTATTTCTTTTGGATTGGAATTAATTATTTCCAATAATTATACGAAAGGAAATTATTTTAGCGTATCCAAACTACTCAAAAATGCTCATAATTATTAACCAGTTATTCAGATTCTACATTTGTTACAACAATTGAAATTTTATTTATATACTCCGGATCTTGTGCAATTTTATGATTCCGGCTTTATCATTTCTCTTACTTGTCATTACAGGAAAGATCTATCTTCATGGTCACGCAACTATCACACATACATTCATTCATCAAACTCGTAATTATTATAGGAAAAGGATTCGTTCACAATTTTCATTTCCACATAAACCTTTACCCATGCATTACGAAATCTCCTGAAATCTTTGAATTTGGTCGTTGTTAATTAAAAAGGAAAACGTTAATTAAATAATGCGCTTGCTACGCTTTTGGGGTCTTTGTTGGATGCGATGCCGAATTTTGGTGTCGCCCCTCCTTCATAGGCGAGAGCTTGGATTCGTATGTTGATGGGACATACGCCTTCTGAATCCCAAGACTTGGGACAAAGCGCTGCTTGCTCTCTTTCTTTGGCTATAGACTCGGCGTTCTCTTCGTGCAGCATAAACATTCAGTGCTCATTAAATTGGAGTCCAAGAACAGTCCAAGCATAAACAGATATTCTCAAAAGTTTGTTTAATTTTGGTCGTCGATGATTGGGTGTTTCGCCGAAATCTTTCTTCCATCGAGTCTCCTCGACTCGACCAATGCGTTAATTTATCGATCACGTGCAGAGCTCATGTAGACCACCCATGAGAATTATCGGATGACTTTTTCCAGACGCCGTTCCCAAAAAGTCGTAACAAGGCTAAAACCTCCCATAATTTCGGAGCAAGAAAAAAAAGAAAAACAACAAAGATTCAAAGAAAAATTCACATCTCTTCGACCAATTTCGATTCATGGAAATCCCGACCTAGTTTAAAATAAAATTGAACACTTAAATGCAATTATCTATAATCTAACGCCACCTTTACCATCACCGATGACCTGACCCAGGTACCCATGCTCATTCTTGATTTTACATTTTTTACATCCGTTCACTCACGTACTTTCGGGAATTCAGTTCATAAAGTCTTCATTCGGGGATAAGGAAAAAGAGGATCACCGGTCACTTAGCTTTAGATGAGGCATACACGCTCTGTCTCTCCTGCTTTCCTTCTCACACACACCCAAAGAGACCGCCTGTGGTTCTCACGAAGGCAAAGACTTTGCACTCAGCCTGTATTAGTGTCCCATGCACATTGCTTTTCGTTGTGCACAAAGGCCCACCACTTCTGAGTAATCTGATGCCATGGCCAAAGATTTCTTCAGCATCGACGGATGTTTTTCTTCACGCCCGACGATGGACGTTTTGTTATAAAGAACTGCGATATCGACGCCGCCATGGCGTCACCTCTCGATAATTTATGCTCACTTGAGACCATATTCGTGTCGACGAAGACAGCCCGAACTATCCGAGTTCTCCAAAGAAAAAAAACGTTTCTCTCGTATGACCGGGTCCCTTTCCTCGTATTGAATTTTATTGAGAATTACAAGATATAAGTAATCTCAAATCGATGCAAAAGTCCCGAAAGTCGCGGGACGTAACACCTAATACTCCTTTCCGGTCAATCTCACAACCGTCAGCACCTTAGCTCCAGTTTGCCCTTGGTCCCACGGGCCTTGTTCCTCTGTCTTGACGACATCCCCTCCACTCTCATTAAGTCGTCTCCTTCCTTCACCTCATTAGCACTGCAGTTCATCATTAACCTTCTATCAGTTCGGACGTGCACTCCCGAATTATACCAACATGCCAATAAACTACTAATCTAAAATATCCCAAGTCTAACTTCATTTCAACTTCATTTAACCCGTTCGCCCATCACAATTTTGCTGTACTAAATTTGTAATACTACGCAGAAATGTCACAAAATTCGAGTGCGTCAGGTTCAATACACTGTTTAGTAATTTCAACAATCACTTCAGTTATTTTGCTATACAATTTTGTGAATTTATGAAATTTGATTGCAATATAGAAACGAACACACAGCAAATTTGTTTCCATTACTAAATTTGTAATTTTATAGCACTTCAAATGAATTTCTTCCATCCTGTGTATGGTAAATTTAGCAAACTGTTGAGCCAATTTCTAATAATGTGCAGAAAATTTATAAATAAAATAACTTTACTGCGCATTTTGAGAAATTTAAGATACATTTGTTTAAGTTTAATGGAATCAGAAACGCACAGCAAATTTGTTCCCATTACTAAATTTGTAATTTTAGAACACTTCAAATGAATTTCCTCCATCCTGTGTGTGGTAAATTTAGCAAACTGTTGAGCCAATTTCTAATAATGTGCAGTAAATGTACAAATGAAATAAATTTGCTGCGCATGTTTGGTAAATTTAAGATAGATTTGGTGGAGTTTAATGAAATCAGACCTCTGTATTGCAATTTTAATACAAATGTATAGCAATTCATTTTGCTGTACTGAGTTTGCAATGCTATTGCAGAAATGTCACAAAATTCGAGTGCATCAAATTCAAGACACTATTTAGTAATTTCAATAATCACTTCAGTTATTTTGCTGTACAATTTCGTGAATTAAAAAAATTTGATTGTAAAATAAAAACAAACGCACAGCAAGTTTGTTTGCATTACTAAATTTATAATTTTAGAACACTTCAAATGAATTTCCTCCATCTTGTGTGTGGTAAATTTAGCAAACTGTTGAGCCAATTTCTAATAATGTGTAGTATATTTACAAATGAAATAACTTTGCTGCGCATGTTTGGTGAATTTAAGATAATACATTTGGTGGAGTTTAATGAAATCAGAAATCTTTATTGCAATTTTAATACAAATGTATAGCAATTTATTTTGCTGTACTGAGTTTGCAATACTATTGCAGAAATGTCACAAAATTAGAGTGCATCAAATTCAAGACACTATTTAGTAATTTCAATAATCAATTCAGTTATTTTGCTATACAATTTCGTGAATTTAAAAAATTTTATTGTAAAATAGAAACAAACGCACAGCAAGTTTGTTTGCATTACTAAATTTGTAATTTTAGAATTCTTCGAATGAATTTCCTCCATCTTGTGTGTGGTAAATTTAGCAAACTGTTAAGCCATTTTCTAATAATGGGTAGTATAGTTACAAATGAAATAACTTTGCTGCGCATGTTTGGTGAATTTAAGATAATACATTTGGTGGAGTTTAATGAAATCAGAAATCTTTATTGCAATTTTAATACAAATGTATAGCAATTTATTTTGCTGTACTGAGTTTGCAATACTATTGCAGAAATGTCACAAAATTAGAGTGCATCAAATTCAAGACACTATTTAGTAATTTCAATAATCAATTCAGTTATTTTGCTATACAATTTCGTGAATTTAAAAAATTTTATTGTAAAATAGAAACAAACGCACAGCAAGTTTGTTTGCATTACTAAATTTGTAATTTTAGAATTCTTCGAATGAATTTCCTCCATCTTGTGTGTGGTAAATTTAGCAAACTGTTAAGCCATTTTCTAATAATGGGTAGTATAGTTACAAATGAAATAACTTTGCTGCGCATGTTTGACGAATTTAATATACTTTTGCTTAAGTTTAATGGAATCAGAAATCTTTATTGCAATTTTAATACAAATGTATAGCAATTTATTTTGCTGTACTGAGTTTGCAATACTATGCAGAAGAGTCACAAAATTCGAGTGCATCAAATTCAATACACTGTTTAGTAATTTCAATAATCACTTCAGTTATTTCGCTATACACCTTCTTGAAATTAAAAAAATTGATTGCAAAATAGAAACAAACGCACAGCAAATTTGTTTGCATTACTAAATTTATAATTTTAGAATACTTCAAATGAATTTCCTCCATCCTGTGTGTGGTAAATTTAGCAAACTGTTGAGCCAATTTCTAATAATGTATAGTAAATTTACCAATGAAAAAACTTTGCTACACATGTTTAGCAAATTTAAGAAGCAGTTTCATCTTTCTCGAACAAATTTTAGTAAAATCAAAAATATTCATTGCGATTTCAATAAAAATGCATAGTAATTCATTTTACAGTAGTAAATTTGTAATTTTGCAAGACTTTGGTGTCGTAAAGATGTAGTAAATTCGCAATCATTTTTAACAGTGTATGAATATTCGCTTCGGTTTGCTTCGCGTCACTTTTCTTCGCTTGTGCATATAGTGTGTATCGGTCTAGCTACAGCGATGAACTTTGAATGTGGTGAATTAACGCGTGCAATATTCATTATTATGGTCAGCCAAAAAAATTAATAACACATCCAAGTTGGCTGGATAAGTCATGAGCACTAGAAAAAAACTAATAAATTGCTAAAAAATGATATTTTATGTAATGAATGGATCGAGCGACGAAAGGCCTATTAGACAGAACTATACATAAGAGGCGTCATTTCTATGGCTAAGAAAACAAACCTGCAAGTTTTAGCATAATCCGTGACACGGAGGCTTAATACTCTCCTTGTCAATTGAGGAAGTTACCTACAGCCCGGCCACCTCTTCTTCCGCTATTGGCACCGCCTTGCAGTCGCAGCGGAGGATCGTTTACTAAAAATAAATCAATAAAACATAATAAATAAAGCTGGTATTAAGAACTGCCTTCACGCACTTTAACGTCTCACTGCTTCAACTACGCCGGTTTACCTGCCACCTGGCCACCGCTTCTTCCACCACCTGCGATATCCAGGACTTCCTGTCGGTCCCGCTGCATTGGCGCATCATCTTGTTGTCGTGGCGGAGGATCATTTGCTGGATCAAGCTCTGAAATATAAAAGCGATATTAATTATTCATAATTTCACTTTGTCGAAAGTGCAAAATTTCCAGCAAGCTTCCCAAGCTGGGACATTTTGCAAAAGAGCGTAGGAGGATAAGCGTCGTGAAATTACCCCAGGCGAATATTTAATTGCTACTTCGAGCATAAACAAAATAAGAGCAATGTATGATAATATTAGCTATTGAAAAAAAATATTTTATTGCCAAAAAATTTTTTCGTTGAGTGACATGTTATGTCAGGGAATTCGTATATTGGGCCAAGAAGGAAACAGAATTAAGTATAAAATTCTGTACTCGAATGCAATTTTAATACTGAAATATTTGTCTCTTGAGGAAAATTAAATTTAGCACTTTATAACTTTGAGAAATGCATGCGAAAACAAAGTTCCGAAAGTCGCGGCTCACTCCCTATTTAGGACGATCTCTCGATCGACACAGGGTTGGGAGAAAAGTAAATTGTGCAATGGGGTTAATATATCAAGTAAAGTTTATTAAAATGAACGTGTGAGATTAAGCTCGATAACAGTCTTCGACTTACTCCAAACAGGCACTGCTTTTTTTGTCGTTCTCCTCGATTTCTATCTTTCCTTTAGTTTACGTTATTGTGTACTACTCTTAAACTGGTTGTAAGATTCTTGTATTTTTTTCTTGATACTTTGGACTTTTACTTTATTAATGGACTAAATGTCGTGGAGATTTCTCCGGTGGATACGATGGTTGGAAAACGATGAACGACTAAAAGTGCAGTGCGAGAGCTTAAATAATATTCTAATGGAGGTTGTGCCCTCCGGAACTTGGGCGGAAAATTCGGGACCAATCATGTAACTTCGACCCGAAGTTTCCCTCCAAACTCTCCGTTCCGGTGCTTCGGGGCTTTCTCCCTCTCCTCCGCACAGGGACCTTTCTTCAACTTTGGGTGAAATTTTCCATGTCCCCAAAATTTTTTCGAGACGCCCATCTCCCTCCACAATTTTATAATTTTTTATATTTGTTAATTATTTATTAAATTTTTATTCTATTTATTTATCCTATTTTTATCTTGCTTATTGTTTTTTTTTGTTCTTTTTTGTTAACCACAAATTTATTTATCTCGTCGTCGCTTAGTAGTCACTCGTTCCTTTTTGTTCAGCTATTGTTTATTTGGGGTGTTTCGTTTGTTCTTTCTATATTTAAAGTTTATCTTGACGAATGCGAAAATGTTTTGTTAGAGAAGGAAAAAAAAATAAATAACTAAATGAAACGTTTTAATTTAATGTTCTAGAATATTCTTGAGAGTTACGTCGAATATTCTAGGCGCCTTATTCTATTTCTTTTTCTTCTTCGTCATTCTCAAATGTTGGGTTTTTCCCTGATTATTTCTGTTTGCTTCTTCATCTAGACTTTAATGCTCCTTATTGGGTCTGGCAATTATATTCCGACTGGAGTACGCGTAAATTACTTTATTAGGGCCTAATGATGGTACGCTTGGGTCTATTGTGTCTTTCGCGCTAATGGGTCTGTTGCATCTTTTCAATGCTTTTATAAGAAAAACGTCGCGACTGGTTTCCTTAATCGAAACCATTGGCGGACGTTACAGAGACGTATATTAATTTTTTCATGATTTTTGTTGTTAAAATCGTTGATTTCATACCTACTTATCCCCGAAGTAGCAATTAAATTTTGCCCGGGGCAAACCATGCTTTTGACCGGGTCACCATGCTTATCCTCCTATGCCCTTTCCGACAAAAGCAAATAACTTACCCATATCATCTAATTCTTCGATATTCAGGACAAACCATAAATTGAAAAATTTTTTCAATTAATTTACACAGACTTGTATTAAAAACGAAAAATGCACTATAATGAAATTAAAATGAACTTACGTCGTTGCTGTCCACCATGATTAGTTTGTTAATTTTTTTTCCCTAGCTTTTGTTTTCAATAGACTTATATGTATAAAAAAAAACACATTCTTCGTCTATTTCTTTCGCTCCTCTCGGCGATCGCCAATAATACTATTAGCGAATTCGACTCGTTGCACTGGTGCGCACTGAGTGTATTTTCATATTTCTAAAGCGTATGGTAGAAAAGGATGAAACTGCACTCAGTGCGCACCAGTGTAACGAGTCGAATTCGATATATCTTTCTCGCACCTATATTTCATGTTAAGGTAGTACCTAGTTATAACCACGCAAGACAGATTTTTCTGAAACTTCAATGGAGTTTCATTCATAATATGATCTAAATCTCCTAAAAATTTTAGAATGTTCATCTCACACAATCCTGAGATAAATTATATCCCTGCCTAAATTATGTTAAAACTCATTTGTTTTTCATGCATCGCATATGCCATGTCGCTATTTATGTCACGTTCTCACTAATTAAGCTTTTATCTCGAGACAGATTTTTTACGAAAAAAAAAAAAACCATTTACTCATACGTTTCCGCAATCTTAATGTACAGAGTTGGAAATTCATGATTGTGAGCGGTCAGACTCTCTTATTGTTTTATGCGTGCCCGCTCACCCCGCTTCGCCTTCCCTACGTTTCCGCTTATTCCCCACCACCGATCGCGGAGGTACTACTTTAAGCCAAACAGTATAATTTTCATCCTGTCTATGTAAAAGCGTCGCTAGGACACTCACTCAGAGCTGGCTCAAGCAATATCGCCATCAGCAATATTCTTAATGTGATTGGTCAAAATTCAAATTTTAAAATTCAAAATGAACGATATTTACCTCCAAATTCTTTGTCAAAGAGAAAAGGTCATCAACAAACTCCTTGTCCCCTTTACGCTGAGAGTAATGATTTCTCGCCATACACATAAGCAAACTTGCCTTGTTATAAATGATCTGTTTAACATACTCGAGCAAACTGACAATTTAATACCACGGTGATGAATGGTTCGTTCCTCGAAGATTTGAAGCTCATTCATGTCAAACAATGGCCGGGAAGTGCGTTTTGGACCCGAGACGCAATATCACTCAAAGACGATCACAATCATCGTTTTTACAGCTCATCTTCATGCAGGAAACTCAAAATCTCCCTGCGATAAAGCTCAGAGACAAAGAAAAAGCAGAATCTTCACTGTTAACGGCTAAAGATTCTAATTGAAAATTCAATGAACTATCAAAAGTCCGGTTCGTCGCAAGTGAAAATCTATAACGTGCAGAGGTACATCGACGTGGAAAAAATAAATCTGTTCCCTCGGAACACACAGCGCGATTGCAAGGAGCAAGAAAAAAAATTGGAGCCCAAGGAACGTTCTCGATGGTCAAGATTCTTCGAGCAATGTAAGAAAAATTAACTTAAATTCACAGGCAAATCTCATAAAATTGATGCTCAGATCAGAACTTAAACTAAATTGATAATCGATGTCATTAAATAATAATAATTAAAAGGCTTTATTAAAAAAATAAAAATTAAATGAATAAATAAATGAATATGAGCATTTTTAGAAAAATTTTGCAATTTATTTATTTCATGGGATCTGGCAAAGAGATCAGTCACAGATCAGAATCTTGCAGCTTGCAGCAAGGAAAACAGTCGACCCTTAGAATCTTAACGAGAGAGCGTAGTCTCTCGGTCTAACTCGACGTCGATATAACACGATCGTGACTCCGAGGATTGTCCTGCTCGATGCGAGAGAAATGAAAAATTCGAGATCGCAATGCTGAATTTCGTCAAGGAGAACGTTGGGACATACGAGAAACGAGAGTACCAAGATTTTTCAAGCAATGTAACATATTTCACAGGCGAATCTCATAAAATAAAATTGATGCTGAAGCAGAGCAAGAATTTTGCTAATGAAACGAATTTAGGCAATAAAAAATCATCGAGATACAGATCTCTCCGCGAGGAAAACGCGAGTTTGAGGGACGAGTTGCGAAGAGCTCTTGGAGAGAAGGAAGAGATACAAAAAGAAAATATTCAATCGAAATTACACGATGCAAAGAACTTATGAAGTTCACTTGGAATTTAAATATCATTTAAATAATAATGAAAGTTTAATAAACAATGTTAAAAATAAAAATGCTGAATCTACTTTGATGTTTGTGGAAAAAAACGCAATTCTGTTTCATTAATATACTTTAAACTTTATGTAATTAATAATCAATATTTATTTTCCGAAATACACCAATATAACCTCTGAATGGGGAGTCACATCACTACGAGAACTCACATATAATTATATAATTTTTTTTTTCACCGGTTCTGTCCGAAAATGATAAAATAATACTCTAACACTGTTCGTTTTTTTTTTTTTTTAAATTTATTTTTATACTTCACTTTCGTAATAAAACCTCTGAACTTTCATCTCAAAGTAACGATAAAAAAATCGCGTTAACGACTTTCGGAAATGCCGAAGCAACGAAGGCAGCTTCGTTAACCAAAGATCATACGTAACATGACATACGTGATTTCAGCCTTTTAGCCTGGTGTGACAGGTGAGCGATGAATTTGCGGTTAGATTCACGGGCGGTGCGAAAATTTGTGGCGGAGACAAAAAAAAAAGACAATGATGATGATGATGTACGTCGAATGAAAATAATAAAATGCAATATCTCCCATATGTCAATAGCTACAGCATTCATGTGGGTACCGATCGAAAGAGAAAAAAAAAATATTCGTGTTGATATCATTGCTTAAGTCCGTATAATTCATTAATAATTCGGAAAATAAGTTTCGTTATATAGATATACTCCCGTGTATAAGCCAGATGTGTGGCGTATAAGAGGCTGTAGTGCCTCTCGAAATGTCGGTAAAGGAGAGGAAATGTACTTGTCTCGAGGCACTACCGTGCCTCTTAATAATTGATAAATAACGATGTTAACGAGTTATTAATCATTTTGTTCTGAAACATTCAACAAATGTACATAAAAACGTTCTTTTACATAAATGAAGAGAATTCGTTGATTTTTCGAATTACATGTGAATTTTGTAAAAATTCATTTTTATCAATTTTGTACGGAATTTAAAAGAAAATGCATGAAAAATATCGAATTTTCTACATGCTTTAGGCAGAAAGTTTTCACATCAGACGTGAGAAGTTTTCGAGTTATTGAAACAACAGTTTTATGGATAGAACCTTGAAAATAAACCAAAATGGGACTTACGAGAAAGAAACAATTGTGAAAAAATTCACACTTATTTAAAAAAATGAAGGGATTAATATGAGATGATAGCCAAAAAAGTTTTTTCATGATTTAGTAAACAATTTTTCTGTTTTACAAATGTTTTAATAATATTTCCGTATCATTGTTATTTGAAATTAATGTTTTTAATAGTTTGAATTAAATTTTTAAAAAATTTTTTATCGCAATGTACAACGCTCAAAATTCTAAGCGAAACTTTCCTTTGGGTTATAAATATGCATGAAGTTTCCTAACGATGGAAAACTACTGTGCTCGACAAAAAAAAATAGATACTTGGATCGGTGACCACTCAGCCGTACGCTAGCTGGCGCATCAAATCACTAAGCAGGAGGTTATCTTTTCGGAGTGCGGGATTCCCTGTGAGATACAGTAGTGCATTAAAAAAGGGTGGCTGCGGACAGCTCTCTGGGGGACTCAAGGAATAGATTGGAACGTAGAAAATCGGGTTCGGGACTGCTAAAAGGGAAGAACTCAGAGCGTTCGTAAAACAAACACACACACATATGCGTTAACAAAAAATTAATGCGTAATTCAAATTTTTAATTTTTAGCGAATTATAACTCATTTTATCTTTACATTTTTAAAAATACCAAATAGTTAATAGTGTAGGGTAGATTGTATAGAACGTGCCCTCCCGTTTTTACACATGAAGAATAACTCATAATGGAGATCTGAAACAAAGAAATCAAGCTCATTGTTAAGTGGTATAAGTTGTGTGGCTTTATTTAAGCTGTGAGCGTTCCATATTACGTCGATAATTTATTTTTAAGGAATAAAGTGCCATACATACGGTAAAATATTAAATTTAATCTAAAACCACCCGTTGAACAATTACAACTCCGAAAATGACCTACGCTTGATGGAGGTTACACTCGTTTCATCCAAAAACGTTCATCCTTTGAACTTTGTAGACAGCACAACTTTTTTGTTACCACAAGAAGTTGTGGACATGTCGGAGGAAGCTAAAATATTGATGCGTTTCTATTTTTCTCGTCCGGAATTTTTTTCTTTATTTTGATTGTATATCGCATTATAAGAAAAGAGAATATTCGATTTTCTTCGCATGCATAAACGTTTTTTTTTACCACCCAAAGTGGCATTCTCCTCGAAGAGTAATTTAACACAAGAAGATTTCAGAAGGCAAAACCGGAACAAATATATAACTTGAAAAAGAAAAGCCACGTATTTACGCACTTTGCAGTTATGTACAACTTGTACAAAGATTGTAGTTTGAAAACGGTACATGTAAACGCGTACGTCGGATTAGTACAGTTACATATTCGTTCATATTAAATAATCTGTAATATCTTCCATGTACAAATACCCTTGTAACGAATTTCATGGATTCACCATTGTTGGACGTAAAGAAAATTGTATCTGTTGTAGAATACTCAGCTTCAGTTGACAAGCGTTGATCCATAGCCGGAGCCTAAGCTCACCGATAGTATATCCCAAACAAAAGAATTGTCAGTAATGCATAAAAAAAAAAAGGTAAATGCGGAGAAACCATGCATGTAAATCTGCTAATGGAAGCGAAAAAATGCACGTACCTCACAGCATACAGTAAAAGCTAAACAAGTAAATTATGAACGTTTGAAAGCTTGTTTATTATTATAAACAGTTAGCATCCTCAATGATAAGAAGGGAATTTCACATTAACGATATTTAAATTATAACAATAGTAATAAGATGCCATATACGAATCCGTTGCTGCGCTGGGGCTTTAGCTATATATTATGGTTCATGGACGAGCCTACTGTAAGCACCATTGTTCTTACGAGTGTTGAATAGTTAATAATGATGTGCAAAAATCATGCATAATGAAAATCCCAATCATCAATAAATTTGCCTGATTCATGACCACTTTTAAACGTTTTTTTCAGTGTAGTAGGAAAGGGGGCAATAGCTATCAGCGGGCATCAACGAGAACTAATTTTACTATTAATGTATATATAATCAAGCACGTGAAGCAACTAATGGTACGGTGTTCACCAGATATCTGATGATTATATTTTCGAGATCCCGTCCTTCAAAATGAAATCAAACAAAAGAAGGGCATCGACAGTAAACAGATATTGTGTAGAAGGGAATCATGCAATAAGAACTGTTGATTTCATCTCCCACGGTCGGAAAATCAGAAGATTCGATCGTAATTTTGATCACGTGTAGCCCTACAAGTAGGCGTTCGTAATTTCCGCTTGAGATAAAACCATTTACACAGACGGGCTTCACAATATTTGAACATTAAAAAAAAAACTCAACTTTTCAATAGATAACACGAGGGGCCAGGTAGATTTTCAAAATGATTTTGCTTTCACCTGAAGCTGTGTTCCTCGTTGATCGTTTACTTTGAACGCTGGAGATTGAATCAGTCTGAAAAATGGATAATGATATAGTCGAATATTCAAAAGAATTGAAATCTTTGATCACGATCGTGGATTTGATCTCGCGCAGTAAAAATGGCAGAACGTCCTTTCGTCCTTTTTCTCACGGTTATAGTCATGGATGTTCGCTACTGCCGCAACAGATGCAATCAAACACGTTAAGGGCATCGTAACTAATTAAATATTTTGTAGAATGGAATAGCGAAATCGGAAATGTTGATTTTATCTCGCACAGTGGGCGATGCTGGAAATTCGATGCTAATTTCGATCACGTGTAGTTCTACAAGTAGGCGATCGTAATTTCCGCTCGAGATGGAACCATTTACACGAGCGGGTATTACCCTATTTAAACATTGAACGGAACTTAACGTTTCGTTATAAAGAACATGAGGAGCCACGTAGATTTTTAAGATGATTCTGCTTTAACTTTTATCTGTACTACTGCTCGATCCTCCCCCTTAAGCGCTTAAATGATGAAATCAGTCTGAATATGCGATTTGATGTAGTCAAATATTTTAACGAATCGAAAGATTCGACCGAGAATGCGGATTTCATCTCGCGCAGTGTAAATGCAGAATTTCCTTTCACCATTTCCTCGTGGTAAGCCATGGATGTTCGCAACTGCCGCAGCAGATGAAATCAAACACAACAAAAGCACATCGTAAATAGTCAAATGTTCAATAAAATGGAATCATGCTAACGAAAATGTTGATTTCTTCTCGCACAGTGGGAAAAGCAGGAGATTCGATCGTAATTTCGATTTTCAAAATGATTTTGCCTTTACGTTCAGCTGCACTACTTGTCGATCATTAGATAGAATCAGTCTCGAATATGCAATTTAATGTAGTGAAATATTTAAACGAATGAAAAGATTCGATCGGAAAAGGTCTCGCGCAGTGAAAGTCGCAGAATGTCCTATCGCCGTTTTCCATGCAGTTAGTCATGGACGTTCGCTGCTGCGGCAACAGATGAAATCAAACACGACAAGGGCATCGTAAATATTTAAATATTGTGTGAAATTGAATCGTACAGTCGGAAATGTTGATTTGATCTCGCACAGTGGGAAATGCACAAAATTAGATCGTAATTTTGATCACGCGTGGCGCTGCACGTCGGCGTGCGTAATTTCCTCTGGAGATAAATTTATTAACACGAGCGGAATTTAGACTATTTAAACATTGAAAGAAACTAAACGTTTCATTACAAAAAAACACGAGGGTAAACATTGATTTTTAAAATGATTTTGCCTACACCTTAAGCTGCACTACTTGTCGATTGTTCACCTTAAACGCTGGAGATGGAATCAGTTTCAAATTTGCATTTTGATGTAGCCAAATATTTAAACGAATCGAAAGGTTCGATCGGGAAGGTAGATTTCATCTCGCATAGTGAAAATGCAGATTGTTCTTTCACCGTTTTCCTCGCAGTTAGTCATGGACGTTCGCTACTGCCGCAGCAGATGAAATCAAACACAACAAGAGCATCGTAAATAGTTAAATGTTCGAAGCAACGGATCCGTGCCAACGAAAATGTTGATTTCATCTCGCACAGTGGAAAAAGCAGAAGGATCGATCAGAATTTCGATTTTCAAAATGATTATGCCTTTACCATTAGCTGCACTACTAGTCGATCGTTTAATGAAATCAGTCTCGGATATGCAATTTGATGTAGTCAAATAATCGAACAAATCGAATGATTCGACCGCGAACGTCGCAGTGAAAGTCGCAGAATGTCCCATCGCCGTTTTCCATGCGGTTAGTCATGGACGTTCGCTACTGCCGCAGCCGATGAAATCAAACACAACTAGAGCATCGTAAATAGTTAAATGTTCTGTTACGTCCCGCGACTTTCGGGACTTTTTCATCGATTTGAGATTGCTTTTATCGAGCAATTTTCTCTCCTAACCACCAGGAAGCGTCGAATTTAGCCGTCAAGTAATCATAAATTATTGAGAGGCGATGGGTTTTTCAAAGACTTCCAAAGACTTCTGAAGACTATCAATTGCGTATTATGAGGAATTCTTCGAAGACTTCCAGAGACTCCCAGAGCCTCCAAAAGACTAACCGAGATCTTGAGGGCGAGATATGTATTAAATTATATTACTAAGGTGCGTGAAGCATACAAACATCTGTAAAAACATTATATGAAGCACGCAAATATCTACAAAAAAATAGAGAGAGTTAGCGAATACTTGCCCAAAGAAGAGAGAGCTCAATAACCATATCTCTCGGTTGAGCTTTGAGTTTCCCTCTCTGCTCTTTTTTCCAAAAAATGATTTTCGCTCAATAAATAAAATATTTTCAAGCTAAGAGAAATACATGAGCGCGCTGTGCGATCAGCGGTAAATATTGGTGCAATAATTTTCATAAGGTTTCATGAACCTTCAGGGTAAAATATTTACATATTAAAATTGTATTACTAAAGAACATTGAATTAAGGAGAAGAGATTCGCAGCATTGAGCGAAGACTGCATGCAACCGGTTGATGCTCTGCTGATGATGCATTTCGCGCTCCTCGGGAAATCGCTATTACTCGCAGTACTATTCCTGCATACTCGATATATATCGAAAAATATTTAAAATGCCCACTATTGTTCCTATAGAAAGACTCTCGAGCTCGAAAAAAGATATGGATAGAGAGAGAGAGAGAGAGAGAGAGAGAGAGAGAGAGAGAGAGAGAATGAATGAATGAATGAATATGTATTTTCGCTCTGGGGGTTAGCCCATGGAGCAGATTACAGATTATGTACATGTGTAGTTATAATTTTATCTTACATACTAATACTTATATTTGAATATACTTTAAATAGTGCTTAATATGTAGCAAAGAAGGCGTGCGCTTATATGGTAAGGGGGACGCCAATGTGTACTGAAAGAGGCTAGGGTTTACATGCTTGTCTGGACGGTTAGCAGATGAGAAAATAGCCGGTCTTTAAACACATTTAGGGACGTTGCAGAGCGCACTGATACGGGGAGACTATTCCAGAGAGAAGCAGCGCAGAAATCGAAAGACCCTTGACCTATTACAGTTCGGTAATACGGTAGGGAGAGGTCAAGGGTTGAGCCACGAGAGGGCCGGCTCGCCACCTCGCTGCGAAACGCCAGTAATTCTCGAAGGTGAGACGGGGTGGAATTTAGCAGCACCGACTCCGTCAGGGCGCCAAGGAAATATAGGCGACGCTTTTCAGGGATGAGCCACGCGAGGTTACAGTAAGAGTCCGTTATGTGAGCGTCCCGAGGGAGGTCATATATGAAGCGTATACAGGCGTTTAGGGCGCGTTTTAGTGCCAGGTTTTGTTCCTTCGTGGCGTCAGTGAGCACGACGCAGCAATAGTCGAGGATAGGGAATACGAGGGCCTCAATAAGCCGAGCGCGGAGCTCGCGCGAGAGCATACCGCGGTTCCTTTTTAATTGGGCGAGCGTACGAAAGATGTTTCCACGTATAGCTGTCACCTGCCTTCCCCATGATAGCGTCGAGGTTAACGAGACACCTAAACATTTTACCGTAGTGGATAGCTTAAGCGGAGAGTCGCCAATTTTGATCGGAGTGAATCGGGATGTGCTTATGGCGTTCAGATAGCGGGCGGAACCAGCGATCATGACTTCGGTCTTCGAAACGTTTAACGTAAGCCCATTTCGCACAGTCCAGTCAGATATAGCATCTAGATCCGAGTTTAGACGTTCAACGTATCTGTCTAGGTCTCTGGGAGAGCAGTGTAGAAATATTTGCACGTCATCTGCATACGCCGCATGCTGGGAGTGCGCCAACACGAGAGAAAGGTCACGGATGAAGATCGTGAAGAGTATGGGGCCCAAGACCGAGCCCTGAGGAACTCCCGACACTACCCGGCCCACTGCAGAGGGACTACCATCTTGGCCCTTAACCGCTTGGGTTCTTCCAGTTAGGTAGCTGTGGAACCATTTAATGACCTGTGATGAGCAGCCGATTTCATACAGTTTTGATAGTAGCAGATAGTGATCTACGCGGTCGAAGGCTTTGCTAAAATCGAGGAAAGTGATAATCGTTATCTGCCTGTCATCAATGCCGGAGCGGATAGCATTCGTAAGTCGAAGGATGGCCGTTTGCGTGCTGTGGCCAGCGCGAAAACCCGACTGGTACTTATCGTAGAGGTTATTTTTTTCCATGTAAGCGACGAGTTGGTTTGCTACAATCCGCTCAAGGCACTTGGATAGGGCAGGCAATAACGATATTGGACGGAAATCAGTCGGTGAAGCCGGTAGAGGGATTTTTTGAACCGGGATTACGATGGAGTGCTTCCAAGATGAAGGGAAAGTGGACGTGAGAAGAGAGGAGTTGAGTATATTCAATAACATTGGGAGCACAGCCGGCAGAGCGCATTTAATATAGGTGATGGGGATGTCATCGCTTCCCCGAGCGGCTGACTTGAAACTCCGTATGACGCTTGCAACGTTTTCAGGCAATATATGATTGAAATAAAAACGCGTGTCATCAAAGGGCTCCCTACGCATCACGTCAAGAATACTACCCATGTCACCCCTGGGCGGTTGAAAAGCTGCCAGGAAGGAATCGTTCAGCTCATTCGCAGAAAAATTTACCGAGGCCGGTCCCCTATTATCAGAAACAACCCCCGCACGACGCAGTTCCCTCCAAAGTGAGCGCGAGTCAGTGATAGACACCAGACGTGCCTCGAAGAAGGCATGGCGAGCCCTTACGAGGGACTGCTTGCATGCGTTTCGTGCCTCGACGTATGCTGCCTTGTCCACGGCGTGCCTAGTTCGTCGTAGTCTTCCTCGAAGTCTGTCTCGATGCTTCATCTGCAGACGTAGCTCAGGCGTTATCCATGGGCAGCGAGAGCGACGCATCGGTGATGTAGCTTGTTTCATGGAGGTATGTCGATCCAGAGTGCACAATATTCCATGATTTAGTAGGTCTAGTTGGTCATCTAGGGAGGTTGCACTGTACATTGGTGTCCAGTCGTAGACCTCAAGATCACGTAGATAGGCAGCCCCATCGAATCCTCGGAAATCACGGTAGTACCCAGTTTTCAGTTTCTTAGTATCCCAAGCTATATTATAGTCCAGGTAGATCAGGTCGTGCCCGGACAGATAAGATGCGTCTTTCCGTCCACTCTCCAAGACTCTACTATTATCCTCGACAATGCAGAGATCGATCCATGTATGTGACGTCGCAGTATGGTGTGTAGGTCCTGAGGGCACGAGTGTAAGATTATGGGAGTCGAAGAAATTACGGAAATACATTGCATCAGGCGAATTCCCTGCCATGTCCTCGTTGAAATCACCCATGATGATGATATCCGAGTAACGGTACGCGTGGCGCTCAAAGGCAGACTCAAAATTAGCAAAGAAGCCTATTTTTGGAGGCCGATAAATCGTGGCGAAGAGCAGCTTCAGAGAGCCTCGCAACGATATTTCAACCAGCAAGTACTCGGGATGCGCACAGTACTCAGAGGGAGAGGCGTCCAGTACTCTTGTGGCAAAATCCGATTTCACGAAAATTCCGACACCTCCACCCCCGCGACCGACCCGATCACGTCGTATGAGATTATAACCACCGAGCGAGATGATGTTGTCCGGGTGGTCTGGCTTTAGCCAGGTTTCCGATATGGCGATGACGTCGTAGTTGTCATTTTCCATGTTGACACAGAAATCCGTAAGATGGCCAAGTAGCGACTGGGCATTTACATGGGCACATTTGAGTGCACGACGAAGAGTAGATCGGGCAGATGGCGGCGGGGAAGACAGAGGGGTCGAGGAGAGTCAGCTGCTAGTCACGGCTGTGCCTGCAATGTCAGCCTTGAGATTCTCGAGATCATTCATGGAGCGCAGGACTATTTGCTCCGAGTTTTCCGTCGATGTTAAGTAAACTGCATTGTTGCGCAAGCGGATCGACGAGACATCCGTTCGAGATCGGGCCCATGAACGAGCAGCTTTTTGCAGAGCATACACTGCGCTTGGTAGATTGCGATTTATGAAGACTCTGGCACCACCAAAAGTCTCATCTACGTCCGACGCAATGAGCGTTGGTTTATTTTGCCGGGCACTCGCCAGCAACCTATCGCATAAATGGCCATTTGCAAATCGAGCTAAAATTTTGGCTGGATTTTGCGGACGCGAGGTCCCAAGCCGAAACGCACTGAGTATGCTGGTCGGAGGAATATCAGCTCGGACAGCAGTGCATACCGCCTCAACAAGATCGCAGACGGACTCCCCTTCAATATGGGGCAGACCAGCTATGGTGAGTTCATTTGATTTTTCGTGAGCCTCAACCTTGCTCAAGCGGCTCGAGAGTTCCCCGATTTGGCTTTTCAATGCGAGATTCTCCTCCCGTATGGCAGTTATATCACAGCGAGCACTCTCAGTGCTCCTCTCAAGAGTCTCAATGCGATTAAACATCGTTTTTTGGGTTGCAGACAGTTCGGTGACATCACCGCGCAGTTCAGTGACATCCTCACGAAGTTCCCCGATATTTTGTTCGACGCCAGCAAGCGTGTTCCGTATTAAACTGAGTGTAGCATCGGTAGAGGCACTAGAGCGCTGTAGTTGAGCCATTACATCTTCGAGAGAAACAGATTTTGTATTACTTGCACTTTGTGCGACGTGTGGACGACGAGCGTCATTTTTTGGGGGAGAATGCACAGTACGAAAAGAGCGGTGCATAGCACATTCGTCGCATCGGAAAGCGGACGCATTATCGGGGTCATAATTGAGGTTGCTAAGCGCACATTTTCGATCAAACATTGCACCGCAGTCACCGGTGCAAGCGATAGCATCTCTGCCCACGAAACGACGACATGATCCGCACTGTGTCCCCATATGTGCCTATTCGCGACACACGGTTCCTATGGGGATACTTTGCCGCGACCGATAGTCGATAAGAGAGGCAGCCGGTAAGCGCGTGCCGAAGGCGAGTAAGTGGCCTGGGTGACACTAGAGCCCGCCGGCGCTGTTATCAAATAATCACGATCTAGTGCGCGTGCGTTGTGAGACAGTTCTTCTACGGTTGTGTCAGCTCGCTGGAGAGGGTAAAGACAAGGTAAAGACCACTGACAGCGTGCGCAAGAGAGCCAAGTGCGCATGCGCCGATTGAGATGAGAGTGTGTGAGACTTCGTAGGTGCGAGTTGCGGATTGCGACTACTTAGATATTGGTGGATGGTGGCAAAACGGCCCAGACATACCTCGCGTTGTAGGTTAACAAATTTTCCGTGCTTTCATCAGGCATTTCTCGCAGTCTTAGGTGGTATTAAAGAAAAGCAGCAGAGAAAAGAGATGAAAGCAATGTTTAGCGTGCTTGCAACCTGCAACAAAAGACGCCCGAGGGCAAAAAGCGGCAGAGAAAAGGTTCGAAGAGACGGAGCGAAGAGAAGCGCGACTATCAATACTCACAGAGAGAGAGAGAGAGAGAGAGAGAGAGAGAGAGAGAGAGAGAGAGAGAGAGAGAGAGAGAGAGAGAGAGAGAGAGAGACAAATAGAATTAGTGAATACTCGCACAAAGAAGAGAGCTCAATATCTATGCTTGTGCTCTCTGCTGTAGCTCTCTGTTAAACATCGAGCTCACCTCTTGGCCCTTTTTCGAAATATAATTTTCGTTCATAACGAAAACTATTTTCAAGGCAGGAGATGAATTTTCAACCGAAAATCCAAGTATATAGCCCCTTGATCCCAACTATTGACATAGTCATACGGGAAAACACCTTTTCCTGTCAATAGATTGCATTCGGCCTCGCTATCTTCGAATCTCCAACGCTGTGTACCTCTCTACCAGCGAAGTACAAAACGATGAATTCATGGCTCGAACGAAATTTTCATGGAATACGACGGAATGCAGGCTATACACCATACGATGCCACCGGGACAATAATTCGAGCTATCTTGAAAAAAGCTAGAACCATCTACGTGAAGGGATTGGAGAAGAGGATATGGTTAGCGCAATTCACGGATTCATCGGCGCATATTGTCGATATGGAAACTCTCGATTGTCCATCATTGCAGAAAATATCAAACAATAAAGGATGTTCTCATCATCCCCATGACTCAAAATATAATTGTGCCAACGCAAACGTGAAATCTTTAAGGAGCTGGTACATAAGGCATTGTGTAAACGCAGGATTTTTGAAATAAATAAAAACATTTTATCGAAAAATATATGTGTGTTTTTTTAATGAAATAAACCATAGCAAATTGTTTTACATATTTGTTTTCAATCCAACTTATACATTTCGCACCGCACGTCATCTATAATGTTTTTTTTTTTTTTTTTTTTTTTTAATTTTTCAACAATGTGCACTTATGGATTCAAACACTTTTTCCATTGCCACCATCATTCGCGTAGAGTCACGACCCCATGGTAGGCGCGATGTATTTATGGTTTGATGGCGTCAGATGCGTTTGAATTCTACGCTGTTGTACTTCCCACCGAAGTAATTCATGTAGAGTTGATTCGTATGCGCAGCGTCAATCATCTCTTTGAATATTTCCTTATTCTCGTCGAACGCCTTCACGAATCTTGCTGGTAAGAATACAAAGATTTCGTTGGTGATATCCGCCACGATCCTCCTTCCGAATTTCGTTTCGACTATTCTCAGGTCGGAGATCGGATGATCTGCCTGAACGGAGAGTTCAGCCAATTTTTTTGTTGGCAAAAATTCCGCCATTATTCCCACCTTGTTGATACTTGCGAAATCCATTTCGACTTATTGATGTATTTTTTAATCTGTTTGTGATGAATCCCAGATCCTCTCTCCAACGTATAAGATTTTTCACTTCTTCAATATTTTTCAAAAGCAGGAGCAATCGTTCTTTCAGCTCACGTTGCTTGTCTTGCATGTCAACGGTTGCAGTTCAGGCGTGCATCTTGAGCTTATATATGCCTTCCGAATTCCAAACCCCCACCAACTCTCAATTCTAGGACCCAATAGGATTTTCCACACTTTCCTCCGCCCACACTTTGCTGCGACACATTTGACAATTCCGTACAGAGGGTGCAGGGCCATCGATATGAGTCATGATGTGGGGCGTATTCCAATGTTCCATACAAGGCAGATATGACATAATTTCGGCGTCTGCACGAAGATTTTCCGGTAAATGATCATAAAACATATGAATTGATCGACTAAAATATTTTAAAATCATAGGCTTCGTTATATTCTGAAGATCACCCCTTGATAATTCCAACGGATAGTTGGCTCCGAGAACACCATCAGAATATCCGTCCATGTTGATAGCAAGAACGCGACTAAGCGCGTCATAGCGGCATTCCATGAACATCAAAGCCTCATTTTCCGGCGGTTTGTCACAATATCTGGCGTCATAGTTAGCACTTTGCACGTATATCCACAACTGTGCAGGCTCACAGGCTCAAGCGTGTTCAGACATGCAATATAGCATCATCCGCTCTCGAAGGCTCGAGGGTTCGAAACACGTTGAAACACGTCGATGACGCAATCAGTATTGCATTTTCCGTCAAATTTTTTATCTGAATCGCTCACGATTACGTGCTACTTCTTCCCACCGGCCTCGGCGAGCGGCTCTGTACGCATAATCCCATGCATACATTACATGAATTTTAGCTCGAGTATCGAATCGAACGTGCTTTTCCATAATTTTAATCTGCTCCTCGTCCCAATTTCATCGTGGTTTGACAAAGGATCCAGCGCGACACCCTGCGCTATTCACGCACCAGTCAGTGATGGGGAAACGCTTATATATGCGGTCAGAAGAATACCTGTTAGGGACACTTGAACGCTTTTCTTTCAGGTACCAAGGAGCAGCCATACCTTATCATAGGCGCCTCTAAGATTTTATGGCCTCATGATTCGGCCTTTTCCAGGCTGCAGTCGAACACCTAGCACGTGACCAGCAGTGATTTATGACAGGAAACGAGGACGCGACAGACAGACGCGCCAGTTAAGTGACATTCCAATGCCATTGTAAAGATTACGTAAAGTGCACTCTGTAGATAGAATGACAACATTCCAATGCTATCTTAAAAGGTACGGCGAAAATGATACACTGAGATTAACGTGTCTCGACAAGCATATCCCCTCTCTTAAATTTACAAGGGCAGCCCTGCAGGGGGTAGCGTCGTGGGTGGCTGAAAAATCTAACGCTCCAGTCTGCTATTTACCTGTTTGAGATTGCGGCATTCCAATGCCACCCTTAAAAGAAGCCCCCCCCTCTTGACCCGCAAAGAATTAGGTGCACTCCGGTTGTTAGAGATATCCCCCCCCCCCCCCCCGTGTATGGGCTAAGTGCATTCCGGCTCATCGCGATACCCCCCCCTCCCCCCGCGCCGGGTTTGTGTCTCGGCTAAGTGGTTCATGTCTGAGCTAAAAAATGTCGGTAAATGTCAGGGTAGGGATCTTGGGTTAGAACTCTCCGTGTAACACTACTGGTACCTGGGTCAGGTCATCGGTAATGGGCAGGTGTCGGTAGATTATAGGTTATTTCACTCTAATATTAGATTTTATTTTTTTTACTGAGTCGAGATCTCCATGAAAGGAAATTGGTCAGAGAAAAGAATTTTCTTCTTTCCATTTTTTTGTTCCTTGTCGTCTCGTTTTTTTCCTCCCTAAATTTATAAGGGGTTCAAGCCTTGCTACGAATTTTTTTTGGAAACAACGTCTTGAGGAAATCAATAGATGGTCTGTATGGAGTGCTGCACGTGGCTAGTAAAATACCAATGGCCGAGACAAGGGATTTCGATGGAAGAAAGACTTCGGAGGACCACCCAATTGTCAACGGAAAAAAATTAAATAAACTTTTAAGAACATGCCCGGTCCGCTATCGGCCAGATGTGTATATCGTCTCCAATTCAAAGAACTGAATGTTTATGTAACTCAAAAATACGCCGAGTTCATAGTCGAAGGAAGAAAGAAATCAAGCAACGCGTTATCTTGGGCGGGGTTAC
Organism: Rhorus exstirpatorius; assembly: GCA_963564615.1. Lineage (NCBI taxonomy): Eukaryota > Metazoa > Arthropoda > Insecta > Hymenoptera > Ichneumonidae > Rhorus > Rhorus exstirpatorius. Next base: position 3,561,271 of record OY751319.1, on the reverse strand, counting down.
ATACGTCACCCGCAACTGAGAAGCAATCGTCTCCAACAGCGCCCTGAGGTTCAGAAGGCGTATGTCCCATCGACATACGAATCCTAGTTCTCGCCTACAAAGTAGGGGCGACACCAAAATTCGGCATCGAATCTAACAAAGACCCCAAAAGCGTACACTGAGAAAAAAATTGAATCTAAACAAGTGAATTCGACATTGATTCAATAGAATCTGTCATTCAATAGTGCCATCGAAATATTTGATCGTTGGAATACTGTATAGTTTTGAAAAAATTTATTCAACTCAACAATATATATTTTCAAACTGCAATTATATGGTGTTCTTCATATCTTTCTCTCGTTTGCCATAATATGAGTTTTCTTTGAAAGAATAGTAGAACATATCGATAAGAAAAATTTGAGCTTCAAGTCAAACATAAAATGAATTGTGCAAAATGCAGATTTATTTGGACAAATAGTTTATGGAATCTGTGTAATCATATATGTACTTGAATCACTTCTCGACTTCTGCATACAGAATGTATGGAGAGTTAATGCGATGCATTTTATATTTGACAGAAGCTCATAATTAATCGAATAAACTGTTTTTTTAATTGATAAAAAGAGATGTTAAGAAAAAGCTTAACACGGGGACACTCTCCTCGTTAAGAGCCTCAGCGTACTTCTCTCATGTACATTCTCCCCGAGAAGGTGTACCGAGATGATGATGATGATGATAATATTTATTTAGCTCTGGGGGTTAACCCATAAGAGCACCTTACAAAAGTTTGCTTCACAGAGTAACCTTAAAACTAACTTAAGAGCAACTTAGACTAAAAACTAAAAAAACTATGGCTTAAAAAGTACTGGCGAGCAGCGAGTGACGAAGTATCAAAAGAGGAGCGAGTCGAGGAGTGGCAGGCAGGTAGTATCAGTTTCGCAAATAATCAAACAGTCGCGATTTGAAAAGTGCGAGAGACGTGGATCCGCGCAGAGCTACCGGTAGATTGTTCCAGCAAGATACCGCGATATATCTGAACGAGCCCTGTCCAACGGCCGTACGGCAGTAGGGAACCGAGAGAGAGAGAGAGAGAGAGAGAGAGAGAGAGAGAGAGAGAGAGAGAGAGATGATGATGATGATGATGAAGTAATTTATTTATCCAAATTGGACAAAATTTGAAACCTGGCAAGCCAGGTTCCATCGATAAACATACAATATAGATGACAGAGACAATGACAATGCTCTCTCTAGGTGTTATATACGACTAGACTGATGTGTAAGTAGGAGCAGGTGGGCGTGTGAAGAATGTAACTTAGAGAGAAAGAGATAGAGATATGCATACTTGAAGAGCGCCATAGTAGAGCATGGTTTGTACGGAGAGAAGGCGAAGAGTATGTGTGTCGAGAGAGAAATACATTTAGGAGAAAGGCAGGCGACACACAACTCCCCGCCCTCACCACCGCAGTCGCCACAGTGCTCAGTATAGACGTACACTATTCTCACACACGCACCACCCATGTACAAGCTGGTATAGAACGAAGTAAACACTAACACGACGCTCTCGGGCACGCACGCCTGGGATTCGGGGGACTGAAGATGTGTAGACCGAGGCTTATAAAGCTCAGATGGTGAAGAAGGTCTCGCCGGTATCGGCGAACAGCGTGAGCACTCCGTGTGGGGGTCTTCGGCACAACCATAGACGGAGAGAAATACGTACTAGGTAAACGACACTCACCAGGTGTCAGGCCAAGCATCGTGAAAGAAGACAGCTGGCCAAAAGAGAAGGACAGAGAATAACCTCGAAGACCACTAGAAGTTGAGGAAAGATTACAATGATAATCCTACCACAGGTCGCAAAGTAGATGTTAAATGGCTCAATCGAGAGAGTGCATTTTGGGGCATGCAATGATATAGAACACAAAAATGCCCGTAGGCCCAAGCGGCAATAACTGAACGATAAGACGGAGCAAAAAAGAGCGTGCGTATGTTCCTACTTACAGAGAGAGAGAGAGAGAGAGAGAGAGAGAGAGAGAGAGAGAGAGAGAGAGAGAGAAAGAGAGAGAGAGAGAGAGAGCCCTTCTTGTGACGAAGACTTCTCAGTCCGTTCCATCACAGTAAATTAGCTTCGTAAATATTTTTATTGTATTAACATTGAGACTAGCCAAGTATTACATACTTTAGCGGTTTACCGGTTTTACATACTTTAGGTTTTTTTAACGTTTTAGATGCGTGGAGAATGAGCTTTTTTTCTCGGGCTCATAGGGAGTTGACTACTTCGAGCAGGCGCAACGGGTCTTGATGCTTTTTTGATAGTAGGGACGTGCTCCTCTTCAACTGGGGTGGCGACACGTTTTCTGAAGACGTCAGTCGTCTGCATTTTTACGGCCTCGGCCTCGGCGTCATACAACTCTTCGAATTCCTCGTCTCGTGTGGAAGGAGTAGGAGTAGGAGTAGGAGGAGAAGGAAGGGTAGTAAAGTTTCGTGGGTTGTTGAAAAGAGGAAGCGAGATGAGCGAGGGAAGGGTTATTTTCAGAATTTTCGGGATAATGGAAGGTAGGTAAATCAAGAGGGCGGGTGAAAGTATGGCGTGGATAGCGGGTAGCAGTGCGGCGAGGGTCAGGAAGAGGGTGAAAAATGACAAGATATTCCCCTGGATGAGCTCTAAGCGCTCGTCGCACACGGCGATTTTGGTAAGACCGACTCTTCTTTTTACAAGGCATGGATGGTACCTGGTTTTTTTTCTTCAGTTATAATATATCGTTTTAGATATTATTCTGGAAAAAGAGAAAAAATAATAATAATTTTTAAATGAAAGAAAATAAAAATTTCAAAATAATAAGTTTAGAGTGATCGTAATTCAAATGAAGTGAAGGTTTAAGGGATCATCTCACTGTAAAGAGGCACGCATGAAGCAAGAGAGAGTCGGAGTTCTGACCATTTTCAACCGAAAATTGAAACTTTTTTATGATGTAGTGCTTGAATTACACGGTGGAGAGTAATTTTTCAATTTTTTACAATATCTTGAGACGGGATTTTCTTTAGACAAGGAATTTTCCCTCACCTACCGCGGCCGTGGTCCACCGGCTGGTAGGGCTCTTTGACGATTAAGTTTTATATAATTTTATCTGAATTTCATATGTTGGGCGCCAGTTAATTTTAGGACGAATTAACAACCTTAAATTTTAACTTGATTAATTTCATTGATTGACTTTATATGATTTTACCCGAGCTTGAGACGGCGGGGTGGGACGCTGGAGGACCAGGATATAGAAGAAAGAAAGAACGTGCCTGAGAGATATATGAATCTTTCGTTTTACTTACTTTTAATTATAATTTTCCAAACTCGACGGACCTCGACGTTGACGAGTGGTTTACACTTTTTTTTTATCGACAATTACACAAATACGATACTTTTCAATGAACAATATAATAAACTCTTGTACAGGTTTTTCGGTTGACGTGTTCACTAGACGGACAACGCTCGACCGTGGCTGAGAGGTCCTCGTTGCTCAAGAACGCACGAGAAGCCTCTTAGTATACTAATTTCTTTGTAACGTATATTTTACGACTCTTTGTCAAAACGCACGACTGCTCTAGACAGAGACAGAATGAGTGTTCGACCGAGAGTTTACAGAGAATGAATATATGTGACTCGCAGACGAGAAGTTCTCGCTCTGGCCAGGGTTCGTCCCTTATATACACTTGACCGCGCGCGGTTGCCCAATCGCCGCTCAGCCCCTGTCAATACGCTGTTGCCAATTTATCGTCGGTCAATCGCTCAGATGTAATTGCGATCGACTACATACCTGACAATTTCGTTTCTCCATATGGGATTAGATTGATGACGTCGAGGAAAATTATGTCAGAAATTATTTCCCGTCACAATCTATTACATCTAAACTATCAAATTTCAGTTTTCCAACGGGTGTAGTTGGATACGTGAACAGCGAAACCGTGATCACCGCACTTCCGGGATTCGGATAATATTTACGGCCACTACCGTGTACACCGTCCTTTTTTCGAAGACATTTTTAACGCTTAAAAAAAATGTAAAAAAAAAAAATTAAAATAAAGTTTAAAAATTCTATTTCTGGTTTTTCGCGAGTGCTTTGATTCGACATAAAAATTCAGACTGATTAGCATATTTTAACCATAAAAAAAATCGCGAAAATCACATGGTGGCCACCATGAATCAGCTATTTTTCGACCCGTTACAATGAGATGATCCCTTAAATTGGATTGAGCATGGATATTATTTAGGTAAGATTTATGGAGGCTCCTTAGCGGCGCTTGTGCACCTTAGCGGTAAGAGAAACGCCTTAGCGGTGAGAGAAACCCCTTAGCGGTGTGAATACACTAGGAATGCCAGATTCTTGGAAAAATCGATCTATTTTCTACCACTAATCGATTTTTTGAGTCGATTTTCTCCGACCAATTAGTTCCCTGAATCGATCTTTCAGTTGCAAGATCGACTCTAATAAAGATTGCATTTTTTAATTTACAATAAAAGTACTGGAGCGTTAAAATTTGAACATGAATTATCTAAAAAGCCATATCCAAAGCACGAAATTTTGCGTATGCACGCACCGATATGTTATATCGAGGTGAAATTGGCTACATTCAAATAAATTATCCCATTGGCTGAACTCGTTGCTACTCAAATTTTTTTGGTCACAGCTTGTAGGAAAACTTCCCGTTTTTTTCAATGGAAAAATTACCTCTCCGTCGGGACGGAACCAAAGCGAAAAATTCAAAAAAATGCATGTACGTGTGCTTAAGTAGAAATGAAAATTATTAATTTCATTAGATCATCGAAATAACCATCGGGTCAAGATTTTACAATTGAAAAAAAATTAAATTGCTCGTTGCTCGCAATGACAAGGTGTACCGTCGGAGGTAAGTTTCTCTTTATTTTACCGGTATTATGACAATCATAACCAAGAGGTTATCTCGTATAAAATATCTAATTTTTTCATTTTTATTGGCATCGTGATTTTATAAATAATTATTCAAATTTTATAAACATCTGATCGTTGGCCTGCTGATTTTTTTTTTTACTTTAAGAAACTAAACTTGGGCAAAGCCCGCTTTAAATTAAATAAAAGTATTGTCATTCATAAGAAATTTACCTCGAATTATATCAGAAAAGAATATTTAAATCTGCTAAGTAGTATCAGGAAAAATTTATTTTCATGGTACAATTCATTAATTCATAAAAATTGATAAAAAAATTTTTTTGCTTTGAAAATTTAATGAAGATTTTTTTTTGCTCTAAATATTTAATTAGGATTTTATTTTGCTTTAAAAATTTAATTAAGATTTCTTCTTGCTTTAAAAATTTAATTAAGATTTTTTTTGCTTTAAAAATTTAATTAAGATTTTTTTTGCTTTAAAAACTTAATTAAGGCTCAATTAATTGCTCTAAAAATTAGAATAGATATTTTTGCTCTAAAAATTAGAATAGATATTTTTGCTCTAAAAATTCAATTAAGACTTTTTTTGCTTTAAAAATTCAATTAAGATTTTTTTTTTGCTCTAAAAATTTAATTAAGATTTCTTTTCGCTTTTTTTAAATTTTTAAATTATTAAAATTAAAAAAGAATAATAATAAAAAAAAAACGGGTGCGTGTACACACGGTACGCGCGTCAGAAGTGAATACTAGTATGTGATCGACGGAACTCGCTTATTGCCCTGCTAACACAGAAAGTTATAAAAACGTGGTTAAGTACGTTTACAAAAACACGCAAAAACGTCTCTTTTGAATGGTCGAAAAAACGTCTTAAGAACGTCTTTTAAACGTTATTTTGCCGCAAACGTCTTAAAAACGTCTTAAAAACGTCTTTTAAACGTTTTTTTTGCCGCAATTTTTTCCCCAAAAAGTTTACCGCGCGTTTAATACATTTCTATCAGCTTCTGTAAACTTTTTTGAGAAAAAAATTGCGGCCAAAATAACGTTTAAACGACGCTTTCAAGACGTTTTTTCGACCATTCAAAAGAGACGTTTTTGCGTGTTTTTGTAAACGTCTTAACAACGTTTTTATAACGTTCTGTGTTAGCAGGGTGTTATTCTCATCAGATGAAATAATAGTGAGAGGGAAAGAGGATAGATTGACATGCATGAAAACACGAAATGACAGGATTGTCCTTATTTCACACTGTTCTATCCGTTGTATGTATGAGTTTACAGCTGAATTTACTGTGTCTTCGTACCTCGTGTTGACGTTGGCGTTAAAAATTTTATTTGTATAGAGGGGGGTGGGGGGGGGGGGGACAGAAAGAATTGATAGGGTGAGCAAAGAAGTAGGAATTAGTTATATATATGAAATCAATTTTATTTGTATAAGTATATGTATCTGTAAGTAAAAAATTGGGATAAAGTAATTTTGTTCTCTTATTCTATACTATTTTCATTGCTCTCGTGTCTATTATTTATAGAATCGTCTAATTCTACAATACCAAAAATTGGATTATGATAACTCAAATATGACATAAAATGCTTCAGAGCTAGTTTGTCGATATTTTTTGCAAATACAGCATCTATCGTTGAACGGCCTTTAGTGGTCGGATCACTCCTGCCGTTGATCATTTTTAACGAGAAATGTTTTTTTCTAAAAATTGATGGAGTGATTCGGCCTGTGGCAATGAAAAATTGACATTAAAATCACCTGCGAGAATTACCAATTCATTACGGTAATGCACAAAGTCTGCTAGCATATCGGCTAAAACTTGAAAACCGCCTATTGCTAAGGGCAATAACGCTTTAGCGATTAAACCTCATAATATCTTTAAGCGATGTATTGAGCGAAATATAAATTGCTATTAAAGATCGAACGGAGGAAAACTTCGGAGAGCGTATTTCATTTTTTTTAAATTAAAGCACATTTTTTAATATCTGAAAATACCTCCACATTCTACCTATCAATCAACCTTAATATTTCTTCCAACATTTTGTACCGTCAGTAATTTTCTCATAGTTATTATCCGAGTATGTATAATATGTAATATATACAAACAAAACACAAAACAGAAGCTTAACTCGGCACGAAGCGAAGACGGTGTGAACTCACGCATAGATGTGGACTCACACACAACGGATAGAACGACGCGAATGCGCGCTGCTGTCCTAATACATATAAAACACGTACACGCGGGCATGCTATGGATGGCATAACGCTCTCTCGCTCGCTCACGCATCATTCTCTCTCTTTCTCTCTCTTCTTCTATTCCTTCATTCTCTTGTCCGGAGGAACAACGCGGCTGGGGGCGGGGCCTAATGTAGTCGCATAAGAAGTATTCACTTCAAAAATAAAACTAAAAAATTTAATTAAAATTTAAAATTAAAATTTACAAATTTATTCAAGATCGATTTGTAAAATACCATTTTTTTGGATCAAAAATATCATAGATTTCAAAAGATTGACTTTTCTTCAAGAATCTGGAATACCTAGAAATACCCCTTAGCGGAGTGAATGTTCCTTACCGGTGGTGTTCACGCCTAAGCGGCGAAGAAGTATGATTTAATGCGATTACGGCTTGGGATTATGTAACATCTTTATGTTGTATTCAAGAACGTGAAACTTTTCGACGCCTCGCCCTCCCTTGGACGCTGTGCGTACTACATCACATTAGATGGGGGCAGGCGGCCGCGAAACCGGGATGTCCCGAATTATCTTTTTGGTCCAGCTGTTCGTAAATTCCCTATAAGATGTCGTATGGCGCTATGCCCAGTGTTTAACCTTAAATCTACAGCGACATTCGTAGTGTATAGTGTAATAACTAATTAATCTTGATATAATTGTCCTAATAATTAAATATTAAATAAAGGTTAAATAATAATAGTTGAATCGTGTGGTCAAAAGTGTAATTTAAAAAGGAATTCGCTTGTCATCGAGTATGCAAAATTTTCGGTACGTACGTTTACTACGTTTACGTTAATAGCTATTTTTTATGTACATGTAAGGTTTTTCACTTATTCTTATCATTTAGTTTAACTAGAAAAAGAAGTTTAACGTCAGGAGACGGTATTTCATGTAGCGTAATTTGTGATCCGGGTCATTCAATGTATAAGGGTTTTTTCCATAACAGAAATTTATATTTATATTTTTCTTTTTTCTCTCTGCATAACTTAATTTTCTTGTGAGGAATCTTTTCACTTATTCTTATCATTTAGTTTAATTAGAAAAAGAAGTTAAACGTCAGGAGACGGTATTTCATGTAGCGTAATTTGTGATCCGGGTCATTCAATGTATAAGGATTTTTTCCATAACAGAAATTTACATTTATATTTTTCTATTTTCTCTCTGCATAACTTAATTTTCTCGTGAGGGATCTTTGATCAATCTATATGTCTTACTAATAATATCTTTCTTCTATTATTTTTTCAGATTTTTTACTACAAAAGGATGCATAGCGGAACCGCGAATCAGTTGTTCTGCGCTCTAGGCTGTCCGTCGAGGGTTATTTCTCTTCATCACAGGTATAGTATAAATATAAATTTATATTTAGATCTTTGACTCATTATTCATTACTTCGACTATAACTTTGGCTTTTTTTCTCCATTTACAGGTTATAACTATGCGAGTGCTCTCACTGTCTACGCTGAGGCTGCGGCACACCACTATACAAACCTGCCGAGCAAGGATACTCTACAATAAGTATGTTTCTGACACCGACTAGTATTCAGCTTTTTTTCTTTCTTTACAGATACGCTTGAGAATTAACACGAGATTCCTCCTATTTTCGAAGGGCACCTGGGTTTCCGATATGCAGCTGAAAGAGTTCCGATGGGGCATCGATGTCCTCGGGTGGTATTGCTTATTTTACTGTTTTTTTCTTTATTTAGTACTCAAAGAATTATTTAAATAACATTTTCGTACATAAAATTTGTCTTTTTTTGTTAGCTTTCAACTGAAAATATTTTCAGATTTTTCAAATCAATTTTTAAGACTTTTTTGCCTAAAAAACACGAAAAATTTCATTAAAATGTAATTTTAATGTGTACGGGCAACTTTGATTATGATGAAAAAAATTTTTAGTACTCCTGATATACATACAATTCACAGAAAAAATTAACGAACATGGAGATTTAAGGCGTCTTCTCACTTTGGAAATTTAAAAAAATCGATTTTTTTTTTTTTTTAATTTTGAAAGTACATATCTTCAAAAATGTCAATCGGAAGGTCCATTGTATGGAGCAGGCATCGCTGATTAACCCGAGGTAAGGTTTTTTCATGATTTTTCTGCAACCAAAACTTTAAACGCAGTTATCTCAAAACAAGGTTTTTCGGTGCTTTGTTGATGAAATTTCGGAAACTATCCGGCCGATTGTCATGAAATTTGAATGACATATGCTTCATAGTTATGGCTATAGCGCATATCATCAGATTTTTGAAATTTTGATTTTAAGAATTTTTTTTTTACAAAAAACTGCAAAAAAATCGTGGTTTTTTTTTACTTTTTCGAAAAACGTGCGCCATTTTGTTATTTTCGCGAATATCAAAAATCTGATGATATGCGCTATAGCCACTGACATACTGAATCTAAAACAGTTTTATTTTTTTGTTTCAGACGACCCGTCTCGGAGATACCATCAACAAGCCACGACCATAACATTTTTACACGGGTTTTTCAATGCTACTGATGTATTATAATAATTGTTTAAAAAAATTTTAAAAAAATTTTTTCATGTACTTGAAAGATGTGTTTATTACATAGGATCCGTTTTATCCCATAATTTTAAGCAAAAATCCTCGAAAAAAAATCGCAAAAACAGCCTATTTTTGAGGCGCTTAAAGTGAGAAGATGCCTTAATTCTTTCATCCAAAAAAAAAATTCACAGTTCAGTTAATAGAGTAGTTTTATTCATAAAATAAATTTCAGTGTTTTCTACATTAATATTTAGTTGTACAGAGAAAAGAAACAATAAGAAAATGCACGAGACGTATATTAGAAATTTTTTACTCTTACAAGAAATTAGAAATTCATTACTCTTATAAGTAAGAAATTTCTAATACACGTCTCGTGAAGTTTTTTTCTTCGACAGTTGTGTTTTCTTATTGTTTCTTCTTTGTGTACAACCAAATATTAATGTCGAAAACACTGAAATTTATTGTCTGAATAAAACTACTCTATTAACTGAACTGTGATTTTTTACGGATGGAAAATGGAATCTCCATTTTCGTTAATTTTTTCTGTAAATTGTATGCATATCAGGAGTATTTTTAATTTTTTCCATGATAATCAAAGTTTCCCGAACACTTGAAAAGGACATTTTAATGAAATTTTTCGTTGTTTTTAGGCAAAAATTATTAAAAATTGATTTGAAAAATCAGAAAATATTTTTAGTCGAGAGCTGTCAAAAAAAAGACAAATTTTACATAAGAAAATATAATTACAATAATTCTTCGAGTACTAAATAAAGTAAATAATATTTAACTTTCAAAAATAGATAGTCGTTCTTCACAGGATTGTTGTATAGCGAGTAAAAATTTGTTGAACTATAGTTAATAAGTAAGTAAGTAGTATCTCATGACTTACTTTTTCATATTTGTCCGTCGATTATCTTATATTTCAGCAAATACACCACACCACACATGCTGAGTCGGGGTTCCCCGTAATTGCTGGCCGCTGCCGTAATTGAAGATTTTAAGGCTGCCTTTCATTCGGGCAAACACTGGTTCGACCTTTCGGGTGCTTCACAATGACGACGGTTTCACCGTGAAGCGTTGAAATAAAGTGAACCAATCGCGTATAAGATTCAAAATTAAACGCACTTTCTCTCCAAATCTTACCTGCTATTGGCTGTTGGTCGATCACAATTAAAATCTATCTATGATGTACCTACATAATATACATAATTCAACTCTGCACGGTGAAAAATCAGAAATTAATTACTTCCGCTTTCACCATATTTAAAAAATATGAAAACGCACTTACTGTAAATTTCCGGAACATTTTTGTCTACATTCATTAAACTTCAGATATATGCCTTTACTTTCTGACTAACTTTTGTTTCCACAACTGTGCCGTTTTTGGTCGTTGTGCATAAAAGAGTTAGCCGAAAGTCTAAAGGCATACATGAAGGATATGGGACGTTCTATCGATATACCATGGACATGCGAAATAATAATCAATTATTGTATTGATCCGGGATGTCCCGAGGGAGTACTGCATAAGTCAGGGCCACAGTTATGAATTAGAATATTCACATCTTAGATCTAGTCTGTATATGATTTTATTCGAAATGGCTCACATTTTTAAAATCTATTTGCGAAAAAAAATGGACGAATAACGTTCAAACGATTGTCGCAACATATGTATATATTATGCCTATTATTATCTTCCACGAAAAAGTCAGATATACAATAGTTTTATTGGCTATTCCGTGTCTATCAGTTCACGACCTGATATGACGTAACGTCAATCTCAGATGCTCAAGCTCATAAAGATGACAAATAGGTAAGAATGATTTATCATAGAAAAGATATCTTTTCATTCTTATTTTCCTTATTTTCGTATTTTAGAAGATATCTTTTCATTCTTATTTTTCAAATTTCAATACAAATGTTCATTCTACGATATGAGTTGTTTTGCATGAATTATAGTATCGTCCAGGATTTTTTCTGTAGTCGCTTTCCACTGCATGGTGGCTCAGACTTATCCAATACTCCTCTGAAAATTCCCGGAACTATACAGTACGAGATCATTGTTCCGGATGTTCCCAGTACTTCGACGGAAAGTCCTGCAAAAGGGACAATACGTGACCACAATGTCCCGGAAATTTTCGAAAAGCGTTTGGAAAAATCTAGCCCAATTAACACTTGCATAGAAATTCAATCGTGACATAAATTTCTCAACCATAATAATTTTAGAATCAATAAAATTCGCAATGGTCATAGTTGCATTTATTGCGTCGCATGCTCTTAACCCCTTGACTGGTGAGCCCGCCATATGGCGGGCAATAGAAACTGTGCCATAACTGGTGAGCCCGCCATATGGCGGGCAATAGAAACTGTGCCATAACTGGTGAGCCCGCCATATGGCGGGCTGTCGGAAAAAATGCGTTATATACGAAATTTCTTAGAATTTCAGTACCAAAACCCGTACTCGGGGGTTTTTGGGGTCACTGATCACGAATCTGTACTCCAAATTTGGCAATTCAAGATGGCGGATCCAATATGGCGGACGAAAATGCAAAAAGTCACTCGACGAGACTGAACGTTGGTACTCGGGGGTTTTTGGGGTCGCTGATCACGAATCTGCACTCCAAATTTGGCAATTCAAGATGGCGGATCCAATATGGCGGACAAAAATGCAAAAAGTCACTCGACGAGACTGAACGTTGGTACTCGGGGGTTTTTGGGGTCGCTGATCACGAATCTGTACTCCAAATTTGGCAATTCAAGATGGCGGATCCAATATGGCGGACCAAAAATGCAAAAAGTCACTCGACGAGACTGAACGTTGGTACTCGGGGGTTTTTGGGGTCGCTGATTACGAATCAGCACTTCAAATTCAGAAGTTGAATGCATGTTTATTTCTTACCTCCAGCATTGGTTCGCAATTTTCATACGATCCAAAGTGTGCCACGAGGAGGCTGCATGGTAGGATTTTACACTTCATTTTTTTTTTCTTTTTTCACTTTTTTTCTTTTTTTTAATTTTTTTTTTTTTTTAGATTTTTCCGTTTTTTTTTTCATTTCTCTATTTGTGTTGTCGTTGTTTTTGTCCATTTTTTGCATCAAGTTTTTCCAAATCGGTAACTTTTTTCAGTTTTCACGATCCAAAATACCGATTTGGAAAAACTTGATGCAAAAATGATGATGACTTTTTGCATTTTTGTCCGCCATATTGGATCCGCCATCTTGAATTGCCAAATTTGGAGTGCAGATTCGTGATCAGCGACCCCAAAAACCCCCGAGTACCAACGTTCAGTCTCGTCGAGTGACTTTTTGCATTTTCGTCCACCATATTGGATCCACCATCTTGAATTGCCAAATTTGGAGTACAGATTCGTGATCAGCGACCCCAAAAACCCCCGAGTACCAACGTTCAGTCTCGTCGAGTGACTTTTTGTATTTTTGGTCCGCCATATTGGATCCGCCATCTTGAATTGCCAAATTTGGAGTACAGATTCGTGATCAGCGACCCCAAAAACCCCCGAGTACCAACGTTCAGTCTCGTCGAGTGACTTTTTGCATTTTTGGTCTGCCATATTGGATCCGCCATCTTGAATTGCCAAATTTGGAGTGCAGATTCGTGATCAGCGACCCCAAAAACCCCCGAGTACCAACGTTCAGTCTCGTCGAGTGACTTTTTGCATTTTTGTCCGCCATATTGGATCCGCCATCTTGAATTGCCAAATTTGGAGTGCAGATTTGTGATCAGCGACCCCAAAAACCCTCAAGTGCCAAATTTCAAGTTGATGGTAAAAAAAAAAATTGTCTACCAGAAATGTCCACTTCACCCTCAAATCCTTTACCAGTGAAGGGGTTAATTCGAAAATTCGATTTTTTCTATTTTATGAGTATTCTAGTTCTAGTATTAAAGATGGTAGCCTCGATATCTTTTTTCATATTATAGATCATAGTCGAGGGGTTAACCACTCCAATACTTAACGTACACCTGATTACCGGTAATCACTGATTACAAGGATTACAGGAGATTACAGATTACCAATGATTACAGAATGATTACAGAAGATTACAGTTGATTACAGATGATTACAGATGACTACAGAGGATTACAAATGATTACAGAAAATTATAAATGATTGCAAGACGAAACCTTAAACATTTTATTTATTATTCAATATATACGCGTACATTAGATATATCTCTGTTCATTTATTAGGAATTAGACAGTCATTCTTAAATATCTAACTATCACATTTGATCATTTTTTTAAAAATTTTATCAATACTAGTTGGAATCACAAAAAGTTAAAAATTCTAGTACGAATTTAGAATAGTACTGATGTTGTTTTAAAATCACAAAAGGTTAAAAATATTAATATCTATGTGAAGATGACTATCTTTCATGGCAGGATTTGGAATCGTACATATATAGTTTTTGATTTCGTAGTATCCATGGTAGTCCATTGCAGTGTTACGTCCTGACCCTCGATTTTTCTCATCTCGGCCAAGAAAAGCGCGGCTTTCCCTTTAACACGTTATTCGAGATAAAATCGGAATTGGCCAGGTTATTGCCCTGTTTTGAGCCTAACCTAGCAGAAAATTGCTCAGGATGGGCGGAGAGTGCATAATTTGGTAACAATGGCAAATTAAAATAAAATCTCACGAACAAAACTCTTTAATTTTCGCGAGATACATCGGAAAATATTAATAAATTGTACTTCGGCAAAATCAGACAAATAAACTCGTAATATAAAGGAATAAAAATTGTATAATCACATTCAATAAATTCCGAATAAAACGGGAACTAAACTGTTACTGACGCGGAAGAAAATAAACTACAGGGCCATCCTCAAGATAAGCCTCCTGGGGTTTATCCGCGCAAACTGCAAGGACAATCGCGAGTATTAAATGACCGCTACTACAACGATAGCTAATTTTAGCTGAAAAAGGTCCATGGTCATTGGACAGGACAACTCACGCAAAGAAACAACACAGAATTTACTCAATCACGACTCGATTGAATTTAATCACTCAAAGAAATTCGAAATTACTTGAAAATGAATTTAACCACGGATAATGTATACATTTATATTGGAAATGAATATCAAATGATAAACACAAAAAAAACACTATTGATCCATTATTTTCCGGAACAAAACATAAATGACTCAAATGAATTTAACTCGCACATATTTCACTGAATTTACGAACATAAGCACTTCCTAGGAGAAAATAAATTCACACGATAAATAATCCTACAATTGATCGAAACACGAACAAGTTTTTCGGAATGATTTACTCGGAACATTGAAATAATCTAATTACACAAACGAAAATACAAATAATTTTAAGGACGCGAAATAAATTGGACGAAGAATTGAATTTAAGCATGAGGAAGATAAAATTGGAAAAATAATTTTGATCAGACACTTTTCGCAAAACTGAAGTTAAAATGAGATGACTTTTCACAAAACTGAATTTAACACAAAAATCTGAATTTCCATAAAACACAAAAATCTGAATTTCCATAAAACACAAAAATCTGAATCTCCATAAAACTGAATTTAACACAAAAATCTGCACTTCCATAAAACTGAATTTAACACAAGAATCTGAACTTCCATAAAACTGAATTTAACACAAAAATCTGAATCCAAAACGACAAAATAACGCGAAAAGGGAAAACAACGACGAAAATATTTCATAGACCTTCAACGGTGAGTAACCCGGTAGTTTCGGTTACGGGCCTCTAGCCGTCTTGGGGTGTCGACCGGGGTCGGAGACACCGCGCAACACGAACAAAGATATACTGACACATGCGAGAAAACATTTTGAGATACTTACGCGACTTCAAACTAAGACCTACTCTGGCCTCCGACTGCCAGCGATTCGTTACTTAAAATTTTCTTCCGACTCTGACGAACATACCGCGGGCTCATTACCCGGTCTTATATAGGGTCCTCTAGGATGGCTTAGTTTCGGCGGTGGGGAGATACGCCCTTAGACGCCTTAGACGCTCCAGGCTCCTCCGCCGCCTCCACCTCGCATCCCCGATGATCCCCTGGAATCTATATAATCGAAAATTTATACTTATGATTAACATGAATTCATCCTTGTAATATAATATTCACTCCTGCATTTCTTTATAATAATTATTTCATTATTACCTAATAATCAGAAAACGAATTTCTCGTACATACGCCGTCTTTTCATGAAGACGCTCACTCTGTCTCTCTCATACTTACATATTTCGTATTTACTTTCTCACTCACTCTATCCTTCGTTTTGGAGGTACCACACAGTGGAGGAGTAAACCCCTCTTCTTCATTCTGGTCACTCTCTCCTTCTCATGCCTCCATGCTTGCATTTGACTTCTCCTATGGGCCACGCGTTGACCCGTCATAGGCTCTCGATGTCACACACGTACACACACACACATACATACACGTACATTTCCATTCGTCTTTTCTCATTCGTACTCTCATTCGGTGACAACTTCTCTGTTTCTCTGTATCTTTCTCGCTCTGGATTTCGTTCGATCTTTCCTCTCATTCTATTCATTCCTATTTCTTTTTAATCATTTGCCATGCGGAGGTTCGGATGCAATAATGTATGTCATGCTATTCCTTTTGGATTAGAATTAATTATTTCCAATAATTATACGAAAGAAAATTATTTTAGCGTATCCAAACTACTTAAAATTCTCATAATTACTAACCAGTTATTCAGATTCTACATTTGTTACAACAATTGAAAATTCTATCTATATACTCCGGATCCTATGCAATTTTATGATTCCGGCTTATCATTTCTCTCACTTGTCATTACAGGAAAGATCTATCTTCATGCTCACGCAACAATCACACATACATTTATTCATCAAACTCGTAATTATTATAGGAAAAGGATTTGTTCACAATTTTCATTTCCACATAAACCTTTACCCATGCATTACGAAATCTCCTGAAATCTTTGAATTTGGTCGTTGTTAGTTAAAAGAAAAACGTTAATTAAATAATGCGCTTGCTACGCTTTTGGGGTCTTTGTTGGATTCGATGCCAAATTTTGGTGTCGCCCCTCCTTCGTAGGCGAGAGCTAGGATTTGTATGGTGATAGGACATACGCCTGCTGAATCCCAAGACTTGGGACAAAGCGCTGCTTGCTCTCTTTCTTTGGCTATAGACTCGGCGTCCTCTTCGTGCAGCATAAACATTCAGTTCTCTGAATTGGAGACGATATACACATCCGGCAGATAGCGGACCGGGCATGTTCTTAAAAGTTTATTTAATTTTTTTCGTTGACGGTTGGGTGGCCCTCCGAAGTCTTTCTTCCGTCGAAATCCCTTGTCTCGGTCATTGGTAATTTACTGGCCACGTGCAGCACTCCATACTGGCCATCCATTGATTTGCTCAAGACGTTGTTCCCGAAAAAAATCGTAGCAAGGCTCGAACCCCTCATAATTTAGGGAGAAAAACGAGACGACAAGGAACAAAAAAAATGCAAAGAAGAAAGTTCTTTTCTCTGACCAATTTCTTTTCATGGAAATCCCGACCTAGTTTAAAATAAAATTGAACATTTAAATGCAATAATCTATAATCTAACGCCACATTTACCATCACCGATGACCTGACCCAGGTACCCATGCTCATTCTTGATTTTACATTTTTACATCCGTTCACTCACGTACTTTCGGGAATTCAGTTCATAAAGTCTTCATTCGGGGATAAGGAAAAAGAGGATCACCGGCCACTTAGCTTTAGATGAGCCATACACGCTCTGTCTCTCCTGCATTCCTTCTCACACACACCCAAAGAGACCGCCTGTGGTTCTCACGAAGGCAAAGACTTTGCACTTGGCCTGTATTAGTGTCCCATGCACATTGCTTTTCGTTGTGCACAAAGGCCCACCACTTCTGAGTAATCTGATGCCATGGCCAAAGATTTCTTCAGCATCGACGGATGTTTTTCTTCACGCCCGACGATGGACGTTTTGTTATAAAGAGCTGCGATATCGACGCCGCCATGGCGTCACCTCTCGATAATTTATGCTCACTTGAGACCATATTCGTGTCGACGGCTTGATTTGAAGACAGCCCGAACTATCCGAGTTCTCCAAAGAAAAAAAACGTTTCTCTCGTATGACCGGGTCCCTTTCCTCGTATTGAATTTTATTGAGAATTACAAGATATAAGTAATCTCAAATCGATGCAAAAGTCCCGGAAGTCGCGGGACGTAACAGCAGCTTGGATCAATTTTCCATTCGGCTCAATAGAAAACCATGAACACAAACAGCCTAAGCCTTTCCCTTTTGCTTTTTTATTCTGCCTTTGTACAGGAGCACTCGAAGCTGAGAATTCCCTACTCCTCCCTTTACCCGACAAATAAGAAAACGCTAGAATTCTACCGATTAGCACATTCCCGTCCAGTGATCTGAAAGCACACCAATCACCTATGGACACTGTGTCTTCCTTCATCGCCTCGCTTGAATGACGCGCATGATCATGAGCAGATACCAACGTTGTTATTGGTGCCTTTACTCTGAGTAGACGGTCACTGCTGAGTGAGTTGGTCCCGAAACTGAGCATCCAGCATAATGTCGATTTTTTTATTATGGACTTCTTACCAGTACAATCTACCACTCGCACGAAAGGACTATTTGCGGGAAGTTCTGCCGTAGAAAATTTATCGTCAAATGTTTTGAGGGTCAATTTATCTGATGAAATGATACACATGTCCTCGTATATTGTATCATCGTCCGCGATGGTATTGATGTTTCCGAGGTTGGTGCTGGTAAGTATATCTTTATTCGACGTTCTTTTATCTCGGATGCGGTTGTTCGGATCAACGGTGACACTTTCAGCTTCGATATCGCTTCCATCATCATCATCATCATCGTCACGTAGTTCCGAAGGTAGCTTTTTCAAAATAGATAGTATTGAAGAAGAGACCACGGGGATTTCGAACACCTGCATATTCAGCCCCTCAGCCGTGCGTAAAGCATGTTCCCGTGCGAGTGCGATCGCCCGTTCAATTTCCTCGTCATTTGGTGAATAAGAAGTTGTTTCATCATTCAGAATCTCAGATCCAGTCTCCATTAGGGTTGCTCTCTTATTACGAGGAAAGCTGTAAGTGTTACCCAGTGTTTGAGACACGTCATTTTGTAGATCTATACGCCGAACACGGTGCAGAAATTCTAGCATGCTGAAGTTGATGATTGTAGAATAGGTCGACGTCATCGAACGTGCTGAACGGAAAAAAGACTCACATGGCTGGCTACTCCATAACCATGGCTTTGACAATTGCTGATTATCAGTTTTTCGCAGGTATCTGACCATTTTGACGAGAGCGTGTGCATTAAGCTCGAGACACATGTATGTGTTTCCCGTAATGAAATTCGCAGTTGTTGAATACCCGGAATCTTTGAGCCATTGCATCCACAACCTCAGGAAAAATACACACTGCCAGATATTCTGTATTCTTAGTAGTGGAGTTATTAGTCGATCCGTGAAAGAACCCACAGCCAGCCGGGCCATTTCGAGATATGTGACAGTAGCCTTCGCTTCGACCACCCTTTCCGTCAGATTACATCTTTGTACGTGAATTTATTATCAGTACCATACAATGACAAACAAAATGCTGGGGCATTGTTAACGAGGGGCTGAGCCATGATACAGTATGCATTACTAGCCGCAGTTTCATGCTTATAATAATCCTGTATTACTTTGGCAGACGTTGCAGGAAAGGCGCATTGACGAGGGACCCCATCCGAGTTCAGTGGCAACACCAGCCCAATGAGAAGATTTGTCACAGGATCATATTGAACTTTTCCTGTGATTCTCGTGGCATCTTCTGATATCCAGACTTGGAGAGGTTATTGCCGCATTACCAAAAATGACTTCAATTCCGAAAATCGAAATTCATCCTCAGTTACGGAACTGGTAGAAGTGCTTATGATGCGTTGAACTGATGTTATAGAGGGTAACGCGCCACTCAAATTACTGTGCAAAGTCTCATACATTTTGCGCCCTCCGAGTAAAAACAGATATGCTGCAAACTTTTTTAGCGTGTCAGAATGTTGACTATATCGCTCTCCCCCTCTTTGTTTCCCTGCATTTGTCTTAGCGGTATTGTAGAGCGCGTGTAGAAAATTACATACAGGACGATTAACATCATCGCTGGCTGTGTTTTTCTTCGTGTCAATGTACGAATTCAAGTTTTCTCTGAGCAGAGCATTTTCGTTAATTAACACTTCGATCTGGTTCAAAATAGGGAAGTAAGATGTAATCTTTGGCGTACGGACGGCAGATCTGTTTAATTTTCGCTTTCTTCTCTTGAATCTGCAATACCGCTTCATCTTCCACTTTCCACCTAAACAAGGTCTGTTCTTTTTGCGGATAGTGGCTCCAGACCCCGATAGCACCTCCGCGTTTAAAAATTCTTCAGTGGAATCTCGGGTGTGATATCTTCTTGAGAAACTCCGTCTGAAATCGTAAGGTCATCTTCTATTCGTCTTCGTTTGGCATTCTTGACACAAATTAATACATGATCGTCGGATTCATCGCAAGATATAGACAGCAACTGACGTGAGGTGGAAGGCTCGGAAATCAACGCCATCGCATCGTCTACCATTTCCTCAGTGAATTGGCTTGTAGAACTTTCCTCAGAACTTTCCTTGGAGCTTACAGTCTGGAGGTGATGTCGCTGATACATGGCTTCCAATCGTTTTTGACCACTTTTGGGTATTCGCTGGGATATCAACGCCATCTTTTTCTTTATATGTGCTTTAGTGTGACGGTGGAAATTTGAGGTGGACCATCTGTTTTGTACTTTAAGCAGACTTACTGTAGCGTTACAAAGAGGGGATCCGAATCTACATTTGACACCGGTCTTGTATTGGTTTCCCTCACCCAGTGTGACATTCACGTCCAAACTTTCCATCATCATCAGGTCGTTATCGCCAGAATCCTTTTGCAGCCAATTCAACAAAATTTTGGTGAGATATCGCGTTTCCGTGGCGATGCAGGAACTTTGTGCGGCTTGAATGGTCTTATTTTCTTGGCTAGGAACGTCTTGCTTTCTAATACCCGTAGATGGCGTCTTCGCGGGATTTGTCTTCGATATCTTGTTTTTTTCCGATCGGAAGAAGTCGATAACGCCTGTCAGAAGAGCCTTATGCCCAGGTAAAAACTCAAATTTTGCTGGATCGCGAGCAAAGACTCCAAAGTAATCAGGTCGCTCTTTTTCCGAGATCAAGTTAGCCATGGTCGTACGCGCGATGTTCTCCATTTCTGTGAAACGTTCGGGTTTGAAACCACGTAAGGCAAGTTCGTTGTCAAATCCCATGAAAGCCAAAATATTTTTCAATATTCGAGGGACTTTGCACGCCAGAACCGTCTCAACCGTCCCCCAAAAATCAGCTGCGCTGTTATTCTGGTCATCTTCTTGGAACTGATGTTCAACGTGGGCTGTGTCATGGTGGTGATTTTGTCCGTCCGGAACCTCCTATATTCACAAATTTCTAGATCTGATTTTACATAGCATTTTTTATTTTTATGAGGACGAATTTATGTCGGTCATTTACAGCAACTGATAAATTTTGTAGCCTGAATTACTGTATACGACGATGAGCCCCGAGATATTAAGACAAAGATAAAACCATTATTGAATCGAGAATATAATTCTTAAGTCAAGAATAATCTGACATTTGATTCAAGAGTAATGCCATTATTGAATCAAGTACCAAATTGAGATTCAGAATAATATTAGAGTAATTGAACAGGACGATTATATCGGCATTAGATAATAATAATAATATTCTTGGATTTTGAATACAATATAAATTATGTAATATATAATGTATGTTTAGATATTATTCTTTGTTTGAAGAATATTTCATCTCTCGAATCAGGAATATTTTTTATCTTTATTCGTTTATTCTTTATTTTATCTTTAAAATTATTCTTTTATGATGAAATGAAATTCTATCAGGATCTATAAAATTTCATTAAATTCTACAAAATTGTATCTCAATTTTATCTCTGTCAGATCATACTATGCATAATTTTATGTAATCTTAGTTTTGGTATAATATTATGAAATTTTGAAGAAGTTTATAAAATTTTTCGTAACACGTGCACGGAATGTGGGTCTTTTTTGTCCTCATTTCGGAGCGGAAAATAAGTCTTTTTGAGCCAGGATGCAATTCGTTAATTTTTTTGTCCTAGGACAAAAATGCTGCTCAAAAATGAAAATAATTGCCCTCTAGTTCTTCTGGGATAATTATATTCATTTTTGACCAACATTTTTATCGATGGACCAAAAAATTAACGAATTGAATCCTGACTCAAAAATAATTATTTTCTGCTCCGGGATGGGACAAAAAAAGAACCATTTTCCGTGCATTTGACACAAAAAGTATAGTATGCAGCGCGGGCAAATCAACAGTAATGTTTGACTCGGGTGAAGTTGGCTGCACGAGACAAAGGTGAGGGCGAAGCCCGAGCCGAAGTCGAATGCAGCCAACTTCACCCTGGTAAAAAATCACTGTCGTTCCGTCCTTGCAGCATAATGTACTATTATTAATAATATGCTTCTTGATATTATGCTCTATAATTTGATAGAGACCGAATCGAGAAAGAATGACGTAGAATTTTATAAAATATAGAAACTTGTAGAATTTTATCTCATCAAACGAAACCCACGTTTTTCCGTGTATTCTATTGCTGGAATTACGAATATTCTTGGTCTTGATATTTTGTATTCTTCCTTCGAGAATAAATTTTTCTGCGCGCACCAGCCGACGTAGATACCGATTCTCATTTATATTTATTTAATATAATATTTGAAAATAGCCGAACATAGGGAACATAGCATTCTAACCTCGATTCAAACCGCGAATCTAACCTCCAATCTAATCCCGGATCTTACTTCGAAACAACGCAAGTTCGAAATGCTCCTGGAGGAAATCATTAACGGAACAGAATAACATACGAGAATAGTAATCATACCTGATGAGCGTCATATTTTGCACCTTTATCCCCTTTATCTGCCATTTTGAAGCAGGGTTCAGACGTAGCGTATCTGATAATGGGGATGTACGAATATACTACTTGGGTTATGACATGTGTTGGCTAGCAACGCTCGAAGTGATGCCGCGCCGCTGCATTGGCTTCGTGGTGGCGCCACCTTCACTTTAAACCGGCAAACATCACAGTTGGCCATGCGATTACAAGTGATTACTAAAGATTACTGCAGATTACAGAAGATTACCAACGATTACAAGTGATTACAAGAATTTTCAAGATTACAGATGATTACTGAAGATTACAAGTGATTACACATTTCATGTACACCAGATTACAAGAGTGGTTAACCCCTCGATCATAGTGATGTGTGATTAAATATAAATTTTCAACTTTTAGCCTCCGATGGAAATTGAGACACAAGGATCTTGGGTATAACCTCTTTTTCAGGGCTTGGAAGAGCTTCGCAGGGCGGGTTCCGACAGAAATTTTTGCCTCTGAAATTTCATCAGATGAGGTTGAGAATTCATATCTAGCCCCTCACGATTAATATCTATGAAATAAAATGAGCTTTCCAGAATCAGACCTTAATACTACAACTTTACTCACCAAAAATGAATTTTGCAATTTTTGATGAGTGAAGTTATGGTACAAAAAGTTTAATTCTCGGAAGCATGTTTTATTTCAAGGATATTGGTAATAAAGGGCTAGATATGAATTTTGAGCCTCCTTCGATGAAAATTAAGAGGCAGAAACTTCTGTCGGAACCCCGGCGAAGCCCTTCGGAGCCCTGCAAAAGAGGTGTCTCGCAGGTTCCTTGCGTCTCAATTTCCATCGGAGGAAGTTGAAAATTTATATTCAGGCACATGTTACGTCCCGCGACTTTCGGGACTTTTTGATCGATTTGAGATTGCTTTTATCGAGCAATTTTTCAATAAAAATTAAATATGAGGAAAGGGACCCGGTCACCCGAGAGGAAACTTTTTCTTCTCTCTTAACCACCAGGAAGCAATGAATTTAGCCGTCAGCACAAGAAATGGTTTCGAGTGATCATAAATTATTGAGAGGCGACGCCATGGCGGAGCCGATATCGTCACTTCTCATAACAAAATGTCCATCGCCGGGCGTGACGAAAAACATCCGTCGATGTTAAAGAAATTTTGGTTAAGAGCATCGGATTACTCGAAGTGGTGGGCCTTTGTGCACGACGAAAGGCGATGCGTACGCGACGTCGACATAAGGCGCAACACAAAAACTGTATGGTCATAAACACCCTGTGGAGTATTACTCGTTGTGCGCAAAAGCGAAGAAAGAGAGAGAGAGTGAGAATAGAGAGAGAAAGAATGCATCCTAAATCTAAGGGACCTGGTAATCCTTTTCTTCCCTTTTCCTCGAGTGAAAGATTTTACAAATTAAGATCCCGAAAGTACGCAAGCAAATGACTATAATGAAGTAAAATCAAGTATGAGCATGGGTACCTGGGTCAGGTCATCAGTATTGGGCGGGTGTCGGTAGATTATAGGTTATTGCACTTTAATACTAGATTTTATATTTTTTTTTTACTGAGTCGAGATCTCCATGAAAAGAAATTGGTCAGAGAAAAGAATTTTCTTCTTTGCATTTTTTTGTTCCTTGTCGTCTCGTTTTTTTTTCCTCCCTATATTTATGAGGGGTTCGAGCCTTGCTACGATTTTTTTTTGGAAACAACGTCTTGAGGAAATCAATGGATGCCCTGTATGGAGTGCTGCACGTGGCCAGTAAATTACCAATGGCTGAGACAAGGGATTTCAATGGAAGAAAGACTTCGGAGGACCACCCAACCGTCAACGGAAAAAATTAAATAAACTTTTAAGAACATGCCCGGTCCGCTATCGGCCGGATGTGTATATCGTCTCCAATTCAGAGAACTGAATAATTATGTAACTCAAAAATACGCCGGGTCTATAGCCAAAGAAAGAGAGTAAGCAGCGCTTTGTCCCAAGTCTTGGGATTCAGAAGGCGTATGTCCCATCGACATACGAATCCAAGCTCTCGCCTACGAAGGAGGGGCGACACCAAAATTCGGCATCGAATCCAACAGATACCCCAAAAGCGTAGCAAGCGCATTATTTAATTAACGTTTTTCTTGTAATCAAAAATGACCAAATTCAAAGATTTCAGGAGATTTCGTAATGCATGGGTAAAGGTTTATGTGGAAATGAAAATTGTGAAAAAATCCTTTTCCTATAATAATTACAAGTTTGATGAATGAATGTTTGTGTGATAGTTGCGTGAGCACGGAAATAGATCTTTCCTGTAACGACAAGTAAAAGAAATGATAAAGCCAGAACTATAAAATTGCACAAGACCCGGAGTATATAGATAGAATTTTCAATTGTTATAACACATGTAAAATCTGAATAACTGGTTAATAATTATGAGAATTTTGAGTAGTTTGGATACGTTAAAATAATTTCCTTTCGTATAATTATTGGAAAGAATTAATTATAATCCAAAAGAAATAGCATGACATACACCATTGCATCCGAACCTCCGCATGGTAAATAATTATAAAGAAATAGGAACAAATAGAATGAGAGGAAAGATCGAACGAAATCCAGAGCGAGAAAGATACAGAGAAACAGAGGAGAAGTTGTCACCGAACGAGAGTACGAATGAGAAAAGACGAATGGAAATGTACGTGTATGTATGTGTATGTATGTGTGTGTGTGTTTGACATCGAGAGCCTATGACCGGTCAGCTCGTGGCCGATAGGATAAGTCCAACGCAAGTATGGAGGGATGAGAAGGAGAGAGTGACCAGAATGAAGAGGAGGGGTTGTCTCCTCCGCTGTGTGCAGCTTCGAAAACAAGGCATGGAATGAGTGAGAAAGTAAATACGAAATATGTAAGTATGAGAGAGACAGAGTGAGCGTCTTCATGAAAAGACGGCGTATGTACGAGAAATTCGTTTCTGATTATTAGGTAATAAGGGAATAATTATTATAAAGGAATGCAGGAGTGAATGTTACATTATAAGGATAAATTCATGTTAATCATAAGTATACATTTTCGATTATATAGATTCCAGGGGATCATCGGGGATGCGAGGTGGAGGCGGCGGAGGAGCCTGGAGCGTCTATGGCGTTTAAGGGTGTACCACCCCGACGCCGAAACTAAGCCATCCTAGAGGACCCTATATAAGACCGGGTAATGAGCCCGCGGTACGTTCAGAAAGTCCGGAGAAATTTTAAGCAGAATCGCTGTTCGTCGCGTGAATTCATTTTTCTTTTACATACTTTTCATCGTTTGACCACCATATCTCCAAGTTCTCCGTTTTATTTTATTTTATTCAAACTGTCTCCGTGGATTCGATAACGAACATTTTATTTTTCTGAATGAACCTTTTACTTTTTGAACGAACATTTCATTTTTTTTTTGTGAACGAACATTTTATTTTTTTTGGTGGGAATAAAAAAAAACATTTCTTGTGTGAACCAATATTTTTCTTACCCGGAATAAAACGATTTCACCGTTATATATCAATCTCGGCTGAGCATTTACTTTCACCGCGCCATCATTTCACTCTGTATCGTTTTCATCGTCATCATCATTCCATTTTTGCCGAGCCTATTACCTCACTTTGTTTCCATAATCATCGAAGTAGTAAGTATCTCAAAATGTTTTCTCGCATGTGTCATTATATCTTTGTTCGTGTTGCGCGGTGTCTCCGACCCCGGTCGACACCCCAAAACGGCTCGAGGCCCGTAACCGAAACTACCGGGTTACTCACCGTTGAAGGTCTATGAAATATTTTCGTCGTTGTTTTCCCTTTTCGCGTTATTTTTGTCGTTTTAGATTCAGATTTTTGGTGTTAAATTCAGTTTTCTGGAAATTTAAATTTTTGCGGAGATTCAGATTTTTGTGTTTTATGGAAATTCAGAATGTTGTGTTAAATTCAGTTTTGTGAAAAGTCATCTCAATTTACCTTCAGTTTGTGAAAAGCGTCTGATCAAAATTATTTTGCCAATTTTATCTTCCTCATGTTTAAGTTCAATTCTTTGTCCGATTTATTTAACGTCCTTCAAAATTATTTTATTTTTGGTTTCGTGCAATTAGATTATTTCAATGTTCCGAGTAAATTATTCCGAAAAACCCGTTCGTGTTTCAATCGATTGTAGGATTATTTATCGTGTGAATTCATTTTCTCCTAGGAAGTGCTCGTGTTTGAAAATTCAGTGAAATATGTGCGAGTTAAATTCATTTGAGTCATTCACGTTTTGTTCCGGAAACTAATGGATCAATAGTGTTTTTTTGTGTTTATGATTTGATATTCATTTCCAATATAAATTTTATGCATTATCCGTGGTTAAATTCATTTTCAAGTAATTTCGAATTTCGTTGAGTGATTAAATTCAATCGAGTCGTGATTGAGTAAATTCTGTGTTGTTTCTTTGCGTGAGTTGTCCTGTCAAATGACCATGGACCTTTTTCAGCTAAAAATAGCTATCGTTGTAGTAGCGGTCATTTTAATACTCGCGATAATTTCGTTTGTCCTTGTAGTTTGCGCGGATAAACCCCAGGAGGCTTATCTGGAGGATGGCCCTGTAGCTTATTTTCTTCCGCGTCAGTGACAGTTTAGTTCCCGTTTTATTCAGAATTTATTTAATGCGATCATACAATTTTTGTCCCTTTATATTACGAGTTTATTTGTCCGATTTTGCCGAATTACAATTTATTAGTCTTTTCCGATGTATCTCGCGAAAATTAAAGAGTTTTTGTTCGTGAGATTTTATTTTAATTTGCCATTGTTATCAAATTATGCACTCTCCGCCCATCCTGAGCAATTTTCCGCAAGGTTAGGCTCAAAATAGGGCAATAACCTGGCCAATGCCGATTTTATCTCGAATAACGTGTTAAAAGGAAAGCCGCGCTTTTCGTGGCCGAGATGAGAAAAATCGAGGGTCAGGACGTAACAAAATTTTGGGGCTCGTCCGGGATGTTGAGAGTGCATTTATAAATTGTTTTGATTTTCTTTTTCTTTGTGTTTGCATGATTATTCCCATGAAAATTTTTGTGTTATTTGAAATTTTAAAAATATTGCGCATGTTTTTTTTTCTATTCCTTGTTGCCATTATATGTATTGTTTCAACTGGATGAGGGTGGACGAAGGTAAGTCCAAGCGTCCACCGCTGGTCAACGACCCCGTCGTATAAATGCATAGGCAAACCCGTTCTAAAGTTCGTGTTGATGAGTCCGTTTTAAGTAATTATCCCAACGAAAGGGAGCGTGTTGTAGAAGATGATGAAAATTTATCAGAACAAGAGGATAATGATGTAGATTTGACCGAGACCCTTGAGACCAATAATTCAGAAACTGTCAAATCCTCTGAGGGATTATCTCGAGTTTCATCGTCATTATCATTAATAGAAAAGGAAGAATTTTGTGATTCCGAGGAAACAAAAAGTACAGAGTTAGAATCCGAGGAAGAATTGATTTATGGTGCGGAAAAAGAATTATCTCCGTCTGAGTTGGAATTGTTTAAGAATAGTCTCACGATACAGCAGGCTCTCGAAATAAAATCACCCGTGAATAAGGAAAAGTCTAATCCGTTAACTGTCGCTATATCTTCGAGGTCAAATATTTTCCCATGGTGTCTTTTTAGTGGTGTAGTAAAAACACCAGAGTTAACTGTTTCTGCCAATAAAAGTAGTAATTTACCCTTTTTGCCTTCTGCTCGAGTTTCAGAAAAATCTTCAGAAAATTCAATTTTTAATAAAGTTAGAAGTCCGATTGCTTTGCCATTATTACGAACCCCTGTAAAATCATTTGAACGATCCGAACCTGTAGATGAACATTCTCTTTGTAGTGATAACGATCAATTTTCAACCCCTGTGGGTGGCAATTTGAGCACCTCACAGAACCCAGAGGATAGTTCAACTCCGCGAACTAATAGAAATTTTAATGCTCGGCGAAAATTAAATACAGCAATAAATGAGCAGGTTAGAGCATATGATCCCGCGACGCTGTCTGCCTTGCGTGAAGCGTTGCGGTTCATCCCCAATTTCGACGGTAAAAAAACATCGCTTGGTCGTTATATCGCAGGTATAGAGGAGGCCAGTCAAATGACCGGAGAGGCGCTCGATCAGCAATTATTGAGACTCCTAAAGGTCAAACTGCTGCCCTCCATTTGGAATAAAATCTCTAAAATCACTTTTCGGAATCTTAAAGAATATACAAATTTTCTGCCTGAAACATATGATCCTCCTAGAGATGTATATCAGTTAATAGCAGAGTTGGGAAACAGTTATCAGAAGCCTTTAGAGAGTGTAGATGATTATGTCGATCGTATCCGATATTATGCAGAAAAGATCTTGGAAGCTCAGGCTACAGAGGAAGGGATTACTAGTGAGGAACGTGAAAGGGTTGAGGAAATGGCGCGTAAAATCATGCAGCGTGGGTTATTGCCAGAAATCGAGCAGCGAATGAAGGATGAAGCCTCCCTTAGTGACACGGTAAACCGAACAAAGGTAATAGAACGCCAGCTTGCCGACGCCAAACGACTAAGAGAGGGGGATTCACAGAAATCGCGTTTATCCGAGAAAACTGAAAAAAGAGCTAATATGAATGTCGTGGGACAAGATATCGTGAATGAGAATAAGAAAGAAGTAGGCGCGAGTGCTCCGCCGGTCGTGAGCTGTCAGAAAATTGTGAAAACTTCTTGTCTGATTTCCCCAACGGTCGAGGACTATTTTAATAAACGCCGAAATTTACTTGTTGAAATTAAAAAGTGATTCGACAAACTCATTTAAATAACCCGCTACGCCTGCATCCGCTCATCCAACGAGGATAGATTCGGCTGGTAAATACGGGAAAGTAATTGATAAAACATACGAACATACTTCAAGTTGTTCAGTTTCGATTGGGACACCCACCAAAACTCACGTGTTCCCAACACCTCTTCCTAACTACAGTTCTGTGCGCTAGATGCACGCTCTGTAATCTCTAACTACAGTTCTGTGCGCTAGATGCACGTTCAGTCGTAGTTACTATTTCTCTAACAATAAGTACAGCAGTCCTGTGCGCTAGATGCACGCTCTGTAATCTCTAATCAATCGTATAATCAATCTAAAAATCAATTCGTAGCAAGTTGATGGCGCATTGAGTTCCTTTTTACAAAGTTGGTTATGGGCCAAGTTTTACCAGGTTGTGTCCCTATTTGGGAAAGTTTTTTGCGACGGCTTAGCAATGTGACGAATTATTCTCCGTTTAAGGCGGCCCATCAGTGACAACACTATTCAAAAATCGTGACGTGAAAAAAAATCATAAACCTATCATAATATTTTCTAAATACTCTGTCTGAATAAAATGTATGAATTTCGATGACGTTTCCCGTGATATTTTATCCATAATTTATTATAAATAATATTATAAATAAAGTCTCAACTGACAAAAGTATTTAACGCTGTCAGAGCGATCAAGTCATAAACGATAGCTGATATTCATATGTTTCCTCGCCTGCAGAATGACAGACATATATTGTATCCGAGATTTGCACACACGATGACTTTCGCGATTAAATTTCTCGGGAAAATCCCTGGCAAGACACAATTTTTTAAATACCATTGGAAAGTTCACGATTTCATCTTTCAATACTCAAAATTTGAATAAGAACTCTCGTCTTTATCAAAAGGTATCATGTCACTTCCGGTGAAAATGGAATCAACTGCCATAAGACCCATGCTAAAATAGGTAATTTTAAATCACTCGTTCGCAATAATTTGCCTGGCAACATACCCTGAAATTTTGAGAGAGCATTCATTGCATCTTAGATAAAACTTTCCCGAAGTTTCATTCGTATCGCCGGTTTTTTAATTCACTGATGAGCCACCTTAATTGATCGCGTATACTACTTTTCTTTGTAGAATTGTGTGAGCTTGTCGGGTTTGCATTTTGATGGAATCTGTGACAAGAAAGCAGTGTAGCTGGGACTTTGTATGATGACGAGTCGAATGCTCCGAGTTGATTGCATAGATCATGCGAGGATGGAAAAAGTTTAGAGCTTCGTCGTATTGATAACAAGCAATGCTTACGGATCCTTTTCAAGCTTTGATGATCCTGTCAAAGGTCGAATCATTTTACACCTATACCAATGATATTTAGTGCGTACAAGTTGCTTGATCTCACATACGAGTACAATAAAATGCTGAATCGTACAATCTTGATTAAAAAAATGCTGTATTATCGTTGAAAAAAACACAATTTTCTTTCGTTAAAATACTCTAAACACTATTTAATAGCTGTTTAATCAGTATTTATTTTCAAATACACTAACATAACATCTTGAGCGGGGAGCGATACCACTATGAAGTTACATAACTCGTCAAGTACTTCGTTCGAATCGAATTTTTTCTTGTCAATAAATTTTTTTTAAATAATAAATTTTTAGATTAAGTCCTTAAGTCCCGTTTCAAGACGTTTTCGGACGTTGTGCTTACTTATTAACGATTAATGAACATAAACAATGTAAAAAATAAAAATGCTGGTTATTAATATATGGCAAAGAGATCAGTCACAGATCGGAATCTTACAGCAAGGAACACAGTCGACCCTCGGAATCTTAACGAGAGAGCGTATAATATAGTCTCTCGGTCTAACTCGACGTCGATGGAACACGATCGTGGCTCAAAGGATTGTCCTGCTCGTGCGAGAGCAATGAAAAATTCGAGATCGCGATGCTGAATTCCGTCAAGGGGATCGTTGGGACATACGAGAAACGAGAGTACCAAGATTTTTCGAGCAATGCAAGTAATTAACATTTATTTCACAGGCGATCTCATAAAATAAAATTGATGCTGAAGCAGAGCTAGAATTTTTCCAATGAAACGAATTTAGGCAATAAAGAATCGTCGAGATAGAGATCTCTCCGCGAGGAAAACGCGAGTTTGAGGGACGAGCTGCAAAGAGCTCTTGAAGAGAGCGAAGCAATACAAAAAGAAAATATTGAATCGAAATTACACAATGCAAAGAACTTATCAAGTTCACTTGGAATTTAAATATCATTAAAACAATAATAAAAATGTAATAAGCAATAATTAAAGTGTAATAAACAATGATAAAAATGAAAATGATGGATATACTTGGATGTACGTGGAAAAAACACAATTCTCTTTATTAATATACTTTAAACTTTATTCAATAATCAATATTTATTTTTCGAAATACACCAATATAACCTTTCAATTGGGGAGTCATATCACGACGAGAACGCACTTAAAAGTATATAATTGTTTTTTTTCACCGGTTCTGTCCGAAAATGATAAAATAGCACTGAAC
Organism: Rhorus exstirpatorius; assembly: GCA_963564615.1. Taxonomy (NCBI): domain Eukaryota; kingdom Metazoa; phylum Arthropoda; class Insecta; order Hymenoptera; family Ichneumonidae; genus Rhorus; species Rhorus exstirpatorius. The sequence goes on along the minus strand of OY751319.1, from coordinate 3,529,323 downwards.
TCTAGCACTGTTCGTTTTTTTTCAATTTATTTTTATACTTCACTTTCGTAATAAAACCTCGGAACTTTCATTTTAAAGTAACGATAAAAAAATCGCGTAAACGACTTTCGGGAATGCCGAAGCAACAAAGGCAGCTTCGTTAACCAAAGATCATACGTAACGTGACATACGTGATTTCAGCCTTTTAGCCTGGTGTGACAGGTGAGCGATGAATTTGCGGTTAGATTCACGGGTAGTGCGGAAATTTGTGGCGGAGACAAAAAATCACAGCAAATGATGATGATGTACGTCGAATGAAAATAATAAAATGCAATATCTCTCATATGTCAATAGCTACAGCGTTCATTTGGGCACCGATCAAAAGAGAAAAAATAAATAAAAAATATTCGTGTTGATATCATTGCCTAAGTCCGTATAATTCATGAATAGTTCGGAAAATAAGTTTCGTTCTATAGACCAAAAAAAACACCATAAATGGTGTGCAAAAAGTTGAGACAAGTACATTTCCTTGCGTCGTTTTGTCTAACCTTACAAAAAGATGTCAAACGCAAAAATTTTTAAAATATTTCCTTAGAAAAGTATGTCAAACATAAATAGTTGTAAAATAAATCCTCACAAAAAGTTCTCAAATAAATTCAAATCATCCAACTCACAGTTGCCAAGTACATTTTTATTGTTTACATTGTTTATTAACCATTTATAAGTAAGTCACTCCCCCTTTTTCAAAACGTAGCCCTCCTCCTTTCTCATCCGGGCTTGGGACCGGCAATGGCGGAGTTTCTAATACAACACCAGGTGGTTTACCAGACAGAAGAAAAAAAAAAAAGGAAATAAAACAAATCAAACAAAATACTCGGGTAACCCGGAAACTAGGGTGAACTTCAGCCCTCCAAAAAGGTTACCCGTTAGACTGCCAGAGCAGCAAGACCACAAATAAACGGGTTCAGACCAAAATAATCAAACAAATTATACGAAAAAGCCACTTTATTTCTGTCAATCGCTCCACCCTCGGTGCTGCTAACAACGATCACCTAGTAGCGCGTTACGGTAGTCGCATTCCGATCTCAATATACGTCAGGTGTTCAATCGTCGTTGTCCGTCATCGTAGATAGCCGGGTGTCGGTGCGTCAAAGCGAAAGGTAACCGAGGCGAGCATGGGTCGCTAGGCTTCCGGGAAAGCGAGAGATAACCGTGGCGAAAACAGGAGGGAGGGGAAAAAGAAATACAAAGATAACCGGGTAATGCCTGGGAGAGACGGGGTTAATCGAAGGGATTCATTGCCCTTACTCGCGAGCGCCATAGGCTCGCGTAATGCTTCGAGAAGAAGGTTCTTGTAGCCCACAAGTTGGTAGGTGCGTCTCAGTCACGATCGGGATCTCGCGGGTCCTTGGCCGGGTCCTGTCGTCTGCCCGCGGGATGAGGAGGCTTGATGGCCGACAGTGGGATGTGGCGCGGCACATTACGGCCTACTCGCGCTACGTACGGTCCAGCTTGTTCCCAATCCTTGGCGCAATTTGGACAGTCGCGGACCGTGACGTGTAGATGTCCACAGCGCCAACAGCATCGTCTCGCGAGTTCCGTGCACTGCTGCCTAACATGCCCAGCGCGACCGCAGTTGAAACATTTGCCGAAGCGGCTGCGGTCTCCCGTGGGTGGTCGGCGACCACCTGAGTTTCCCGGCGGATGGCTAGGGTACGGTCGTGGTTCGGCGTTGGCGTCCTCGAGGTGGCGAGACGGACGGTGCGGCGGAGACTTACTTGAGTGAGCGGTCGCGGCATCCCGGGGAGTCGCTGGTGGTTCGGGAGTGTTCGATGGCGTATCAAGGTCCAGGGCATTCATGGAGCGTGAGACGGGGTCGTGCTCGCCAAGTTCCACGTCGTCAGCCCAGTTAAATGGCACGTTCTCAGGCGGGTCGTCGCGTGGTTCCTCCATTAGATCTGCTGGTTGTCCCAGGGAGTTCGTCGAGGCTGGGCCGAGTAGCTCGCATTGGCAGCTGAACTCGGCGGTAGTTGGTGCGGCTTCGCATTGCGTCGACGCGTCCGAGAGAACAACTTCGTCGACTTGCGTCGTGGCTTCGGTCGTTGCCGGAAACGGCTGGATACAGCTTGGGGCGCCGTGCGCGCGGACGGCCCGAGACTCCTTGATGGGGCAGTATCCGCTCCCGACGTGACTCAACGCTAGTACCTGGTCGCGCAATACGCGCAGGAATCCGGGTTGAAGGCGTTCCACCACCGCTAGCGACAAGGCGTATGGCTCGAGGGGTGCCCAAAACGGGTTAGCGCTGAACTCTCGTACGTGGAGGCGGGCTCGCTCGTATTCGTGTTGAGCGCACGCTTGCTCGAACTGTGCGCGCTCAAACTCCTCCTGAATCGCGTCTTCTCGTTCTTGTCGAATCTGGTCCTCATCGAAGTCTTCCGTCTCGAGTTCGTAGTCCGCGAGGCTGCCGCTAGGTGAAACGGAACCGAGGTCGATGGTCTCGGGAGTGCGGGGACCTTCTTCCATCGGTAGGTCGGATGACGGTGAGAACTCGTGATCTTCCATGGTGGTCGTAGCCTCGACAATCGTTCGAGGTCAGGGAGGGTCGCGCAAGTCGTAGATAACCGGGGACGGGTAAGACAATAAAATTATCGCGGGGTAACAAAAGGAGGAAGAAAAAGAAAACAAAAAAAAACTGCGTAGAGGGAGAAGTCGCCAAGATAACCGGAGGTAACGGTAATCAAACCCACTAGGGCGGGGTGTGAAATAGTTAACCGTCGTCTGATGCGCCACACTCTTCGGATAGCTGACGCAGGTAACCGTGCCGTCTATTACGCCCCAATCTTCAGATAACCGTTGGAGGTAGCCGTATCGTCTCCTGTCATGGACACCACCGTCAGTCATTAGTATGGGTTTTGAGATCGTGAATGTAATTTTGACCTACCCAGTTGCCATTCAGATCACGCTGTCGCAACACCAAGGGTGAGAGCTTTTCACACTTGAAAAAGGGCCATAACAAAATAACTAACTTAGCCGCGATCTGCCGCCTTGTGGAAGATAACACGTGTTGACGTTTAAAACTAAATCTCCTACCTCGAAGTTTCTTTTACGCCTACGCTGTTCTTAATAGGTAACCGTACGACTGAAACTGACTCTAGGGAGTGGGTGACTGTCGCCCTTAATCCTCTTAATCTCGACAGTCGCTTGCTCCAATCCTGCGGCGCCACCCGCCACATTCCCGCTACGTTCTCGCTTCGACGGCAAAGAGGTCGACGTTTAAATATAACCAGGTAACCGACAGGGAATTCGCGTGTGTCCAGGTATCCGGCTTACTAGAGTCCTTCTTCAGGCGTTTCCAGGGCAATTTGGGCACTCGTGTTTCGTAACACCCGCGTGTCCGCAACGGTAACAGAAACGACGGCGTTGTTCGGGGCACGCGGTAAAACGGTGGCCTGATTGCCCGCAATTCCAACAAGTTAGAGGTCTACGCGGGGTTCCCGAATCGAGGGTCGCGTTCATGCTCATTGGCGTGGTCGCGGGGTCCACGTTCGGGATCGAGGTAACCGGGTGGCTCGACGCGATTACCGGATTGGGTGGGGTGCGGCAGGGCGTTCGAGTAGCCACGGGGCGCGGCGTTCCTTGGCGTCGACTTGGCCCTGAACGAGATTGCAGTGCATTTAGGTGGTCTAATCTGTCTGTGGCGGCCTCCGGTTCGCCTAGTAAACTATCTTCCTGGCTGATCCCTCCACTTGGGTCGATTTCCAATGCCGCGTAGGTGGTTCGAACGGGGTTACGCGGGCTCGATTTCTGGGGAGGACGCGTGTCTCGATAAGCTAGCTCGGGGCATAGCGATTGATCAGGTGTTGGTGGGGCACGGTACGTTCGCACAGAGTCGAAGCTCTTCTGTAAACGCGTGGCCATGTGCTCAAACGAATCGAAATCGTAAAGATCGTCACGGTGGATCGCGACTTGGAACCGCGGTAGCATATTTCGGTGCGCGTATTGCAGTTGCTCTGCTTCTGGCCAGGGGGGATTCAATCGTTCACATAATCCTCGGAGACACGTCAGATAATCCGCGACCGATTCGTTAGCTCCTTGCGTCCTACGCATGATTTCGGCTCGCAACGCGTACTGGTAACCGGGGTCTCCGAATCGATTTCGGCACGCTGCGCGAAAGTCGTTCCAGGTGGTGAAACGGGAGCGGTCGGTACGGAACCAGATTAACGCGATCCCCTTGAGAAAGAAGGGCAAGCAACGAATTAAGTCGGGGTCGCGAATAGCTACGAGTTCACGGCCTTCCTCGATTCGCGTTAAAAAGGTATCCACGTCTTCGCTTTTGGTACCCGAAAATTCGATATTCCATTTACGCATAATATGCAAGACGGCTGAAGGTGACGGTGGGTAACGCCCCGTACGCGAGTCATTAAAGGAGACTTCCGGAAACGAGGGATCTTCGAAATGGGGAGCTGGCCCGGAACGCGATGACGTTAGCGGGTGAAAGTGCACAGCGCTCGTAGTCTGTGCTTCCGGCGCGTTAAGTGGGCGCGCATACCGGTGGTCGACCTGGATTCCGGTTGTCGTTGATGTCGATGCTGGCGCGGTTGACGGGACTGCGGGGTCCGTTGGCGGGTCCTCGCGGTTAGTAAGGGGCCCTACGGTATTATCGATGCCCGAGTCTCCGGGTGGGAACTCTTCCTCGCCGGGTGTTAGTGACGCCGGGTGTTCGGCCATGGTGAGCTATGGGGTTTACGCGCGACTACAGGCGTGGGATCCGCGGGCTAAGATCGGGGTTGATGTTATAACGCGGAAGATAACCGGTAATGAATCGTCGAACGAGTTCGAAAATCGCCGAAATGCACTCGTGGTCCCGAACAGGAAAACTTTTAAATACTTGGCGAGGGAGAAGATAGGAAAGACGAAGCGAAAACCAATTCAAAGGAATAGCGAGGGGAGTGTACAATAACCGGGGAGAAAAGAAATGCAATTATGGAAGGACCCGAGACAAGTAGAATCAAAGAGGAGAAGAAGCACAAGGCGACGAGAAAGAAAACTCGAAGGGAAGGAGAGAGGGAGAATCTGACAAATGAACAAGAAAACGGGGACGAAATCAAAATAAATTGAACCAGGGAAAGAGATATGGGAAAGTTAACTAAAATCAGGAATTAAGAAGGGGACAGGAGAACAAAAAAATAAAGGGAGAGGGTGAAAGGGGAAAATGAAGTTACCAAAAGGGAAAGCGATAACTTGAAATGAGAGCAAAATTTAAAAGAGCAAGGCGCGAAGGAAAAAAAGAAAAAACAAGAAAAAGGGATAACGGAATATTAATGAGATAAATTGAAAAGGGAAATTAAGTGGGACGAATAGAGAGATAACCAAAATTAACCTGTTCGTTTCTTGAAGCACGAAATTCGATTATTATATTCCCGAGATGTAACGAGAATCGTTCACACAGAGACGGAGGACGATATATACGGTGCGTAGCGATAACGGTCGCGAGAGTGTAGCCCGGGTGGAGCGCGTTCGTACGGGACACGTGCCCGGCTAGCTCAGTCGGTAGAGCATGAGACTCAGGGTCGTGGGTTCGAGCCCCACGTCGGGCGCCAATTTATGAGGAATTTTTCAATTCTTCGACTCAGACAACTGAGCTCAATTTTTCCAAATTACACAAACGATAATGTCCTGAATACGATATCCCAATCTAACCAAAAATACGTAACCTCCGACTATTCGAGAGTTAGGCGCCAGGTAACGAACGAATCTCGCTCGTTACCACCATCCATGAACGAATGGCTTATTTATTTTTCACTCCCAATAGCCGGCAACTCGATAGATAAAAATTAAGTCAGTACAGGATGCCGGCTACGCTCACCAAAAACGGTACGATTATGGTAGAGGGGCGGGATCCTTAGGTGAAAGAGAACAACGCGATGCTTCGGGAAACTAATTTATTTTTAATCGATCCCGGTGATCACCCGCACGTATTGCGACGGGGATGTACAGTAGGTTCGGCGCTGTACAATAAAATCGTGCTTAACTTAGATTTACAAATTAACAAAACGAATGCGAGCTCCCGAGAGCCAACGATACGAAATACTCAACTGTGGGCGATTTACAAAGGTAACCTTACTAAATTAGAACAAAGCCGGCGGATTCGCCGATTTAAGATACCCTGACTTACAATATTATACTAGATTCAACGATAACGCGTCTCTTTCAACGCGACTTACGATAACGGGAGGAACAAATCAAAATTCACGCGTATCTTCCACAATAAATTACAGGCTTGCTTCATATACCAGGCTTGAGAAAACACAACGAAATATAACCGGAATTCACAGAAAAATTAAGACGCAAGTTGTGAGTTCGTTACCGTCGTCCTGAGTAACAGAAAATCCGGATTATCGAATTCAGAATTTAGGCCAAATAACGTAAGCTTAATCTGACGCGCGGATATCGTACCCACTCCAGATAACCGTAGCTTCTCCGATCTTCACAGATCACGCAGGTAACCCAAGATAACCGTAGATAACCGAGATGCGAGATCTCACAGATAGCCGAAGGTAACCCAGATAACCGAGATACAAGATCTCCACGATAGCCAAAAGATAACCAAGATAACCGGGTACGATATTCGATGCTCAAGACCGCCACGAGAGAACCAGATAGTTAATCGCACACGAGGCGAATTCGTAACGACACTCAACAAAATGTGTGATGCGATAATCACGAATAAATGAACGATATTAAATTACTAGAATAAGTCGCGAGAGCCAAAATAATTACGAAAAATATAAGACGAAATTAATGCCTGAAGGATACGATAATACGAAAAGGTAATACAAAATAATAATACCCGAAGAATAATATGAACAGAACAAAAAGAGTGACTTGATAATGAGGCGATAATCTCATTCGCGGGCACACACCCACTCGTATACTACAAAATTAAGCAAATATCGACATTCGATAAACCAAAACCAAATAAAAGAGACAAAGAGCCACACGGCTACCACGAGTGAATGAGTTTATCACCTGTACAATAAATATGGAGCTGGGCCTCCCCAAGTATCTCGCTGTTAGGTGACGAGTCCGAATCTCACGTCTTCCAGGCCGTTTGCGCGGAGCACTTGAGACGACGCACTTACTCTAGCTTATTTAACAAACGTATCTACTCTCTGATGGGTCGGGAAGAAGTAATTTTCGATGTTCGATCGTCGCTCTCTCGGGTCGATGCTCTCCCCTCTTTTCGGCCCTTGGCGCTCTAGTTGTCCCTCCTAGCGTCAACGCTGCCCCTCGATGTTCCTCTATGCTAATTGGCCGTTCCGTTCCTCTTCCACTTCGCCGTAGTCCCTCGCGTCCGAGAGCTTTGGCGATTTGGCCGAGGACGTGCTAAGGGCGCGTAATTCGAACGGTGTACCCGAACTATTTGGCTGAAATCTCAAAACCCTCTTTGCTCTGCCGGCAGTAATTACGTTGCCTCGCGGGTATCTTCCCCGGGGATCCGGTTACTGGCTTGGATGGGGTCAGGGTCCTGCCCGTGGATGGCGGTGGCCACCGACACTGTCCACGCGGGCCCCAGAAACCTAAAGACATCATTGTCACCTCACCCATCTTCGCCAGTCCCATAAACCCCAACATAAAGAGGCGCCGGAGATGATCCGGTCCGCGATACCCGCAATAACAAGAGGCTGGTCCAGCGCCAGGCTGGGAAGTCGTGGGAGGAGGGTGACACAGTAATATTTCGGCCCATTTTCCAGCTCGCTCCCTGGCATCCAGTATCCGCGGGCGCAGATGTTATGCGACCCGCCTACATTAATCGGCAAAACTCCGAGTCAACCATACTTACCAAAAATAACTTCAATCGGCGAGGTGATCAGCCTCCCGACAACACCATAAATAGATAGCCAGCCAAATTTCAGATAACCGGGAGCCTTAATAGACGCTAGGTAGCCATTAATTGCCGAACTTCAGGTAACCATCACGTGAGCGACTAAATACCAGACTGAACCCCAAAACATAATCTTTATGGAATAAAACAAACTAAAATCTTGTATAAATGACGAATTCTATATTTTACTGAAAGTTATACGGAGATTCTTTACTGACGTGAACAATTATATTTTATTAAAACCAATGACTTGACTCCGTGACAAAACAATGACAAAACAATAAAATGGTGACCAATTCCCGACCATAAGGTAACCGATCTTATTTTACCTTAGCGTAAGAGTCGAACGTGCGCCGTCCCAAGGTCGTAAATCCGACCTCCTGACCGCACACAGTTCGCGCATGTGACGGGGCGCAAAATGTCACGTCACAATGTATACACAGGTGTAAATTCATACATTTTCAGAATTCGATATTTCGAAAACTATTGTGAGATGCCAAAATCGTTTTGTAGAAATTAATTTCACATGAAAATTAAGCTATACGTAAAGTTGGAACGAAATCGGTGGGCCGACGATTTTAAAAGTTTATCCTGGCGGGTTTTTATGTGTGTAGCCAGCGTGTGTATGTCCGTACTGTTTACTTATACTCTACTGTATACCTATACTTTTGCTGTAGATTACAATGTAAGCTGTAAGCTCTCCTCATTCGTATTGGAACCATACATGTACATGTGTGTCGTGTCCGTGCACAAATGACATTTAGCTATATTTATTGAAACGTTCTTTGTCGTTTTCAACCAAAAGTTTTCAGTTTCGCATTTGTATTCGTTGTGTGAAGACCTCAGTCTATGAACGGTGCTCTGATCTTTCACCATGGAAGTTACGTTCTTATCGAATGTGAACGTGAAAAATACGTTCATGAAGGATTTTCATATACTTTTGATAAACTTAGTAGCTGCGAAGAAAAAAAGTTTTGGAGGTGTTCTTTCAAGACGGATGGATGCAAAGCCCGTCTACACACGTGTGTATTTACTGGCCAGGTAATATTTTTAATATTTTCATCAGAATTTAAGCGTAAGTGAACATTTTAAGGGCGGAATGATAGGCTTACTATTTGACACACGAGTGCGAAAGAAATAGCCTTTTTAGCGCTTTCGTATATTCTCCGAGATGATTCCGCAAAAACAGAAAATTTCATTGTTCGCTCTATTAAGAAAGAAAAAAAAAGTAGCTGGTCTTTTTTAACCATCTATGACAAGATGGAGCAATATAATTGTTGCGGACCGGATCGTTTATCATTTCACCTTGAAGGACACACACGTGGTCATAACGAAAAGATATATCTCATAAAAATTGAACACGTCACATTTTAAGATATAAATTCGAAAATAGTTAATCGAATAGGGTGCAGTCCTGAAAACTGGAAATCCCTGATGCATCTGAAATTTTACACTGACATTCTTTTCGACAAGATAACATTAAAAAAAAATTTGGCGACGTACAGTTATTTTCAAGATATCAAATTTCGGAACGTGATTTTTTTCGCTCCGTTCTTTTTATATTTATATTTATCACACTATATTCTCATCATATCTATATATGTAATCGCACTTTCCGTTTTGTGCAGATTTTCGCTGGCTTGTTAGCTATATGTTTATATATGACGCGTTCTCCATCTATTCGGCCCCTTATTTTCGTTTGGTATAACATCGGTTTCATAATTAGCCATATAATAGTACTACCTAAGCATGTATTGGACGTACCTTCCCAGCCAAAAGTGACTTTCGTCGACAATATTGCATACTTTATGATAAACTAAAAATCGTAAAAAATTCAACTACAATAAAGACGATAAGAATATAAATTTCGCATAATTATAATGCGAAAAGGTATCAATAAATTGTTTAAACACAACGGTGTTTAACAAATTTTTAGAGAAAGTTTTTTGTTGACACCTGAAATAAACTCGTTGATTTTTCTGACTACACATGAATTTTTTTAATATTTTCTTATGAATTTGAAATTTTGGTTGTCGAAAATTTTTTAATTTTAAAAAATGAAGGGAAAATCGCGAATTTTGGAATTTTTTTTTGTAAAAACGTTCTATATTCCAATTAAGAAGTTTCCAGGGCATTGAGCGAAAAGTTTCGTAAATACAACTTTTACAAATTTTCACAAACCGAAATTTCAAAATGATAAGAAAATTAAAAAGAAAATCATATGTAGTCATAAAAACCAACGAATTCATCTAACATGACAAAAAAAAAAAATTTCGTAAAAATTTGTTGAACAATGTTTTGTTTAAACAATTTGATGCTAACTTTTGGGCATTATTATTATTAAAAAGTAATCTCCTTATCGTCCTTATTGTGGTTGAATTTTTTCCAATTTTTATCTAATCATGAAGTATGCAATATTGTCGACGAAAGTCACTTTTGGTTGGGAAGGTACGTCCGATACATCCTTAAAGGGGGGATATTACGATATCTGCGGCCCCTATTTCTGACCACGTGTTCTTTATATTTCGACCAAAAGAAAACACTTTATCTAGAGTAAAAAAAATCGATTTTCGATTAAATAACGACGCTATAGCGATTGAAAGTAAATACAAAGTCGATTTGGTAAATTTCGGATCTATGACGATTTTTTCATGGGTTTCATGGGTAGTTGTGTCATATTGTGTGCGTGCGTGTGTGTGTGTGCATGCCTATGTGCGGGTGTGTGTGTGCGTGCGCGTGTGTGTGTGGATGTGCATGTGTGTGTGTGTGTGCGTGTGTGTGTGTTCGTGTGTGTGTGTGCGTGCGTGCGTGCGTGCGTGTGTGTGTGTGTTCGGGCGTGTGTGTGTGTGTGTGTGTGTGTGTGTGTGGGTGTGCATGCGTGCGTGTATGTGTGTGGTTGGGGGGGTGTCTACCGGGGTCCAGGGGTGGAGCCCCGATGGGGTCCAGGGGCAAAGCCCCGGCAGGGTGGTTCGGGGGGCGGAGCCCCCCCGACCGTCACAAACATAGATTTTTATGTTTCAAATTTTTTATTTATATAAACATTTGATTTTCGATCAAATAACGGCGCTAGAGCGATTAAAAGTACTATTTTATTCCCTGTTTAAATGCTTCGGCACCGCGTTCCTGAGCCGAATATCAACTTTTGTCACTCTTGAAAAAGTTTTTTTTTTGTCAAAATATAAAGGTCACGTGGTAAAAAATAGAGGCCGCAGATATCGTAATGCTGCCCGGATCGGATGTATCGTGTTTTTGGAAGTATATCTGTTATTGACGTAGTAGGTACCTTACTTATATTATACCGGCATTTATTCGTTGTGCATGGCTCCACGTTTTTCCTTAAGGTGGTGTCAACTCTTAACCAGCATTCTCATGGTGCCGATCCGGGATTTATAGAGTCCGAAAAAACGAAAAATGCGATCAAGCGGTGAGCTGTTCAGGTGACTGAAACACCAGTTCAACTCATATCGACCGTGTTGGCGGGCACATCTACCGCAGTTCAAGGGCAATTACCGAGCAGAAGCGCTCTTCGAAAAATTGTGCAACGAAAATGCATTAGCGTGAAGGCTGTACCGCCATCGCCAGCAAACCTTGAATCTCTGGTGATTCCCGATAGCTACAAGTACTATGTAGCATCGAAAGATGAAACGATATTATTTCTTTTGGGAATCAGTGGGAGCGATAAAAATCGAATATTATTGTTCGGTCGAGAAGATGCTGAACATTGGAGTGCTATGATGAAAACGATTTATATGGATGGCACATTCAAGATAACTCCGCCACTATTCTCTCAAGTTTTCGCAATTCCCGTCGAACGTAACGGTTTTGTGTTTCCGGTTTTGTATTGAGACAGAATTTTTTTCTCGTCGAAATTCCACCCGGCGCGGCCCGGGTCAAAGGCTGCCGGGGCTCATGGCTTTTACTGTTTTCTTTATTTTATTAACTGAATCTATTTTCAACTCGAATAGTTGGGCGCCAACTAGTTTTGATGAAACTAGTAAAACGATAGTCGACTATAAGATTTATCTTGTTGGTTAATATTCTTTTATTCAATTGACTCTTGACTCTATACGCGACTCAGAGATTCTCTTTACTCGGGGGAGGATTCACTGGACGACCCTTTTTACTTATAACTACGTGAAATGACAGAAAAAGGAGGATGATGGTCCACTTGGACGAAATAACGGCAAAACACTCACTCGTTTGTCGTCGAATCTTTCTCACTCGCTTCTCTTTACTTTAATAGTCGATCCTCTCGGGAAATCCTAGGCCGTTAGGTCGCTGTCGACCTCGTTCTCGCTTCTTATGTGAATAAATTATTCTCTCGACTTCAATTGCTTCTCAATACTTTAATAGACAATGAACAAGACAAATTTGATGGACAGAATAATGTCTTATACCGGCGAGCCCAGGACACAGAGTCCCGTCTCTCGGCCGCTCTCTCGGGAAACTCTTCGTTCTGTTAAGTGGGGGAAGACCTCGACCCTACGCGCGTGCGTCGCCCAAATTTATCGACCACAGTCGATCGAGATTTGCATGGCGATCGATACCCGCCGCTCCCTACCTTACCGCCTCCGTGTCCTGGCTAAGAGTCGCGACGGCGAGCTATCCTATTCTCCTGTCACAGTATGCTTTTCTACCCAACAAGCGACAAGAGACGTATTGTACGCTCTTCCGTTTGATAAAAACGGTTTGGCCAAATTTCGAGCCTGAGAGTATCTCGACTGATTATTAAATGGTGATCATTAACGCTGTGACCGAGACGTTCCCGGCGGTGGAAATCCACGGTTGCTTATTCCATCTTGCACAAAATATAAAAAAAAAACTGGGAAGGGACCATTTACTCGCGGAGTATAATGGAGATGCCGATTTTGCACTCCAAGTTCGCATGATCGTAGCTTTGGCGTTTGTTCCTCTGGACCACCTAGATGAAGCTGTTCGACGTCTGTATGATCACCTGCCTGCGAATCTGCAGACCGCATTGGAGTGGTTTGAGGTGAGGTTAGGTAGCTATAATTACATCGAGAGTAAGCAACAAAATTTTACCGCTTAACAATTCCATCTGAACTTGAAATCTTAAAAAAATCAAGTTGTTATCTTTTTGTATTTTTGGCTATCGCATATCGCTTGTACATGCAAAGTTTCAAAGAGATGAATGGTTGCGTTCTCTGGTTAACACGCAGTGTATAGCTTCGATAACACTGTATTGGCTTCCCTTTCTATTTCAGCTCTTTTAATATTTACCACGTTAATTCATGGCTTGGTGTATTGGCTTCTAAATGACAAAAAGATCTTCATAATAAGAAAGTACATGAAAAAAAATTGCGCAAAAACTCTTTCAATTTTTTTAAGTAATAGTAAATCAATGCAAGGTATTGTGCCCGCGAATTTCGTCAAATCGTTAAGGACAGGTTTGTGGGTGATTATAAAGGTTGAGTAAATCTCAAACTCGAGTATTAAAAAACATTCGGCCTAGTTTTATTCGTGATGATGAAGTGCATGTTACAATGTAGCTCTTGATTATTTGCATTGAGACCGACTTGTCTGTAACCAACTATATATAGCTTCCACTCGGGACAGCTCGTGATAGTTTACAGCGCCTTTTTATATGACTGCATGACCTGATTAATTGATAGCCTTTTGGTTTAATCCCCGAAAAGGTGGCATCGTACGTTGCCTGCTCAGCGATGCATATGTCGCAAAAATTACTAAACTTTAAACTGCTACGTTTGTACAATTGCTAAATCATTTAATCTTTTTGCACAATTTATTGCTAACTGTCCTGATTTGAATATAATTCTAAATGATGAAATCTGGGGCACAACAAAGGTATGAAAATTAAAAAAAAAATTAGTTTGTTACGTTCGGAAAAAAAAATACGTTTCTCACTTATGGTATAGCTGAATATGCCCTTTTAAATAAGAAATATCTCGACTGTTATTGATATTGAGAAAAAATTTTCATGTCTAAAAATATACGTGAATTAGCGTGTATTCGCGGGTGCATTTAAGTATTTAATTCTTCGTTCACTTGATCACTCGCCTATTTGCTCATGTTCTTTTGAGTGAGGTGCATGTTTCTTTATTTGCATGGTTTTTTATTCGTGCTTTATAGACTAATTACATTGGACGTCTTAACCGAAACAACACACGGTCAGAACCGCTTTTTCCTCCAAATATATGGTCAGTGTACAGTAGAGTTTTGTCCGGCCAAAATCGCACCAATAATTTCGCGGGAGCGGCACATCGGACACTCCAGTTAGAGATCGATGTTCAACATCCATCAATATGGAAATTCATTGATGGATTGAGGGCTGTCCAAAAAACGAGGGATGCTCACTACGCAGCGTTCTTGAAAGGAGTTCCACCAGGGTACAAAAGAAAAAAATATCAAGAAGCGGATGCACGAATTTCATATACAGTTCGGAAATTCCACAGCAGAGCTCTTATAGAATATTTGACAGGCATTGCACAGAATTTTCTATCGCCGTGAAACTTTGATCGCCTTTTGATGCACCTTGCCTCCTCTGCTTTCATTAGGGCTAATAGTCACCTGTATTCTAACCGCAATATTTCGCTTATAGCTTCTGCTTATAATTCGTAATTTTTCTACGACAATTTGACTTTTGAAATAATTTTATTTTCCATTTAATCTAAATTATATTAGGGTGATGGGGTAAGAAACAGTCTTTTTTTGTCTACGATAGAAAAACGAGAGAATCCTACCAAGCTATATGTACAGCATACGACATCACGTGTCATATTTCCACGGAATTTTTGTGTAAGCACACTAAAAACATTTGAAATATATAATTTTTCATCATAAAACTTCGTCCGTTCGTTTATTATTATTATTTTCTACAAATATTGTGGTCAACGCTTTTCGTAATTTGCCACGCATTGCACGATTGTATATATGTATGAATGAAGATCTTCTCGCGGTGTATAGGGTACAATCTAAGAATCTAAGGGCTCTCATACGGGCACCGCAAATGCAGCGGTGCATTTGCAGTCATTTTAGCTGGGTTTTTGTTCTGGTTTTGGGTTAGGTTTGGGATAGGTTGGTATATATATATATGCCACCACCACCGCTGTCGCCACCTTATACATAAATATGGAACCCAACCATTTAAGACGGGTTTGGTTAGGTTGGGTTTGGGTTGGATTCGGATTTGGATTGTGCGGGGTCAGGTTAAAGCGTGCGTAGCTCTCGAATAATCGGAAACCCTAGTATACGTACACTAATAGTTTATACGCTTGTTTTGCTTGCATAAGCTTAAGGGGGGACAGTACTGAAAAATTTGAGCAAAATGACTAAAAAATAGATTTATCGTTTTTGTCGGAAAAATGTCCTTGAAACCTTCCTCCATCTATAAAAAATATCATGGTAGTGAAAAAAATTTTTTTTTAGGTGATTTTGAGCCCCATAAACCAAAAAAAGCGTTATTTGCGTCGTATTTGATATACTAACGCCTCCATCGGTCGTCAGCGTCGTGGATAATTTGTGCAATGATCAATTTGTGATATACTTTTCGCATCTGTAATTTTTTTTAAATATTGCTTTTATTTAAAGAGTATACCAAGGATATATCGTATATACAATACATGGCGCTTTTACCGCCTTTTCTGTGTGGTTCATGAGTTTGACTTCACAGATGACGCTGAAATTCGTAAATTCTCATTGCGGCCATATGGTAGCTTCCACTCTATCCTATCCTATACTCATTGCTTTCATCGAGATACACGACTTCTGTCAAATGTCTACGTGTTATCAAGCTAGCCTGATAAATACGTTATTTCATTTCTCATTTATTTCCAAATTAATTATATTGAAGGGAAATCGTTTGGTGATGAGTGGTGGCCTAATGAAAATGTTTGGCGGTAAATAGTTTTTTTTTTTCAAATAAATAATAAAAAAATTTACGGTCACGTTGGAATTGAAAGAAACTCGTTTGATAATGATTGGTGGCCCAATTCAAATGTTTGGCGGTCAATACGTTAAAATTTTGATTATTCATTTATAAAAAAAACTATTGACCGCCGAACGTTTTAATTAGTTCACCAATCTTCACTCAACGATCGCCAAACGATTAGAAAAAAAAAGTTGTACGGCTATCTCGTTTCCTTCGTTTCCGCAACAAGAGTGCTGCCACCAGCCAAGTTGGTGTGCGGATTACAAAGTAAGATCTGTCGTGTTTCGTCCAGCTGTCTGCTGTTATAACCTTTCTTTTCACAAAATCGGGTTATATTTGTGTATCTAAAGCAATTCGAGAATCGTGAACCAAGTACCAATGATTAAATGTGATTTCTGAAACATGAAATGAACAGCAATGTTCACTCTTGAATTTATAGAATATTGATTTTCTCACATATATACATATGCGATATGAATCATTTACTATGAACAGCCAACAACCTGAGAAAACTTTTGAAACAGAAAAGTGTAATTTTTTCTCAAATTTGTATGATAATTTCCCAAAGCTTCATGTTTTATATGTAGTAATGTGCGGAATCTGCAATACTTTCAATAAAGTGATGGTAAAACTGATGTTGGATATCGCTGGTTCGCAAGTGTCGGATGGGTCTTGCGACACGTTACACGTATTTGAAATTTGTAAGCTTACAAATTTTGTAAAAGCTTCATAGCTTACAAAAAAAAATTTGATTCATATCAAATGAGCTTACTTCATATTGTATAAATATATTACAGAATGAATGCATAATGACAAGCCGGTCACGGAGCCTGATAATCCGATGCAGCGACAAAGATTTGACAGCGTCGTCTTTCGCTAGAAATTGTGAATTTTAAAGATGAGACTTGTGATAATTTTATTGTGTAAAACAGAAACATGTTTTTATTGTAAATCAGCCGCTTTTTATCAACATGAGTGATTAGGTTCAATTAGAATGACATATATTGGATCATCGTAGGTAATCGATGAATCGCTCAATAATATCACAAATTTGGGCTCGTACAGAGAAGAAAGGCCTATGAGATTGAATTAAATAGCATAGGTTTCATTTTTTGCCCCAAGAAGTAAATTCTAGGAGTTTGAACTGAATCCATCATCTGGATCTATGCCTCTCTTCTTGTGAGTTGTACAATTTTTCCAGTAGTGATAACTTGTAATGGCCATAAATAAACTCCAATATCAACTACTATTCGTCAGGAATCTTCACAGAACAAAATTCAGCCTTTCCCATTCACTTTTTGCTTCTTAGGAATTGTTCCAAGAAAAATTCATTCAATCGCGTTTATCTCGGAATTGTATTTTTGGGTATTCAAAAAATCTCTTGCGCATTAGTTTTAGTCCGATCACTTTCCTCTTTAAAACACATGTTCTAGGGCACATTATCTTAAAACTGCTGGAAGGAATTTGGCGTAGTGTCAATAGAACTTATTTTCTGGTACATAATGTACGACAAATTATAATTTTAAAAAATACCTCTGCATTGGTAATAGCTTGAATAGCCAAATAAAGTCTATTGGAAAATTCCTTCCGCAAATTTTTAGATTATAGTGGTATATGTGCGAGGAACAAATTTCAACCCTCTGCGATAACACTGTATGCGCAGGGAACATTTTTAAGAAGTATACTATAGAACTAGAAAAATAGCCATAACTCACAAAATATTTGACCTACACACCCTGAGTTTTGGTCAGTTTCTAGTTCAAAAGTTTCATAAAAGTTTTCAAGATTTGAAAAATATCCATATACAAACAAAAAAAATTCCAATTTCAGTACTGTCCCCCCTTAAGCACGAAGGGACGATGATGTAAACTTCTGATATAGAAAAGTCGAAACGCTGTATATCTTGGATAAATCATTCTATGTATTGTGACGTGACATTTTGCCTCGCCACCCGCACGGAGTAGTGTCGACCATGGGGTCGGGTTTACGACCCTACGACGACGCTCTTCGATAGACCACCCGGGGAATTTCGACTCACTTTAGAATAAGTTTTGTTTTATTGTTTTAGTTTACTACCTGCATTGTAGCGTGGCGAATAATTCATTGGGCAAAATGATCGTTAAAGAAATAGAAGGAATTTAATTTTAGAGTTTGGAGTAAGACCAGCAGTTATTTATGCCATATGAGGAGTGAAATTCCGTGTCCCGCTCTCGAGCTCACTCGCCGGTGAGGAATAACTTGGGACTCGCGAGTGGCGGTGACGTGTCGCGGGGGCGTCTCGCTCGTGGCCGAGCCGTGCATCGTTGGCCCAAGAGGGTTCGAGCGATACTTTGCTCATTACGCAGGCGAATATTCGCCATCATTATTCGTGGGAGATAGGGATGCCAACGGAGACATTGGGAATTGGACCGATATACAGCGTCACCCGCTCCGATTGACTACGCAACCTTGATGTTGCACCCTCCCCTACTGCCTCCTCAGTCGTCATGGGCCGTGAGATTCGGCGCCTTATTTAAGGGGATCTTTGGGACGGAGCCAGCAACGCGCTGCTGTTTTGCCTGGTGGCGTTTATTGTGGGCCCACCGCCTAATCAAGGGACGCTTTGATTACGCGAGGGAGGTCTCCCCCGTTGCTGGTAATCATCCACGGGATCCCAGGAGGAGGGCGATTGAGGGGCAGCATATCATAGCTGCGAGTAGAGGCTCGCACACGGTTTCGGTCGCGGGAGGGGTGGTCCCTTCGTCACCGTCACACGTCACTCAACGAAGAAAGCGAGAAAATTAAGGAAAGTAGGGAGATGAGACACCGGCGGGGCGATGCGAGAGAGTGGGGCGCGCGAATCGAGGAGAGAGTGGGCCACCGAGGTAAGTTGATCGATGATAGAGGATCATTAGATCAGTCGTAATTTTTCGGGAGTCGAGCAAGGAGCAAGAAGTAGTGGTGCGTGCTGAAGTACCGGACAACGGAGGAACTCGGTGAGCCCAACTCTCCTCACGCTTATTTCTGCATTAATATTCGAAATTCTTTTCTCGTCTTGTCCATCATGCGTTAATTTTCAAGAGTAGCGACCACGGTCAATAGCGATAGTCTCGCGATCGTGGTCGTGAATAATTGTTTTTGAGTATTTAATTGAGTTTGAGTAATTGAGACTGAAGAATTGGACTAGAGAAATGGGCGAGAAGAGAATTCCTCCGAACTGGTCTGAACAATTAAGTGTCGAATTTATTGAATCTTTTGCCTATCGTATTTTTGCCCAATAAATTGCGCTTTTTCGGTAATTAAGTTTGCGCGTTACTATTCAGTATTTTAGTTAGACTCCGCGTATTTACTTGAATTAATTAATATAATCAGTGAAATATTATTTCGTATGTGGAGCATTTCGTTCTATCAAGTTGCGGGCTCAAGGCCTCGCGCTCGAGACAATGGTACGCGCTCGCGCGCCGCGCTTGTTTATCTTTTCTCTCTCTCGCAGCATATACTCGCCGAGCGCGGAGAGCCAGAGTCTCGTGCAAATCCGTCGAATTATTTTGCTTTATTTCGTGCGTATAATTTATCGTATTTTTCGTGTACCGGGTAAGCCATAAGTAATCATCTTTGCCGTATTTCCGATGCCTATTCCGACTCTTATAGAATTCCGTTTGCGTACTATATTACCTCGGTTAACTATTACTACCTCGGTAAATTCACGAAAATCTTCAATTAATATCTCAGTCATTTATTCGCAATAGTCTTATTATCGTTACCTCGGTCATTTATTCGCAATAGTCTTACTACCTTTACCTCGGTCATTTCGTTGCAATAATTTTACTATCTTTATCCCGATCATTTATTCGTTATAGCGCAATTATATTACCTCGGTTAGTGATTACTACCTCGGTTAATTATCACTACCTCGGTAAATTCACACAAATATTCAATTAATATCTCGGTCATTTATTCGCAATAGTCTTATTATCGTTACCTCGGTTATTTAGCTTCAATAATTTTACTGTCTGTACCTCGGTCATTTCGTCACAATATCTTTACCTCGGTCATTTAGTCGCAATAATTTTACTGTCTGTACCTCGGTCATTCCATCACAATATCTTTACCTCGGTTATTTAGCTGCAATCATTTTACTGTCTGTACCTCGGTCATTCCATCACAATATATTTACCTCGGTTATTTAGCTGCAATAATTTTACTGTCTGTACCTCGGTCATTTCGTCACAATATCTTTACCTCGGTCATTTAATCGCAATATTTTTACTATCTCTATGTCGTTCATTTATTCGTTACAGCGCAATTAGGTTACCTCGGTTAATGATTACTACCTCGGTAAATTTTCGTCTAGCATTATTGTCTACCCGTGTCGTTACTATAGCATATTTTGTCTTAGGTCATCGCTATTGAATGGCGAATGATTATGAAATGAGTAATTCGAGAAGTAGCTGGCAAATGTATCGGATACCATCCGAGAAAGTATTGTGAACCTGAAATTGAAGCATTATCTTGAATAAATCCTCGAAGGAGGTATTAATATTGAGTTCCGAGTTATTGTCACTCTACTTTGACCCTGCCCCTCTATCTCGCCTCACCCGTTCGTTCGTGCCCTACGCAATTCCGGGATTCTTATCGAAGCAAATAAATAAAAGTCGGTCTACAACCGGCGGTACTTTGTACCTGGCGCCCAACGCTTTGACTCGAACTTTCCCTTTGCTTGTGGTCAATTCTTTAGTCTTTTTGTCCGGCACGAAAGGTACGGGTGATATGCCCGATCAGGAAGTGTGGTAGGAAAAATCCCGTCACAAAATGGCGCCCAACGTGGGGCCCGAGTGACAATATTCGGAGTAACGATGCATTTGCCATAGGTTTTTTTTGTCTGTCTTTTCTTTTGAGTATCGCGTATAGAATAGAGTAACGTGATAGCGCAGTTTTAGTCTTTCGCGAATTAGGTAAGATTGAATAGTTAGGTAAATATCCGAAACTCGAGAATACCCAGTACCCCAAAATGATAAAAACTAAATGTAATGTAATTTTATCCGTTTCTTTTCCTCATGATGCAAAGTGCGATTTTCGAGCAAGAAAGTCTCGTACCTGGTACTGCTTTTAGCGCCCACCAAAGGTTTGAATTTCTCGAAAAATCGCAAGTATGTTCGTTTTTTTTGTTCTTATTTTATTCTTATCCGATTTATATTTCTTATACGATTTAAATTTCTTGTGTGTTCTTATGTATTCCCTGTAATCATGCAGAGCGGGGAATGATACTTAGGTAGTAGCCCCGGATTAACCATTAATTCGCAAAACGAAAATTGTTTTCTTTTTGGTCCTAACGTACCCGTACGAAAATTCTAACGAAAGAAGCCTTTCTTTCAAAGCTGGTATTCCTCGAAGAGAATACTTTTGTAATACTTTTTCATCAATAGCCTTTGCCTTGTTGCTGATGGTCTCCAAATATTAAATTCGTATTTTTCCCAAGTTCTTTCGTATGTAAATGTACCAGCGCCGATTATTAACAAAGGATTAGCCTTTGTTGGGTCACTGATATTCCTTAAAATTAAAATTCATATTCCTCTGTAATTTTTTTTATTTTTGCTAGCAACCTACATGATGGCAGAGGATTATCCTTTGTCTCGGAGTTGGTAGGCTCCGAAATAAAGCTTTTATTTCTCTCTAGAGATTTTTCTTTAAATTTACCAGCAACCCGAATCATAACAAAGGATTAGCCTTTGTCTCCTCACTGGTATTTCTTCAACTCCAATTTCTTCTTTCGCTCTACATTATTATTTTTTTTTTGAGACCTGACCCGTAAGTCAAATCATAACAAGGGATTAGCCTTTGTTTCGTTACTGTTATTCCTTAAAATTTAAGTTCTTATTTCTTTCTACATGTTTTCTTGGAATTCACCAGCAATCAGAATAGTAACAAAGGATTAGCCTTTATCCAACCACGGATATGCCTCGACGGGTATGATCATCATTATTCCCGGTGTGCCAAATTACACCATAGACCAAAAATAGCAGCGAAACGGTGGTTATGTGCCAGTTTTTGTCGTTGTGTGGTTCTTGGCTCGAGCAATCACGGGGCGGTGGTTGGTAAGGAGTCTTCGAGGGAACAAGGGAAATCATCAAGTAGTGTCGTGGGAATCAACATTTTCGATTCGCGACGCATTTCCAAATATCGTTCGCGAGACACCTCGCGTCGACTATCTCCGCGAATTACCTCGCGAATTACCTCGCGAATTACCTCGCGTCGACTATCTCCGCGAATTATCTCGCGAATTACCTCGCGAATTACCTCGCGTCGATTATCTTCGCGAATTACCCCGCGAATTACCTCGCGTCGACTATCTCCGCGAGTTACCTCGCGAATTACCTCGCGTCGATTATCTTCGCGAATTACCTCGCGAATTACCTCGCGTCGACTATCTCTGCGAATTACCTCGCGAATTACCTCGCGAATTACCTCGCGTCGACTATCTCCGCGAACTACCTCCCGAATTACCGCGCGTCGATTATCTTCGCGAATTACCTCGCGAATTACCTCGCGTCGATTATCTTCGCGAATACCTCGCGGATTACCTCGCGAATTACCTCGCGAATTACCTCGCGCCGATTATCTCCGCGAATTACCTCGCGAATTACCTCGCGTCGACTATCTCCGCGAATGACCTCGCGTCGATTATCTTCGCGAATTACCTCGCGTCGACTATCCCCGCGAGTTACCTCGCGAAATACCGCGCGTCGACTATCTTCGCGAATTACCTCGCGAATTACCTCGCGTCGATTATCTTCGCGAATACCTCGCGGATTACCTCGCGGATTACCTCGCGGATTACCTCGCGTCGAATATCTTTCGCGGAGTATCTCACGCCGACGACCTGCGTGAATTACCTCGCGACTTACTTCGCGAATTATCTTGCGAATTGCCGCGCGTTGACCATCTACGCGTTTTAATGTCGCCGCGAATTAGCTAGCGTCCATTATGTTCGGAAATTATCTCGCATCGATTTTTGTTTGTCGCGGGGAAGTACTTTGTCGCGAAGTATCCAGCCTGGGCCACTTTCGCCTGCACTCATCTTCGCGATTATTACCGGAACCAACAACCCTGCGGGCTACCATCGGGCATCCTCTCGAGTGAGCGCGCAGTCGCCCGGCAAAATGCTACATCGAGAGGTGACGTGATGGGGAGTTCAGTACCTTCCCCGACGCTTGGTCCCGCTAGCCATAGCCCAATAACGAGATCGCTGCTTTGCGTACCTAGCCTTTAGGACCTTCGATTACTGTGCTTTTATCGTACCCTAAGCTACTACATATGCTTTTGCTTGCTCTTAATGTATTGTCTGTGCTTGTCTCTGCTTATTCCCTGTCTACATAGGATCCATATTTTTTTTTAATTTGTTTCCCCGTGTTGGTCTCACGTGGCGCACTCGGACAGCGAGCCTGCTCGAATCGAACTCTATCGGTATGATTCATCTGTATGCTAGCGGTTACCATCTGTTATCACGACCTTCCCCGCATGTTGATTAACCCTCCTTTTACGCGCAGTGCATTTACTACT
Organism: Rhorus exstirpatorius; assembly: GCA_963564615.1. Taxonomy (NCBI): domain Eukaryota; kingdom Metazoa; phylum Arthropoda; class Insecta; order Hymenoptera; family Ichneumonidae; genus Rhorus; species Rhorus exstirpatorius. Next base: position 3,506,011 of record OY751319.1, on the reverse strand, counting down.
AAAGTATCTCGCAAGCCACGAAACGCAGCCGCAGTATGGGTCTGCAGGCACCAATACAGGCGAGCGACAACGAACAGGAAATTCCATCCAGGGAGTCCCCGATAGAGTGGGAGCGAGACAATGAGGAGCCGGCCCCGGAATCACCAGACGGGTCCACAGAAGATGAATTTGAGGAGGAAAGGCAGGCGATCATGCCTGAAGTTATCGATATCTCGTCCGCATCGTCAGCCAGCGGAGAAGAGATAGCCGCGGTCGCCGCGGCTTGGCTCGAGGATGACGAGGCCACCGACAGGGAGGGTAGTGATCCGGAACCGTTCCCTCATCCTCCCAGGGGTACCGAAGAAATGAGGCTGGCCATCGAGCTCCAGGACGAGCTACTCCTGGGACCAGGTCCGATCTGGAACCATATCCGGCCATATGCCAAGGAACTGATGGCCGTTGAGTACCTGCGGCCCGGGTTCTTAAAAGCCCTAGCCCAGCAAGCCCGGGTGCTCACCCACCCGCAGTCTGGACATTGTCCCATCCTCAAGGGGTTAAATAACCCCGTTAGGAGAGCTACGTCGCTAGACGTTCGGGAGTTCCCACCCTCCACCGAGACAGGGAGCCAGACGGACCCTCCAGCCGAGCGACGGGATCAGGCCGTGCAGTGCACGACGGCCGCGTGTCAGGCGTCGACGCAAACAAGACCATTGGACGAGCTTCTGGCCCATCAACTTAGCCTCCGCGAGACCGCTCCGGGAGTTAGCGCCACTTCTCAGGCGGAGTCGAGGCCACCACGCGCTCCCGGGCGCGTACCAGCGGCCTACACCCCCGAAGCCGACGAGCTCGAGATTCGGGACCGAAGCCCGTTGCGAAAAGCACCTGACCGGGAGAGGGCGAGAGAAGGACCCCGCTACGGCGTTTGTTTTAATTGCGGTGATTGGCGTCACGCTCGGCAGGTGTGCCCAAGGCCAAGGCGCACGCATTGCTATCGATGCGGCTGGCCAGGGGTGACGGTGCGAAACTGCCCAATCGACGGTCCGGCGTACGAAAATGAGAGAGGCACAGGAGCCGCCGCCACTCCCGACAGGGATTACGGGTGGTCACGCTGAGACGGGAACCACCGCCACGGCCTGCATATCCTCACTGGGACCACTGGATCGTTGCCCCGCGTCTTTTACTTATTTTTTTTCTTCCCCCCCCTTCCCCCTTTTGTTTTTTTTTCTCTCCATCTTCTTTCAAATTTCCCGAGTGGGGTACGCCAGGGTGGGCGTTCATTTTTTTGTTTTTTTTTGTCCTTTTGTTTTGTCTTGCTGCGTTCTAGTCTTTTTGGTTATACTTTTTTTTATTTCAATTTTTTTATATTAGGTGTGCCAACGGTCCCACCCAAAGACGCTGGTGTCGTCGTTGGGCTCCGTCTCGCTGGACGAGAAAAAAACGCCCCACGGGGCAAATTTTCAGTTCGTTTTTTTTTCCCTTAGCCTTTTTAGTTTCAGTTTTTTTTTATTATTAAGGTGTGTCAACGGCCTCACCCAAAGACGCTGGTGTCGCCGTTGGGCTCCGTCTCGCTGGTCGAGAGAAAAGCGCTCTTCGGAGCAAATTTTAAGTTCGTTTTTTTTTCCAGGTTAGTCTTTTTGGTTTCAATTTTTTTTTATGGTGTGTCGACGATCCCACTCGGACCGCGGGCGGGATCGCCGAGCTCCGTCTTGTTTAACGAGAGAAAACGCTCTCCGGAGCAAATTTTTCGTTAGTTTTTTCCCCGTTAGTCTTTTTAGTTTCATTTTTTTTTGGTGTGTCGGCGGACACACTGAACTTCGTGTGCCGCCGAGCTCCGTCCCGCTTCACGGGAAAAAAGCGCTCTTCAGAGCAAATTTTCAGTTCATTTTTTTTTCTCTTTTAGTCTTTTTGGTTTTATTTTTTTTTGTGTGTCAGCGGTTACCCTGAACGTCGGGTACCGTTGAGCTCCGTCTTGCTTCGCGGGAGAAAAACGTTCGGCAGAGCAAACCCTTGTTTGTTTACTTCCTTTTTTTTTTCTTTTATTTTATTTTATCATCGTTATCATTTTTTTTGGGTGTCGGCGGTTACCCTAGAACTTCGGGTACCGTCGAACCCCGTTCACTGGAGAACAAAAATTTTGCCGCAGGGGAGCTTCTCTCACCTTTTGATTTATTGTTTATTTTATCCGGTCAGGGATCATACGCCATTTTTTTTGGGTGCACGAGCTCCGTCCCACTGAGGAAAACTCGTGTCACGTTTATCTTAGTTTTTTCTTTTCAGTTTTTTTCCTTTTAATTTGATTTTAATTTGACCGTAGCGCACATAGCCTCAGCACAAAGAGAACATATATTTTTATTTTTTTTTGTTTGTTTTGGTTTCACCTGTCCCTTTTGTACAAATGTTTTATCTCTCACACGTTCAAGTCATGTACAAACATTAAAATGCCTCAATGAAGGAAAAGAAAAACGCTTATTAAACCTGTCCCAGTAGCGTAAAACTTCGAGTTTAGCCCCAGTAATAGAGAGGGGTATTCTCGAGCAACGGAATTCATCGTCGTTTACTTTTCTTTTGGGAGTCATCAATTTTATTAGCGATTTAGTTTTTAGTTTCGGTGTCTTAAAGGTGGGTAGCACCAACTGGCCCAGTGACGGGGCCAATTACATCACAAAATTGGTTGTTACGTCACAAATTGGCGAAATAGACTTTGAGATGGAACGTCACGAAATGGATTTTGGTTACGTCATAAAAGGGCGCCTCACATCACAAAATGAACTTTGGAATAAACGTCACAAAATGCAGATTAGAGTCAGCTCGTGCAAGTCGAGTGTTCAGATCAGACCTGCGCAGAAATGGAGGAAAACGCCTGTGGCGTGGTTGGAGGTATTATCTGGGCTCCGAGACTGGGTCTCGCCGAGTTTCTTTGTTTCAGCCGGGAAATCTGCGCACCTGGCCCTCTGGTCGTCGCACCCGTGCGGATCGGAGTCGTCACAAAGGGCAGCCAACCATCATCGCCGCCATGTCGCCATCAGCCAAGTCGACGAGCGCCGTTCACCATCTACCGGCCAAGGAAACTCTTTGGAGGGGGCTTTGTGACGTGACATTTTGCCTCGCCACCCGCACGGAGTAGTGTCGACCATGGGGTCGGGTTTACGACCCTACGACGACGCTCTTCGATAGACCACCCGGGGAATTTTGACTCACGTTAGGATAATAGGATAAGTTTTGTTTTATTGTTTTAGTTTACTACCTGCATTGTAGCGTGGCGAATAATTCATTGGGCAAAATGGTCGTTAAAGAAATAGAAGGAATTTAATTTTAGAGTTTGGAGTAAGACCAGCAATTATTTCTGCCATATAAGGAGTGAAATTCCGTGTCCCGCTCTCGAGCTCACTCGCCGGTGAGGAATAACTTGGGACTCGCGAGTGGCGGTGACGTGTCGTGGGGGCGTCTCGCTCGTGGCCAAGCCGTGCATCGTTGGCCCAAGAGGGTTCGAGCGATACTTTGCTCATTACGCAGGTGAATATTCGCCATCATTATTCGTGGGAGATAGGGATGCCAACGGAGACATTGGGAATTGGACCGATATACAGCGTCACCCGCTCCGATTGACTACGCAACCTTGGTGTTGCACCCTCCCCTACTGCCTCCTCAGTCGTCATGGACCGTGAGATTCGGCGCCTTATTTAAGGGGATCTTTGGGACGGAGCCAGCAACGCGCTGCTGTTTTGCCTGGTGGCGTTTATTGTGGGCCCACCGCCTAATCAAGGGACGCTTTGATTACGCGAGGGAGGTCTCCCCCGTTGCTGGTAATCATCCACGGGATCCCAGGAGGAGGGCGATTGAGGGGCAGCATATCATAGCTGCGAGTAGAGGCTCGCACACGGTTTCGGTCGCGGGAGGGGTGGTCCCTTCGTCACCGTCACACGTCACTCAACGAAGAAAGCGAGAAAATTAAGGAAAGTAGGGAGATGAGACACCGGCGGGGCGATGCGAGAGAGTGGGGCGCGCGAATCGAGGAGAGAGTGGGCCACCGAGGTAAGTTGATCGATGATAGAGGATCATTAGATCAGTCGTAATTTTTCGGGAGTCGAGCGAGGAGCAAGAAGTAGTGGTGCGTGCTGAAGTACCGGACAACGGAGGAACTCGGTGAGCCCAACTCTCCTCACGCTTATTTCTGCATTAATATTCGAAATTCTTTTCTCGTCTTGTCCATCATGCGTTAATTTTCAAGAGTAGCGACCACGGTCAATAGCGATAGTCTCGCGATCGTGGTCGTGAATAATTGTTTTTGAGTATTTAATTGAGTTTGAGTAATTGAGACTGAAGAATTGGACTAGAGAAATGGGCGAGAAGAGAATTCCTCCGAACTGGTCTGAACAATTAAGTGTCGAATTTATTGAATCTTTTGCCTATCGTATTTTTGCCCAATAAATTGCGCTTTTTCGGTAATTAAGTTTGCGCGTTACTATTCAGTATTTTAGTTAGACTCCGCGTATTTACTTGAATTAATTAATATAATCAGTGAAATATTATTTCGTATGTGGAGCATTTCGTTCTATCAAGTTGCGGGCTCAAGGCCTCGCGCTCGAGACAATGGTACGCGCTCGCGCGCCGCGCTTGTTTATCTTTTCTCTCTCTCGCAGCATATACTCGCCGAGCGCGGAGAGCCAGAGTCTCGTGCAAATCCGTCGAATTATTTTGCTTTATTTCGTGCGTATAATTTATCGTATTTTTCGTGTACCGGGTAAGCCATAAGTAATCATCTTTGCCGTATTTCCGATGCCTATTCCGACTCTTATAGAATTCCGTTTGCGTACTATATTACCTCGGTTAACTATTACTACCTCGGTAAATTCACGAAAATCTTCAATTAATATCTCAGTCATTTATTCGCAATAGTCTTATTATCGTTACCTCGGTCATTTATTCGCAATAGTCTTACTACCTTTACCTCGGTCATTTCGTTGCAATAATTTTACTATCTTTATCCCGATCATTTATTCGTTATAGCGCAATTATATTACCTCGGTTAGTGATTACTACCTCGGTTAATTATCACTACCTCGGTAAATTCACACAAATATTCAATTAATATCTCGGTCATTTATTCGCAATAGTCTTATTATCGTTACCTCGGTTATTTAGCTTCAATAATTTTACTGTCTGTACCTCGGTCATTTCGTCACAATATCTTTACCTCGGTCATTTAGTCGCAATAATTTTACTGTCTGTACCTCGGTCATTCCATCACAATATCTTTACCTCGGTTATTTAGCTGCAATCATTTTACTGTCTGTACCTCGGTCATTCCATCACAATATATTTACCTCGGTTATTTAGCTGCAATAATTTTACTGTCTGTACCTCGGTCATTTCGTCACAATATCTTTACCTCGGTCATTTAATCGCAATATTTTTACTATCTCTATGTCGTTCATTTATTCGTTACAGCGCAATTAGGTTACCTCGGTTAATGATTACTACCTCGGTAAATTTTCGTCTAGCATTATTGTCTACCCGTGTCGTTACTATAGCATATTTTGTCTTAGGTCATCGCTATTGAATGGCGAATGATTATGAAATGAGTAATTCGAGAAGTAGCTGGCAAATGTATCGGATACCATCCGAGAAAGTATTGTGAACCTGAAATTGAAGCATTATCTTGAATAAATCCTCGAAGGAGGTATTAATATTGAGTTCCGAGTTATTGTCACTCTACTTTGACCCTGCCCCTCTACCTTTTCGTCCCTCAGGTGAGCTGAGCTAGTCGAGTTGCCCTCGATCTCGCCTCACCCGTTCGTTCGTGCCCTACGCAATTCCGGGATTCTTATCGAAGCGAATAAATAAAAGTCGGTCCACAACCGGCGGTACTTTGTATCTGGCGCCCAACGCTTTGACTCGAACTTTCCCTTTGCTTGTGGTCAATTCTTTAGTCTTTTTGTCCGGCACGAAAGGTACGGGTGATATGCCCGATCAGGAAGTGTGGTAGGAAAAATCCCGTCACAGTATATCTGATGACCATGAGAGTTAGGGATTCATGCCAGTGTTTTCACGTACCAGCATATCGGCGCTGAAACGTACTGGCGCCGAAGTGTCCTGGTGCCAAAACGTCCCAGCGTCGAAACATCTAATGCCAAAACGTTCTGACGTCGAAAGGTCCCGGCGCTGAAACATCTCGCGCCGAATCGTCCCAGCGCCGAAACGTCCAGGCGTCTAAACGTCATGGCGCCGAAACGTCATAGCGTCGAATCGTCTTGGCGCCGAAACGGCCGCGCCGAATCGTCCCGGCGCCGAAACGTCTTAACGCCAAAGTATCCAGCGCCGAAACGGCCGCGCCGAAACGGTCGCGCCGAAACGGCCGCGCCGAAACGGTCGCGCCGAAACGGCCGCGCCGAAACGTAATGTACCCATTTCTCCACGCCTCTAGTCCCAGTTAGCTTGTGGCGAAAAGAAAAATGTTCATTGAGCTTTTGAGAACCAAGGCGCTTAAATTCTTTAAACATTCGCTAGCGGTGTGGACAAAACTTTTCGGCGATGCGAAGCGTGGCGATGCGCAGCGCGGTGAATTTATCGAAATCGTTACGAAGCGCTCGGAAGTTTTTGGATTGTGTGGACTCTACAGCAATATATAAATTTTTTTAATCGCACGTGTCGATACGAAAAAAGTAAATAAAAAATCGTCAAATAGCATTAACTAAAATTGTATCGGTTACTGCGCTGCGGATCACCACGCTTCGCATCACCGCGTTTCGCCACGCCGCGCAGCGCTTTGCCCCGGCATAGTGTACGCAGACCTTTAATGTAAGCCCCTGGCTATCGATCTCTTCATCAACACTTTTTTTTTTGTTTATGCCGCTAGTGTCAGTCAGCTTTTTTGTATATAATCTTACCTCGATTTTGGCCTTCCCTCACCACTTGAGCAAGTTGCGATGCAGCCCCCGTCGCATGGCACCAGCCTGTGCAGGCGCGTTTCTCACCGGCAAATCTTGTCCTCGTTGCAGTGGTTGAACGACTGGTCCTTGTACCACTTGCGGTGGAATAATCTGTTGTTCCTGTTGATCAGGCACAACAGGTTCGATATCTTCGTCATCCAAATCTGAGAACAAAATATCATACATGAAATTTCTAGCCGAAAGCTGGTTTAATATCCAGAATTTCGCATTGAAAAGATTATACTTACTCATGCCCAATTCAAGATCGAGTTCATCAAGCTGAAAATGGAACCGCTAAATAAGTTTATACTTTATGGAAACAATAAACAAAACACTTTTACCGATAAAACGAACTTACCTCGTTGTTATTCGCCATCGTGCGTCGTTCTCTTTGTTTTTCTTCTTGCCGGTATGTTAACAATCTCAATTCTCCCTTCTCCCCGCTATACTACATAGCTGTCTCATGCGATGGCTCCACGGGCAATATGTCCGATCGGATTGGTCGATGTTCGAAAGTAGTTGGCACAAAAAAAATTTTAGCCGGCCCTGAATGAGAATTTCAGATTCCCCCGTTTATATAAATTGCCTCATCGGCTCATCGCGATAAAATACCGTCAGCATAACATCATGAATAAGGTATTTTTCCAAGGCACAAAAGTTTTATTGAATAATTAAAAATTATTTTATCCACATGACAGTATTTAAACTAAAATTATTTTTTTTTAGACCAATGATAACCAAGGGAATTATCGAATAATGTGTAAGTTACTTTTCTTAAACCTGCAAAATGCAACATATATGTGCTCTTTTGGTGCATAAGTAGTGTCTTATTGATTATATTAAAATTTATATTTTTGCTTCCTTATAAAGCTTGGCTTTAGTGAAATTTTTTTAAAAGATCTAAATACTAAAGTATTTAAAAAAGCCGAAAAATCATTTTGTTTCTTTTTATTAACTAGTAAAATTGATTGATTAACCTTGAGAGCGCCGAAAAATCTTATATGAGACACTCTCCATAGTATAATAGCCAACGAAGTCAGACGTACATAGAAATACAGCGCTCAAATCCCAGCGGCCTAGAGATTAATATTTGTACGGTGCTTTCTCATATTTTTGTGCATTTATGTATGAAATGTCTCTATCAGCGGAAGCAAAATTTAGAAAAGCCACTCACTCTTAAGGCAGAATTATAAATCCACAAAAATTATTAAGAAGCAATGTGTAAGTTTTAATTATCAAGATTTATTATAACTTTTTATTTTTTTCTTTTGCATTTAGCAGCTGATCAAGAATCTGATGGTCGCGGTTCAGAAAATGCTGGCCCTGAAGGGCCCAATAAAGTTGGCGGAGACAGCGTTGAACCAACTAATGTTTGTGGTAAGCCATAAATAATAGTATTCAGGATAATCATCTCTTATGCCTTATCTCATAATAATATAATGATCGATATTCATCTTCTCAGACAAAGCCATGACCAGACCCCCTCGCTGGAAACGAGCCGGCAGAAAAATTCGTTGCCGAAAGGAGGCAGAGGCGCAGCAGCAACTAGCAAAATTTTTAAAATTGTTGGCGAATTCTCCCCAGTGGCAATGAAGTGGAAAATTAAAATAAATAAGTAAAGAAATGAAAAAATCAAAATGTGCCTCTCAACTTTAATCGTTACATCCGAGCTTTCCTTATTTTCATGGTCAGATTTCCATTTTAAAGCAAAACCTACAATTTTTATTTAAGGGTTCTAATACTACGGTCCTCATCGAAAACTGTAAGCACAATGCCTAGGATCAGGGAAGGTTAAGGTCAACAAAAAATATTCGTTCTCTTTTCGCTAAAATTTGTTAATCTAATATAAAAATTATAAATATAATATCTAATATAATATTGTTAAATTATTAATAATATAAATAATTTAATCTAATATCGCAAACAAAAAAAATGCACACCGCTTTGGTCACACAACTTGTTTCCAAATTTTTTATTTTTACATTTTAATACATACAGATATTGCGCAATATATATACATTTGGATCACGTAATTTAAAACGAATAAAAAAAATCACTGGAATTATTAATCAGTGGCGTAAAGATAGTTTTACATAGCTGTTTATAGGTAGGTATTGTGAGAATGACTTCTATTTTTCATCTTCTATTTTTTCTCTCCATTTTTTTATGTGTTTCGCAGCATTGTCCTCGTCATCTGCTCTTGGAAGATTGAGTGATGGAATAGCTGTTTTTGTCAATATTTTTATAGTTGAAATTTGGCTTTTTGTATCCCAAACTTTCGCAATTCCGTACACAATATTGCGTTTTATTAACGCTGTTGGACATCTTTTTTCACTTTCACAAATTTTTTTAATGATTCGTATTTATAAATCACACGTAATAACGAAATTCCCGAAAATGTGTTATAACCTCAACAGTTTGTTTTCTTTTTTCAATAGTTTTAAAAACGGCCACCAGATGCTCCTATAGGTTTGGTCGTATATAACGAGAAGTTGTCAATTTTTCGACATATTTTTCTATATGATATGAAGTTGTCGGTCGAATGACGTAGTCAAGTGTGCGAAGAAAATGGATGACGACGAAAATACGATGAAATGTTCGTAGCTCCGGGAAACGAAAAAAAAGGGATATCACCGATTTGCTTATAGCCACAGCATTGATGTTTTTCACAATCGAAAAAGAAAAAAAAATAAAAAATATTCGTGTCAATATCATTACCGAAATCCGGATAGTTAATTAATAGTTAGGAAAATAAGTTTCGTTATATAGATATACTCCCGTGTATAAGCGCGATGTGTGGCGTATTGAGGCTGTTAGTACCTCTCGACATGTCGGTAAAGGAGGAAATGTACTTGTCTCGAGGCTCTACCGAGCCTCTTGATATAATCCCGTGTATAAGCCAGATGCAGAGACTAGTAGAGAGATCGCCAACGGTCGCCCTGCGGGTGTAAAGCTGGTCAGGGGGGATTAGTCGTGGAGGGGGTAGTTCGCGTGGACATTGACTCGGGCGGTGTGGCAGATTTTCAGTCAGCTTTGTGCACATTGGCTTCCCGGGTAATGCAGGTTGGCTGAGCGTGGCGAGCACATGGTATCGAGCGAAAACGCAGATATATGTACACGGACCACGGACTGTGAACCGTTTCGGCGGTTTCGGTTTCAAGCCGCGATTCACGCGTTTGTTGTAGAAGGCAACAAATGTGAGAGCTGCCCTTTATTTATTCACTAAATTATGTCTTGATGACAAAAGACGAGTCTTGATCTCAAAATTTAGTTATAATAAGCATTCATTTAATTAAGTGTTATATCACAAAAATTGTTGTGCTTGTATTGCGGAAAAATATGCTCATCAATGCGTTACTGCGTCAGAGACGATTTTTTCATTCTAGCATGAACGTTTTGGCAATATTGTTGTTTATTCATATCTAACTCGACCAAGAGGTATAAAATTAAATTAATTGGCGGTTAAGCCTCCTGTACATGAACCTAATCCGGTAACATGAAATTGGATTCGTATACAGGTCTTGGCAGTCGTCATTGCGTCCGTGACTGCAACTCCGTCGGTCTTGGGATCGATACCACTACGCGCATTTTTTTTGGAATTAATGTGTTTCTAATATTTATTTATTTTTTTGTATTTATATAGTAATAACCCCGCAGATGTACGGAGTAAAATATACGGTATAAATGGTAATCTCAAAAAAATTACCGTGATGAAAAATTTTTTAGACTATTAATAATTGGGTCCTCTAAGTATAAAGTCTATTTATTTATCTATTTATTTATATTATTTATTCATTATTCATATATTATGTATTTATATATTTATTGATTATTCATATATTATGTATTTATATATTTATTCATTATTTATATATTATGTATTTATATATTTATTCATTATTTATATATTATGTATTTATATATTTATTCATTATTCATATATTATGTATTTATATATTTATTCATTATTCATATATTATGTATTTATATAGTTATATATTATATATGTATGTATTGTGACATTATCGAGTTTTGAGAACGGACAGTCGCGCGAGGCAACTCCCGTGACTATCGTTCTCTCTCGATTGTTGTCGCTCGTGAGGCGAGCGACGAATTTATTTTTAGATTTTGTGTTTACGTGTCGGTGTTTGACCGTATGCAGAGTACGGGTACAGACTCGAAAGGAACAGCTGGGAATAAGAATTTTATTTTATGTTTGAAATGGGCAGAAGGCCCATGAATTTTTATGTGTTTTTCGAGATGGCCTCAGAGTGCTAACCACGACTATGAGCACGAGTGCTGCGCGTTGGTTGACCCTTCATCATCGGCCATTGAAAAATGGATTTTGGGTCCAAATTGTCTCAATTCCGTGAGGCGGAATTGAGCTCTTTTGTTTTACTCTCGAGAAGCGAGAGTAACACGTAAGGAGTCTAAATTTGAGTGTTCTTTTATTTGTGAATTGTCGCTTTGCAATACGACGGAAACGTTGGCCAAAAGGGGAAGCCTAAAGGTTTGTTTTCGAGAAGGTAATGTTAGCGAAAGGAAAGAATCTAAGTTTGAACGAGTTAACGAGTTCGTTAGATGGGTCGCACATTTAATTATCCAGGATAGGACAAGTCTGGTTGGTTCGTTTGGTGTTTGTCGCGTCGTCACGTCGAGGCGAGGGTGATGCTTTGTTAATCACGCTGTCTTGCCGAGAATGCGTGGGTAGACGTCGCCGCGTATTAGTGAAATTATTATTGAGCGTGCGCACTCTAAGAGTGCGCTGACTGTTTTATATGACGGGTTTCCAACACAATTTACCTCTTGCCGTGATCCAACTTCCAGCGGCAATCGCTGGGGCTTCACACGGTTCGAGGGGCCCTACCTAGGGGTCAGAGGTATTCTGAGACGTTCACCCGTCTCAAGATCCAACTTCTGGGCGCAATGCCCAGGGCTTCACTCGAGACGGGTTCCCTAGTACCTGGAAATCTTTATTGAGAATGAGTTGTCGTACGATTCGTCTTTACAAAGACGAATCGAGTTTACGTTATAGCTGAATCGTCTTTAAAAAGACGATTCAGTGGTCGATTCGAATCGTCTTTAAAAAGACGATTCGAGATTGGAGACACGATGGAGATCGCGTTGTGGTCGGGTGTGCCTTGAAGTCCTCGATGAGACGTCGGGTCTCTCCGGGCTTCAAGAGTGGTAAAGATGTCGAGAATTGTGGCAGAGTAAAGTCTGCCACGTGTAGTGCTCACAAGAGATGACTGCTTAATGAGAGCGAGTCTTGCTCGTCTCGTTGTTAAATATGATTTCGTGTACTGACCAGCGCAATGATCTGATTGGCTGGTCAGTATTGAGTGGGATTTTTGGTGAAGAGCGTCGCGATATTCTCCGAATTGTTTTCGGTTATAATTTCGGGGAATTTGCGTATATGGATAAATCTGGAAATTAGAGTGGTGATTCATCATATCCAGTTTTATCCGGTTTACGTCGGTTTCTTGTGCTCGCGCGCTCCTTACATACTCACTCTCCTTACTTGGGTCCTAGCGCGCTCTCTCCCCCCGTACTCTCTCTGATGAGAGGTACCGAGAGAGAGTTAGCCCCGCGTAATTAGGAGGTTCCTTCGGTTGTCTGCGGGATTTGCCCGCCTTTATCCGGGGCCGGATAAATAGCCGGTCCTTACTGCGACGTTCCGGCCTTCCGTGCGCTTGATATGTCGCTCGGATGGTCGTACCGTCACAGTATTTATATATTTATATATTTTATATATATGTATTTATATATTTATATATTCATTTATTTATTTCTTTATTTCTCGGATAAAAACCCTTTTACGAGCTTAAATTGATTTTTTTAGAAATTACAATGCTTACATAATGAAAAAGAAGTACACATCGAAACAAGCATCAAATATCGTTGTTCACCAATAAAAAAAAATCCCTACAACCGTAATATCCCCTACATTCGTTTATAACCATTTCCGCGAATGGAGAGATTGGTGCAACATTGTTGCAACTCTTATTCATTTCTCTTCAGTTACAACAAAGCCGTGAGTGCTCTCGGACAGACCAATTCGAGTGTCTTGACGAAATCTTTTTGTATTTTATTCCGATTTGTCGTCATTTTATACCGATTTGTGTTTCCAAATTATTATTGTACGTGGTGCCTCGAGTGTAATTGATCTCCAGGATGATGAGTGAAACGTCAAGAAAGGACTCCGTATATGACCGCTGTATGTACAATAATTGTACAAATTCGCGCAACGGTACAAGTTCTCGTTTGTACAGGTTCCCGCAAGTCGGTGACCCTCGACATGATGTTTGGGTGCAATGTGCAGGTAAGCTTTCCGCAATGTATATCAGAGGCATCACATTTCCATGCAGGGAAATAATGCACTTATATCATTCGACAGCTACTAGGAGCCTATTATCGAACACGTTTGACCGTAATTTTCCCTGTCATACTTACACACACACACACACACGCACGCGCGCGCGCACGCGCACGCGCACGCGCGGCACGCACGCACGCACGCACGCACGCACGCACGCACGCACACACACACACACAGCACACAGAGAGAGAGAGATAGAGAGAGAGAGAGAGAGATAGAAAGAGAGAGAAAGACACAAACACACACACACACGCACGCGCGCGCGCGCATATATTGTGACATTATCGAGATTTGAGAACGGACAGGCGCGCGTGGCTACACCCGTGACTATCGTTCTCTCTCGATTGTTGTCGCTCAGGAGACGAGCGACGAATTTATTTTAAAATATTATGTTTACGTACCGGTCATCGACCGTATACAGAGTACGAGTACTGACTCGAAAGGGAAAGCCGGGAATGAGAAATTGTTTTATGATTTGAAATGGGCAGAAGGCCCATGAATTTCTATGTGTTTTTCGATATGGCCTCAGAGTGCTAACCACGACTATGCGCACTAGTGCTGCGCGTTGGTTGACCTTTCATCATCGGCCATTGAAAATGGATTCTGGGGTCCAAGTTGTCTCAATTCCGAGAAGCGGAATTAAGCGCTTTATTTTACGCTCGAGAAGCGAGCGTAAAATACAAGGAGTCAAAATTATTTATTATGTTACTTGTGATGTGTCGCTTTGCAATACGACGGAAATATTGACAAAAGGGGAAGCCTAGAGGTTTGTTTCCAAGAAGGTAAGGTTAGTGAAAGGAAAGCGTCTAATTTGAACGAGTTAATGAGTTCGTTAAATGTGTCTCACAGTTAATTATCCAGGATAGGGCAATTCTGGTTGTTTTGTTCGATGTTTGTCGCGTTGTCACGTCGAGTCGTGTGTGATGTTTGGTCAATCACGCAGAGTCTTGGCGAGAACGCGTGGGCAGACGTCACCACGTGTTGGTGAAATTATTATCGAGCGTGCGCACTCTAAGAGTGCGCTGACTGTTTTATATGACGGGTTCTCCAACAAAATTTACCTCTTGCCGTGATCCAACTTCCAGCGGCAATCGCTGGGGCTTCACACGGTTCGAAGGGCCCTACCTAGGGGTCAAAGGTATTCTGAGACGTTCACCCGTCTCAAGATCCAACTTTTGGGCGCAATGCTCAGGGCTTCACTCGAGACGGGTTCCCTAGTACCTGGAAATCTTTATTGAGAGTGAGTTGTCGTACGATTCGTCTTTATAAAGACGAATCGAGTTTACGTTATAGCTGAATCGTCTTTAAAAAGACGATTCAGTGGTCGATTCGAATCGTCTTTAAAAAGACGATTCGAGATTGGAGACACGATGGAGATCGCGTTGTAGTCGGGTGTGCCTTGAAGTCCTCGATGAGACGTCGGGTCTCTCCGGGCTTCAAGAGTGGTAAAGATGTCGAGAATTGTAGCAGAGTAAAGTCTGCCACGTGTAGTGCTCACAAGAGATGAGTGCTTAATGAGAGCGAGTCTTGCTTGTCCTGTTCTTAAATAGGTTTTCGTGTACTGACCAGCGCAATGATTTGATAGGCTGGTCAGTATTGAGTGGGATTTTTGGTGAAGAGCGTCACGAGATTCCACGAATTGTTTTCGCTTAAAATTTCGGGGAATTTGCGTACACGGATAAATCTGGAAATCAGAGCGGTGAGTCATAATATCCAGCTTTATCCGGTTTGCGTCGGTTTCGTGCGCTCGCGCGCTCCTCACGTACTCCTTCTCCTTAGTCGGGTCCTAGCGCTCTCTCTCCCCCCGTACTCTTCCCGATGAGAGGTACCGAGAGAGAGTTAGCATCGCGTAATTAGGAGGTACCTTTGCTCTTCCGCGATATTTGCCCGCCTTTATCCGGGGTCGGATTGGTAGGCGGGCCCTACTGCGACGTTCCGGCCATCCGTGCGCTTGCGGTCGCTCGGGTGGTCGTACCGTCACAATATATACATAATATATGTCCACAAGGCACATTCCATGATTCCTCAGCAAGCTCTAGAATTTTCCAAAAAAGATCCAAAATTTTTATTTCTTTGTCGATTGCATCTTATTATTCTATGTGATAAAGTCAAACGTACACGCACACATACACACACGCACACATCCATATGTCACGTTCCACGTCAACTCAACCACCCCGTTTTTTTTTTTCGTCTCGAAAAAAATGATTCAGTATGGGCATTTCGAAGGACAACATATACACGACATTTCACCAAAACTGCATCCCCCTACTATTTTTGGTTCTCGTGATAATGACTAATAAATTCTCAATTTTGTAAAAGTAATAACTTCGTAATTGATGATCGGATTTAAACGATTAAACGAAAAATCTTTTTTATTTTTTTCGCCCTTTTCGAAAAAAAATATGCCATCATCGGAGAAAAGCTCATTGAACAATTTTCGGGGAAATTTTTCGATCTTTTTTTTTATACAAAAGGGCCAACCACGATTCCACTCATTATTTTTTTTCCGGTAGAGGGGGGGGGGGGGGGGGCAAGACGCAACTCCACAGGATTTTTTAAGATGGGATAGGGCATCAGTAATAAGGGAAAAATTGTTTTTCGTCAATTTACCCCGAAAACTGTCTAATGAGCTTTCATCCGATGACGGCATATTTTTTTTTTTCGGAAAGAGCAAAAAAAAAAAAAAATATTCTTTTTGTAATCGTTTAAATCCGATCAGCAGTTAAGGATATATCGGACGTACCTTCCCAACCAAAAGTGACTTTCGTCGACAATATTGCATACTTTTTGATAAGATAAAAATCGGACAAAATTCAACCACAATAAAAACGATAAAAAGATTAATTTTGAATAATAATAATAATGCCAAAAAGTTCTCAATAAGTTGTTTAAACAAAACATTGTTGAACAAATTTTTAGGGAAAGCTTTTTTTTACACGTGAAATGAACTTGTTGATTTTTCTGACTACCCATGAATTTTTTAAAAAATTTCTTATCATTTTGAAATTTCGTTTTTCGAAAATTTTTTAATTTTGAAAAATGAAGGAAAAATCGTGAATTTCGGATATGTTTTCGTAAAAACGTTGTATATTACAATTAAGAAGTTTCAAGGGCATTGAACGAATGGTTTCGTAATTATAACCTTTTATACCGCGAATGTTTAAACTAGCATCCAAGAGTGGGATAGAGTTCGTTTAATTTTTTTTTTCGATAATTTTTATTCAATAAAAATCGAAAAAAAACGAGACCAAAATAGGATCGAACTCCGGCCCATTCTGAAATGTAGCTTGAAAATTCCGTTATCTAAAACGCAGGTTATTTGAGTCTTTTTTCAAATTTTCAAATTACGGCCTATCATATAATCATACCAGAATTTGAGCATTCGTAGGTACGATGAAGATCTACAAAATATAGACTCGAAATCTTTCGGTTTTTGTACATTGAACAATCCCAATGCAGTCATTATTAATTACGCGACACATAATTCATTCTATCATTGTCTACTTCTGTCACTTTACCGGAAGCCCTTTAACGTTCATTTTTTAGCTAACCCACGTTTAAAAACTTGGGCTGTATCCTCCATCCGTCGGGCAGGATTATGCGAAAACCACTTCGCACCGCAACATTTTTTTGCCGATCGGAAGTTGCGATCCGATGCGATCCCCGAGTCGTACTATGATTCCCTTGGAGTGGCGGTGCCGCGAAAGGCGAAACCAAGAGCGGAAATGGAATTGGCAACGTTAAGCGAGGTAAGTACTGTTTCTTCATCTATTGCGTTTTCTGGTATGCAGGTCGAACCGAAGAATCCGAATTACGGTCAGACCGTGGAGGATGTCTCCAAGGTCCAAGTAGGTATTTCAGTACCGATTCGGTTGCTCCAGAATTCGCAGTTGCAAGATGAACTGATGGGGAACGAGTCGACCGACCCGCCAAGCTCGTCGAGATCGGAATCCCCATTATTGCCATCAGTTACGGAGCTTCAAGTGACTGTTCGTGAACTTACGGATGCAAATGCATCGTTCCGCTCGGAGAATGCCATTTTATGTAAGCAAAACAAACTTCTCGCTTTGAAGCTTCAACGCGCATTAGTACGGATCAAGAATCTCGCGGAGGGCAGGAGCAAGAAAAACATTGATGAGTTTCTTGACAGTAACAAGTGCGCAGTACCGATCGCGAGATCAATGGTGAAGATGCAGTTGCACCGAAAAAACTCTCCATATAGCGAGAACGAGAAAGATTTGGCGAAGCAGTTTTTTTACTACTCTGCCTCGGCGTACACGCGAATGAGGAATGCAGAGTGCACTTTACCTGCAGAGAGTACGGTACGTAGCTGGATTTCCGAAGTTGAGATACATCCCGGATTCTGTGACGGAATTTTTATCAAAATGCGTATAGAGATGCTGAAGTTGCCTCCAGAACAGAGAGTGTGCGCTCTGAAATGGGATGAAATGAGTATCAAAACCTTCGAAGAATATTCTGAGATGTTTGATCTCATTGAGGGTTTAATTGATCTTGGCACACTAGGCCGAAAGGACGAACGAGCGCGACATGTTTTCGTTTTTTGCGTCGACAGCTTAAATGCCGAGAAACCTTGGCGGCAAATTTTGGCGTACTTTCTTCCGGGAAACGGAATGAAGGCTCCTGAAATGAATGCGCTCGTACGAGAGTGCCTAAAAAGGCTCGAAAAAGCTGAAGCGAAAGTTATGCTCCTTACATGCGATCAGGGACCATCAAACCAATCTTTCTACAAATCCTGTTTGCAAGTTTCAGAGAAAAATCCATCGTTCATGAATAACGAGACTCAATATTTTGCTTCATTCGATTTTCCTCACTTGATCAAACGATTATTGAGCACTTTCAGAACGCACAAAATTTTGTACTGCAATGGGCAGGTTATCGCTGTATACCAAGACTTTATCGACACCTGGAGGCACGATAAATGCAACACGACATCTAATTTATTGTGTCACATTACAGAAGCGCACTTGTTCCCATCGACATTCGAGGCGATGAATGTGAAACGGGCTTTTCAGGTATTGAGTCGTCGATTTGCTGCCGCGATCAAAACCGCAGTCCAGGACCCTAATGGGCTGCATAGTGAGACGTGGAATAAAACTGGTGCATTTGCCGAACGTATGAATGCCGTTATCGACGCGTGCAATGCTTATCGACTTCTTTGTGGAAATCCATTAAAGAGACCGCTTTCCGATCGCAATCCGGGTATCGAACAAACTCTGGAGGAATTTGTCCAGTGGTCATCGGGGTGGACGATAGCCAATAAGCTTAAGTCGACCAGCGAAACTCCGATTATATCAATGAAGTCGGTACCTTGTCTTAAAGGTCTTCCGATGTCCGTGACTGCGATTTTGAGGACATATCGCGCGATCAAAGCAGAAAACTCTGAGTTTCAGTTTGCCGCCGGTCTTTGCAATCAAGATTCGGTTGAGCATTTATTCTCAAAGCTACGCCAACGAGGGGGATTTTGTACGAATCCTACGGCGACAATGGTTCGACTATCACTTCGGCATATTCTGTCTACTGGCTATATTGGTAGTAGCAGCAGAGGAAATGTCCAGTGTCTGGAGGCTGAGACCTTAATACAGCCGTCAACGGTGGGCAAGGCATTCGGAACATCTGATGAAAGCACAGCCTTTTTGTCCGACCATGAGCGGAGCGACGAGGCTGCTGAAGTGGAAGCTGCTACTCAAGCCTTGAGTGATGCTCTGGCTGAGGATGCGTTCGTGATCAACGAAGTTGATCAAGTCCTACCCACCTCGAAAAAATCTGAGAATCGGGAAACCGGTACTTACGAGAAAAACGCGATAAATTTTTTCGCTGGTTACATTGCGCACCGTAATTTTCGCAAGTACCCGTGCGAACAGTGTCGCAAAGAAATATCAAAGTTACCAACTGATGAATCTTCGTCCAACGAGATTTACACTGAATATCGAGAATTCGAAAATGTTTACGAAACCGTGCCAGCGGTGACGAAATTGAGCCGTCCAACAACCGTGTTTGAAAGTATCGTTGAAGCTCAACTCAAGGCTTTTTATTGATTATGGAAGAAACATTGGGCTTCCAAAAGTATCTTGAAGGATATTGTACACGAGATAATCAAAGATACCAACCACTTTTTCCTGACTGGTTTGACGAATGCCACGCATGCCGAAGTCATCGTGTGAAGCTTTTGTGCTTTATGATAAAAGTTAAGTTGTTCGCTCAGATCAAGTTCAACAATCGAGAGGCGCGATCGTCTGGCTCAGCGCGAACAACGTTAAAGCTCAATGCAAAATTGCAAAAATTAAAAGGTATTTGAATTTAGCTCAGATTGAAACGATTTTTTTCGGTTTCAGTCCCACTTGTCCCATTAAGTCGCACCCATCTGCAGCCGGAGGCTCTCAGAGCTGCGCTTTGACGGTACATTAGGGTGGCTCAAAATAACCCGACCCCTGAATTTTTTCCGGGAAACCCTCTGAAAAGCTTCAGGATGATGGAAAAAGATATTTCCCACTGGCTGGGCGAAAATGAATAAGATTTAGAGGTCGCGCAAACGCGATTTCTGCCTAAATTCGTCATTTTTTTCGTTTTTGATTTTTTATTTAGAAAAAAAAGGTTTTCAATTGGAAACAGTTTGAATCAAGGGCTGCCGATTGTTTTCAGAATCAACTCCCCATAGTAATGGATCAATTACTATGGGGAGTTAAATTCGATTTTTTCGTTCATTATTCGTTTGTTTGAAAATAATTCCTGTTACCTCTACTGTGCAATGAAAATTTTGATAAAAAATAGTTCGCAACTCTTCGGGGTTGACTGAACGTGGGTCGAAGTTTTGCATCTCTTCATCGAGGTGATTCGAGCTGAATGACAGAAAACAGTTCGCGACTCTCAAGAGTCGATCGAACGGTCGCAGTTTCACATCTCTTTACCGAGGTGATTCGAGCTGAACGATAGAAAGCAGTTCGCGACTCTCAGGAGTCGACCGAACGGTCACAGTTTCGCATCTCTTTACCGAGGTGATTCGAGCTGAACGACAGAAAACAGTTCGCGACTCTCAAGAGTCGATCGAACGGTCGCAGTTTCGCATCTATTTACCGAGGTGATTCGAGCTGAACGACAGAAAACAGTTCGCGACTCTCAAGAGTCGACCGATCAGTCGCAGTTTCGCATCTCTTTACCGAGGTGATTCGAGCTGAACGACAGAAAACAGTTCGCGACTCTCAAGAGTCGACCGAACGGTCGCAGTTTCGCATCTCTTTACCGAGGTGATTCGAGCTGAACGACAGAGATGGGAAATACGTCAATTAGCCTCCCTGTGGCATTTCCTGGAAATACTTGTCTTCGGATAAGTAGCTAATAATTGACATTATCGCCATTACTTTGACAATCAACAGGATTTTGGGCCCGCAATCCTGTTTTCTGTAGTAACGTGCTTGTAGGAAGAGAGACAAGAATCAAACTACAGATAAATTATGATTATTCTTATTTTATTATTATTATTATTATTATTATTATTATTAAATATTTTAATGTCTGGTCACGAATAAATATTTGATTGTTAAAACGAAATGTTGCTTGAAAAAACTGAAATCTGTTCCTATCAAATAATATTTAAGCATACCAATTAATATTTAGTTGTACCAATCAAATATTCTATCGCGATCAGACATTAAAATATTTCATTAAGTCAATTGTATTTTTTTTTTTAATTTTAGAAAAATTGTAAAATTGAAAATTTCAACCCTTTTAGTCACACATTTTTTTAAAGGGTATTTTGTGAAGTTGCCAGTAGATACATGTTTGTACTGGCAACTTCATGACATATTAATTGTAAAAATGTGTGAAATTTTCAAATTTACAATTTTTCAAAAAATTTCAAAACTTGCAAAAAAATTCTAAAAAAAATTGTTGTAGACTTGTATGATTTTTTTTTTTTTAATTAACCAAATAATCAAGGTTTCAGTATACAAGATCGATTTATACTTATAGTCCGGGAGCCAGCGACAGATTTTTGCGACCAATTTCCTCTCAGCCGATAATTCGTGAGATGATTAAGATAGTCATATCTTAAACCGTAGCGATCGTCAGCTCGCGCACCATGGGTGGGTTGGGCGTTGGCGGCCTCCCACGCACGTAAAAAAAAAAAATGTTTTCAATCATTTCCTCCCGGTTGAAAATTTGTGAGATTATAGTTGGCATAATACTTATTTGAAAAAAAAAAGTCAGCTGGCTATAACGCGGTGGATTATACGTCAGCTGCTCATACGAACATGAAAAAAAAAAAAAAATTTCAATCATTTCCTCCCGGCTGAAAATTTGACAGATGATAGTTTATATGCTACTTTGAATAAAAAAAGAAGTCAGCTGGCTGTATGTCGGGGGAAAGATCGTCAGCTGACGCAGTGAAAGTGTCGCGCGGCAAGGTAGTGTGAGCGCCGCTCGCCTATTTACAGCCCAGTCAATAGGTAGTTTTGAGGTGAAAAAAATAAGGAACATGGGATATTTTCAGGACTGGTAGGGGGGTGTCTCCTGAGTATAAATCCAGATTGGCGACCTCTTATCGCTATCAGGGTCGCCGCCATCTTGGAAAACGCGTTTTGCTCTATATCTCGCGAACCGTCCACTTTACGACAAAATGTGCAGATACCTTTTTTATACATAATAAAATTCCCCATCTTTTTTGCCCATAACTTTTTTACGTAACATCAATATTTTCCAAGTTATACTAATTCCAAAACTATTTATCCAAATATCTCCCTGAGCGTTTATTATTTCGCGAAAATACTTATTATCAAACTTGTAGAGCATCAAATTCCCAACATTTTTTAATTTGATCTTTCTTTCCTATCATTAATACCTTCAAAGATATACCGCGTTTATTGCGCGAGGCGCCGCAAAATCTTCACAAAACGCGCTCGATAAGCAATGGATATCATTTAACGTTAATATAAAAAATAGCGAGAAAGTATAATCATTTATTACAGCATTCACCTGAATGAAGACCGCCGTATTATTGTCATTTGTATTATTGTATTATTGTATTTTGTATTATTGTCTTTGCACACCCTATTTTCTCCAGGGTCACATTATTATAAGCATGTTACGTAAACATTACAAAGTCATGTTACATTACTGTAATGTTACTACGGTACACCCCATTAACGTTACATAAATATGACCAAAGGTACACTAACATTGTTATAAGCATGTTATGTAACCGTAACAGAGTAATGTTACATTACCGTAACGTTACTAAGGTACACCCCATTAACGTTACATAAATATCACCAAGGTACACTCACATTGTTTCAAACATGTTACGTAACGGCTACAAAACTCTATTACATTACTGTAACGTCAAAACGTTACATACCAGTTATGTAACCAGCATATAACATATGGTACATAACATGTTACTTCCACGTTATATAACAGCTATGTATCACAAAAATAACATTGTGACATTACCTGTAACTTCCATGTTATATTGCCGCAATATAACGTGTTCACTGGGTACCTGCGTCAACCGTTATTGTGCGGGTTTTGTGGAGATTTCGCGGTGCCTCGCGCAATAAAGGCAGTATATCTTTGAAGGTTTCAATGATAGGAAAAAAAGGTTGAGTTAAAAAATGTCGAGAATTTGATGCTCTACAAGTTTGATAATTAGTTCTTTCGTGAAATAATAAACGCTCAGGGAGATATTCGGAGAAATAGTTTTGTAAGTGTTATAACTTGGAAAATATTGATGTTACGTAAAAAAGTTATCAGCAAAAAAGATGGAGAATTGTATTATGTATAAAAAAGGTGTCCGCACATTTTGTCGTAAAATAGACGGTTCGCGAGATATAGAGCGAAACGCGTTTTCCAAGATGGCGGCGACCCTGATAGCGATAAGAGGTCGCCAATCTGGATTTATACTCAGGAGACACCCCCCTACCAGTCCTGAAAATATCCCATGTTCCTTATTTTTTTCACCTCAAAACTACCTATTGACTGGGCTGTAAATAGGCGAGCGGCGCTCACATTACCTTGCCGCGCGACACTTTCACTGCGTCAGCTGACGATCTTTCCCCCGACATACAGCCAGCTGACTTCTTTTTTTATTCAAAGTAGCATATAAACTATCATCTGTCAAATTTTCAGCCGGGAGGAAATGATTGAAATTTTTTTTTTTTTTTCATGTTCGTATGAGCAGCTGACGTATAATCCACCGCGTTATAGCCAGCTGACTTTTTTTTTTCAAATAAGTATTATGCCAACTATAATCTCACAAATTTTCAACCGGGAGGAAATGATTGAAAACATATTTTTTTTTTACGTGCGTGGGAGGCCGCCAACGCCCAACCCACCCACGGTCGCGCAGCTGACGATCGCTAGGGTTCAAGACACAACTATCTTAATCATCTAACAAATTATCAGCCGAGAGGAAATGATTGACAAAAATAGGTCGCTGGCTCCCGGGCTATTATGAATGAATTATGAAAATAGGATTATTCTTTGACATTCCAATGTGTACAACTTCCTTATGAAATATTTGACATGAATATCTATTAAACAATACAGAGTAATTAAAGAAAAATATTTCCTGTAGGAAAGATTCATCATAATAACAGTAGGTGCTGTTTATTTACTAAAATTGAAATATTGTTGCTACAAAATACAAAAAAAAATAAATATTAAAAAACATATTAATTAAGAAAAAATTGCACGTGGTGGTTGCATAAATGTAAATAAATAAACAAATGAATAGACTTTATACTTCGAAGACCCAATTATTATTATTGGTCTAAAAAATTTCATCGTGGTAATTTTCTTGAGATTACCATTTATACCGTATATTTTACTCCGTACATCTGCGGGATGCGGGGTTGAAGATTTGGTAAAAGATTCCTTATGTTTAGGATATAAAATAAATTGGGCTATTGTTTGGGATGCCAATGTGTGCAAACTCCTTGAGGAATATTTGACAGGAATATTTGAAGAATACAGAGTAATTGAATAAAAATATTTCCTGTAGCAAAGATTCCTCATAATAACAGTATATACCATTTATTTACTAAAATGAAAACATTGTTATTACTAAATTAAAAAAAAAAAAAATATCAGAAATATATTACTTCCGAAAAAAATGCGCGTAGTGGTTTCGATCCCAAGACCGACAGGGTAGCAGAGTCTGGGCTAGCGGTTCACAGTCCGTGGTCCGTGTAACATATATCTGCGTTTTCGCTCGATACCATGTGCACGCCACGCTCAATCAACCTGCATTACCCGGGAGGCCAATGTGCACACAGCTGACTCAAAATCTGCCACACCGCCCGAGTCAATGTCCACGCGAACTACCCCCACTACCTCGGCCAGTCGAAACCCCCTCGAGCACCTGCGTTGGCGATCTCTCTACTAGTCTCTGCCAGATGTGTGGCGTATAAGAGGCTGTAGTACCTCTCGACATGTCGGTAAAGGAGGAAATGTACTTGTCTCGAGGCACTACCGTGCCTCTTAATTCAAGTAGCAAAATTGAACGAATAATAAAAAGAATGCATATTCAATATGCCTCGAATGATCGTGGGTGAATCGAGGTTATGAGTGAGGAAATTGAAATCCAATTCCATAAAATTTCTGAAAGTATTGTCTTCCGTAACTACCAGTTCATGCCAAAAACAATTACGATTTACTTCAAAACTTAAAAAAGACAAAATTGACGAGATTCATGTTAAATATTGTTCTGATTACAACTATATTATTACTTATACCTTTGTGCACCGCATGGGACGAGATGGAACAAGAGGCCCTCCAGGGTCTACACAACTCACAACACGTCACTCGACGCGAAATTATAGGGACCGCGTGCACGCACACTAATGAACACTTTAAACCAAAGCGAATATAATATTATATATATATAGTCATGTACATATATAATATATATAAACATACATTATCCCCCACAAAGTCACTGTGATGTCGCAACCGAGGAAATAGCAATTCACATGAATCGCATGAATATAATCGTTACAATATAAGTACGTTTTGTCAATTTTACAGTTATATTATGTCAATTAACGCTACAAAATACTTTTTAACCTTCACATTACCTGCATATAACGAGTGTTATATAAACGTTGTCACAAGTACATTATGTTAGTGTGATAAATGGTGTATAGTTATATACAAATATAATACTACAACGTTTTAAAACATTCATAATATAACCTGCATATTACGAATGTTGTGTAAAAAGTGTTACAAGCATGTTCCGTAAACGTTATAAATCTTACTTATACAGCTGTAACGCTAAAACGCGTTCGTAACCGTTACATTACGTGTTTATAACAAATTTTGTATAAATATCGATACAAGTACGTTATGTCAATGTTACAGATGTCAGTTATACAACTGTAACGGTACAGCGTTTTGTAACGTTCATATAACCTGCACATTATGAATGTTATATAAAACGTGTTATAAGAATGTTCCGTAAGAGTTACAGATCTTAGTTATATAGCTGTAACGCCACAACGCGTTCGTAACCCTCACATTACATGCTTAAAACGAATGTTATATAAATGTCGTTACAAGTACGTTATGTCAATGTTACAAATGTCAGTATACACGACTGTAACGGTATAACGCTTTGTAACGTTTATATAACCTGCATGTTATGAATGTTCTATAAAAAGTGTTATAAGAATGTTCCGTAAGTGTTACAGATCTTAGTTATATAGCTGTAACGCCACAACGCGTTCGTAAGCCTCACATTACATGCTTATAACGAATGTTATATAAATTTTGTTACAAGTATGTTATGTCAATGTTACAAATGTCAGTTGTACAACTGTAAGGGTACAACGCTTTGTAACTTTCACATAATCTGCACGTTACGAATGTTACATAAAAAATGTTATAAGCATGTTCCATAAACGTTACAAATGTGAGTTATAAAACTGTAATGCTACAACGTTAAATAACATTTACATTGCCTGCATATTACCAATAATATATAACATGTTATTCTCATGTTACATATCTGTTACATCACGCAGCCATTGCATTGTGACAATTACATGTGACTTCCATGTTATATTACTATAATAAAACGTGTTCACGGGGATTTGTTGCAACGATTGAAAATTCTATCTATACAGCGTGACCATTATAATGTGGACGGTATTTCTTTGAGGGTTTTGGAAGGTGATATCGGGGTTTTTCGGGTGCGGTTTTTGAATGGTTTTTAAAGCCCGATTTGAAAAAAAATACGAGGTAAATGTGATAATTATACTTTTTACAGCAGAAAAATGGTTATGACGAAAAAAAAAAAAAACACACACAAAACCACAAAATTTTTTTTTAGACAAGAAGTTCGTCGAATAACCGACATAAATTGAACAAATCGGCCGGAGCAGCCTCCCGCTCCTAGTCTTCCATTTCCCTCGAGTTGGCGTCATCCCTCCTAAGCACATCCAAGGCGGCACGGGCGCGACGGCGAGCTCGGTTTGACAAGGTCGTGTCTGTGTGTGTGTGTGTGTGTGTGTGTGTGTGTGTGTGCGTGCGTGCGTGCGTGCGTGCGTGCGTGCGTGCGTGCATGCGTGCGTGCGTGCGTGCGTGCGTGCGTGCGTGCGTGCGTGCGTGCGTGCGTGCGTGCGTGCGTGCGTGCGTGCGTGCGTGCGTGCGTGCGTGCGTGCGTGCGTGCGTGCGTGCGTGCGTGCGTGCGTGCGTGCGTGCGTGTGTGTGTGTGTGTGTGTGTGAGTGAGTGAGTGTGTGGACGACAAGCCGCGCGGGCTATAATCACGCTGTTGCCGCGTTGTAAGCTGCTCTAGCCGCGCTGTTGCCACGTTGCAGAAGTCATAAGCAGATTGGCATAAACTGTTGTGCATGCGCACGCCTTCTTCATTCAGTCATAGTGCATACGAAATTGCTTATGCGGGTTTGCTTATGGCTTCTGGAAGTTTATATGCTTCAGCCTTTAGAAGACGATACACCGATTCACAACAGCTGAGCAATATAAACCATGCTCCGACCGTACGAAGCAGCATCTGAGCTATTTTTTCAATAACTAAATACGGGTATTCACAGTGATGCAACGGATTCTTTTGTATTAACCAGTTATCCAATAATTGTTGATCAATAATAATAATAATCAAAATTTAGCAACAATGACAATAATAATAATTAATTTTATATTATTGTCAAGTATTTTTATTTTTGAGTACATTTATTGAATTAAGTCTTATTAATATTTTTGAGGTCAGAAATGTTTTAATTAAAAAAAAAAATTTCCATACTTTAAAAACTATTTTATTGTGATTTTTATACATTACAGTTTTTTTCTTTTAGTCGGGAGTTTTTAAAAATAATTTCTAAGTTTTTTTTTGTATTTTCAACTTTTTAACCCTTATGTGCACAACCAATTTTTACCACGTTGATGCACAACCAGGGTACCCGGTATCCACCACTAGTTTTTCTTCATTCCTGAGTATGCATATGAACGGAATCGTTTGGAGAAAATCTATTATATTAAATACACATCTATAGAAACTATCTGAGCTATTTTCAAGTACCCCAGCATGCTATAGCTTCGGTAAAAAAAGTTAGAAGTAGGGTCGCTGAGTGCTGCTCAGGTAGCGATTGAGAGCGTGGTTGGGCTTCAACTTCCGCCTCCTGCTGCTGTCGAAAAGCAAACTCAACCTCGAGACAGTACAGGCAGGACGAAATGTACTGGTTCTTATTATATCTGATATAAAGAAACCATCAAAAGACGACGAAAAACTCGCAAAAGTTGTTTTATTTGCGGAAAACCTGTCTGCGAGAAACACTGTATGAAGAGAATTACATGTACTGATTGCGCTAAATAAATGCCAACATATTCTAATTATCCTTGAAATATATCGTAATTGCTTATTAACAATAACGATAATTTTTTATTAACAATTACGATAATTTTCAGGGATAATTAGAATATGTTGGCATTTTGTTGGGAAAATATCATGTTGAATGCTCGCGCTCAAATCACCCACGGCAGCACCTCTCGGTCAGCGCTCCTCGCGCGCTATCTCTCGGGATTTTCCGGCGACTCGATCGAAGAGAAGCCGGCATTTCATTATTATTCGCTCAACCACCGGGGCTAATGAGCACGTGTTTTTGATCAATTCAGCAATCCGGAAATTCTCTTATAATTATAAATTGACCATCGGCTCTTTCTCAGGGAAATTCGGGTTCTCACATAATTCATGTCGGTGAATTTCCATATATATTTCGGGTACAACTCTCGCGGCGCGGTGTAACTCGATACAGGGGAATTCATCTCGGACTCCTCGTGGCGTCACAGTCGCCATCTCACATTCTCGACATTCTCGCTCTCGAGCCACGTGCTTGAGGTTTCGCAGCGTTCTCATCGATATTAAGGTCCATCT
Organism: Rhorus exstirpatorius; assembly: GCA_963564615.1. NCBI lineage: Eukaryota > Metazoa > Arthropoda > Insecta > Hymenoptera > Ichneumonidae > Rhorus > Rhorus exstirpatorius. Next base: position 3,477,317 of record OY751319.1, on the reverse strand, counting down.
CTGTACACGGCTTAGATCAAATAAACTCAGTATTAACTCGAACCGTCACCCAAGGGTGATGAAATTATCCAAACGAACTCGGTCATTTTTCTCTCGGCGTTCCTCACCCCGATCCCCCCTCAACCAGATATCTCACCGGTAATTTCAACACATTTATTTAGCGCAATCAGTACATGTAATTCTCTTCACACAGTGTTCCTTGCAGACAGGTTTTCCGCAAATAAAACAACTTTTGCGAGTTTTTCGTCGTCTTTTGATGGTTTCTTTATTTCTTTAATAGAATTAAAAATCCGACCTGAGCCTCCAAATCCCTATTATTTAACTCTTTTCGAAGCTAAAAACGCATTGGAAATTTTTTTTCGAATTTTTTAACCAAAAAAAAATGACGTTAAAGTACATGTGTATAAATGCCACAACCGGGTACCCGGGTATCCACTAGATGAAACATGATGTTTAGGCTCAGGAATTAATTAATATCATCGATAAATATTTCATTGCGGTAACAGGGGTTAATAAATAGGGTCGGATTTTTAATTCTATTAACCCCGGTTACCGCAATGAAATATTTATCGATGATATTAATTAATTCCTGAGCGTAAACATCATTTTTCATCTAGTGGATACCCGGGTACCCGGTCGTGGCATTTATACACATGTACTTTAACGTCATTTTTTTTTGTTAAAAAATTCGAAAAAAAAATTTCCAATGCGTTTTTAGCTTCGAAAAGAGTTAAATAATAGGGATTTAGAGGCTCAGGTCGGATTTTTAATTCTTACTCAAGTTATGAGAAAAAATGTGACGAGGCGGATACCCGGGTACCCGGTTGTGCACATAAGGGTTAAAGGTATAAACAACAATTGTAACGATATAGCAAAGCCCCCCCCCCCCTTTTTGTCTATGACGCTTCGGCGACGAAGTCAAGCCGAATCAACGCGTCGTGAGGATCCGGCTTGATAGTAGAAAGGGGACGAAGTCGAGCGCGCCGAACAGACGCTTCATGAGAATCCGGCCTTAACGGCGAAGAGGGGAGAGGCGCAGAGGATTCTGGGACACGGCCGAGGACGGGTAAAAAAATGAGGGATTTCGGATACTGGAAGGTACTTCGCTCCGAGACCGGAGAAGAGGACGGAGCTCTAACCAGCCGACTCTGCTCTAGCCCGGAATGAGCCTCGAAGTCCCGACGAGACAGTTACTCTGCCCGACGACAGAACGCCATTAGTCAATTAAAATCACCTAAAGAATTTAGAGTTTGTATTAGAATCCAAGTTTCCTCATCCAATTCCGAGTGCCAGCAACGGATTTCCTTGGGATGACCTCGGATTTCCCACCGTTGGGCTCTACCAAAAATATCCGCTTAATTTCCGAGTACTAGCAACGGATTTCCTTGGGATGACCTCGGATTTCCCGCCGTTAGGCTCTACCTAAATCTTCCACTTAAATTCCGAGTGCCAACAACGGATTTCCTTGGGATGACCTCGGATTTCCCGCCGTTGGGCTCTACCTAGATCGTCCGCTTAAAATTCCGAGTGCCAACAACGGATTTCCTTGGGATGACCTCGGATTTCCCGCCGTTGGGCTCTACCTAGATCGTCCGCTTAAAATTCCGAGTGCCAGCAACGGATTTCCTTGGGGTGACCTCGGATTTCCCGCCGTTGGGCTCTTCACTCCTAATTAAAAACCTACCTCTTCTATCATTAGAGAAATTTGAATATAACAAGGAAACCAAAAGCTGTTGTGATACAAAAAAAAAAATATATTATGAATAAAACATAAGAAATACGAGAGAAACGACTGTAACGAATAAAAGAAAGAAAAATCAAGAAATATTTGAGTCTCTTTCCACCTGCTCCGTATATCAACGAAGCGCGAATTCACGCGTAGCGTGAATCCATGTCATAAGGACATAAGCGTACCGTTACACAATATAATGGTTGTACTTCGATATATTTGTTCCATTACTATAATAACAAAGTATCTGAGTAGTATATGGACCACTCTGGAGACCCCCACTCCTATCCCCTCCGCCCCCCCCCGTCAGAGCCTCTTTCCGAGCGTGGTGGAGGTCATGGTGGGGAGAGGTAGTGGGGGTAAAGAGTTCTGAGGGTTCGCCAAAGTGGTCCGATTATTATCATTATTCAAATAATAATAATCCATACTTTTTTCTCTTTATTTAATTTTTATATTGTTACGTCCTGGGTGAGAACGATAGGGTATAAGTAGAAATAGGGGTGCCTCTTGTTGGGACCGGAATGCGCCGGTCGGGGATAGAGGCAAGAGTGCGGTGATCGTGTTACGCCACTTACGTGGAACGTAGATTTTTCTTACTTTCTTTGGTAAAACGCGTTGTTGTACCGTGGTTTTTGTTAGATGGTTTTTGTTTGGGCGTAGCAGGTTTTTAGTTGATGAAGACGACGTTGTCGGTTGAGGTGTCGCTCGAGTTGTTGTTGCTGTGCTCGTACATTAAACAATTCTTCCCTGGAGCGAGTCGTTATTATTTTCGTATTTACCGCTTCGGCGTTTGCTCGTAGAAGTCTGAATGAAAAAGTTATCCTTCGAGTGTGTCCTATTTTCGGATGGGACTCCCACACGATAGAGTTGGTACCTCCACCACAGTGCGTGCGTCTAACGCACAGAATTGTGGTTGGATGGTTAGAGTACAGAGCGTGCATCTGGCGCACGGGACTGTACCCGGAGAAGGAGAGAAAACTACAAGAGAACGTGCGTTTAGCCCACAGAACTGTAGTTGTAGATTGAAATAGTAACTACAAGTGATCGTGCATCTAGCGCACAGAACTGTAGTTAGAGATTACAGAGCGTGCATCTAGCAATCTGCTACGAATTGAAATGTCTCTCTAGCTCATGCCTCGGCTATACTTTACGTGTATAAACTCGTAATTTCAACAACAAATATCTCCATTTTGGTACCGGCAAGGTCCTTGAAATTTTGAGAGTTCATTAAGGATGTTCTAAATAACGCACGGTCAAAATTTTAAAAAAATCTATAGAAAATCGATTTACTCGCGAACGTCCTTAACATCACTTTTCAAACACTACGGCTTGGCATGGGTGCGAGAGAGATAGCTGAAACTACGTTTCTCGCTGTCATTTCATTTAACTGTCATTTCGGGCCAAGCGACATAAGCTTCGACAGCCGTGAGCCGAGGCAGAGCTTATGTGATGCAACTTCACGCGGCACAGTTCTATTCCACCTTTTCGAATAAAAACGCATTAAAATGCAACTTTTAACATTTTTTTCTCCATGCGATCTGCGTCAAAAAAATTTTCCACCAGCGCTTTGTATTCAGAACTAAATAATCTTCATGTTTCAAAATGAAAAATCAACTTGACATTATTTTTCGTCATAACCATTTTTCTGCTGTAAAAACTATAATCATCACATTCACACCGTATTTTTTTTCAAATCGGGCTTCGAAAACCATTGAAAGAACCGCACCCGAAAAACCCCGATATCACCTCCCAAAACCCTCAAAAAAATACCGTCCACATTATAATGGTCACGCTGTATACTTATGTGCGCTCTCCTTGTGGTACCGCTCCCAGATACAGAGGTTATGTTAGTGTCGAAATAAATACTGATTAAATAGATATTAAATAGTGTTTAAAGAATATTGATATAATAAAAAGAGAATGCATTTTTTTCTACGGTACCGTATTTTTTTGTTGCCAAAACGAAAAATCGTCGAAATAATATTGTTTTTTTCCACGATTGATCATTTTTTTTGTCAAAAACGAAAAATCATCAAAGTAATATTTTTTTCCCCCGATTTAGCCTTTTTTTTTGTTGAAAGAAAATATCGTCAAATTAATACGAAATACTGATGGAATAGCTATTAAATTAGTATTTAGAGTATATTAATGGAAGAGAATAGTTTTTTTTCCATTCAGCATTTTTGTGTCAAAAAAACGTCAAATTAATATTGTGTTTTTTCCCATGTTCGGCAGTTTTTTTTTTTCAAAAAAGAAAAACCGTCAAATTAATACATTAATAGAGAATTAGGATCGCAAAGTGTCAATTCAAATGGCAATGATGCGTCGATTCAAGATTCCATTGTCCTCTGCGCAATTTACGACAACACGGTTTCGAAAAATCGAAAAATTCCAGTACAGCGGAGATCATAGAGATGAATGGAACTTATTCTCATTCGTTCTCAAGACGATCGCAAAAATCCAAGGAACCTCAGATTCACCGGAGCTGAATCAAAATTATCCTGCACGAATGATATTTGCGATTCGTCGTCGAGAATAACATTGGAATCAAAGAAAAATATTATCCGCATCCAGATAATGAAACGAGAACATTCACAAAATTAACAACGAGAATGGAATATCCAAGACAAGATCTTTTAGACCGGGAGATAGTGGAAGGATTTGGTAAGTCATTTCTTACAGTATGGCGCTTTTAGGGGGGTTCATATACGTAATAAGTGAAAGGAAAATGATGTTGTTACCGGTGGTGCGCGGGACGCAATTGCAGAATAATTAATTGAAATTGCTCGAAAATCCGGAGGTGTCAAACAATTTCTTTCACAAAATTTCTTCAATTTATCGGTATTTTAACAACAAAAAAATCCGGCGCTCGCTATATGCCATACTTCTCCTGTGGGTGTTTAGGCCCGCCATACTTTTTTGAAAATGTTTTTTGAAGTGAAACTTCTTAACGCGCGCTGGGAGTAAAATTTCAAGGCCGCGACACACGAATAGGCCGCGACACACGAGCTAACGGGACGAAAATCCGTCACGATACATGGCTAGGGCATACGAGTTATAGCGTATATATATATATATATATATATATATAGCTATCCAGTTCTCTTTCTCCGCTTTGTGCAGTGCTTCGTAGTCTCCCCACTCTGTTGTCAACCGCTTGCCGCTCGTAGTAGTACGGCTGTGTATTACCATATAGTCTATACTCTATAGGCCTTGTTTACACCGTTCAAAGATTTAATACGTACTACGTGAGTGCGAAAAGGACATCCGAGCGGATCTCTCTCTTGCACTCACGTAGTACGTATCAAATCTTCGAACGGTGTAAACAAGGCCATAGTCTATACTATGCTCTATACAGTCTATCTATACTATATACGTATTACAGAGCATATACAGACTATATACACTAAACTACCATACTATGCCAACTACCACAGCCTACGGCCTATGCCATATGATGAAATACATGTACACGCGCATGCGCGTCATATTGTAGGGAAGAGGAGACGCAGACGCCTAGACGCGTAGAAATACTTAGTAACGCGACGCGTATTTGTGCACTTCACGTGTTCATCAAAAATATTAATATTTCAATATATATTCAGTGAAAGTCAAGTTAAAATTTTCCAATTAATTTCCAGTTAGAACAAGTATGTATATTGATAAATTGTTATAAGTATACTATGTCAAATGTAGTATCTATACGGATAAATTGAATATCAGTATATTGTGATTATAAAACATCTATCTTACACAGTTCTCAGGTACTGTTGATGAGAAACTGCTGTGCCTTAATCTAAACCCGATTTGACGTCACTAATTTAAATATTAGTAAGTATAATTTTATAATAAGTATATTATTGTATTGAATGACCCTTAAAATATCGAATGACCGTTAAAAAATATTGTCGATTTCTAATTTGGTATTACTAATTTTTATAGACGTCAATGTGCCAAAAGGAGACCATCAACAACAATGACATCATTGTAAGCAGAATTCCGAAGACTGTCGACAAATTGTTTGGAAACTCTTGATCAACAAATGATTCAATTTATACAACAAAGAGAAGGATTGTCGATATACTCTTTTAACTGCCAAAGTCTACGTGCGCACGCTACTAACGTATTGAATCCCGTTATGGAAAATTGCAATGTGGTAGTTTTTCATGAGACTTGGTTGCGTGAAGACGAGGAAATCAGTTTACCAAATTTTAACTGCATCATCCAGTGTAAAAGAAGTCATGTTCGGGCCGGAGGAGTCGCTATCTACCACAACACAAATGATACCGTGAATGTCCTCTCACCACATATACGACTTTTCGCTGTACAGTCAACATCAAGGGCAGCTGTGGCAGAAGATGTCGGTGACATTTGCATTTCTGTGTGCCGTGCGTTAAATGGACAAATCATAGTAATTGTGGGTGTCTACATAACTCCAAATTCACATATTAACGACATCATCGCATTTTTACATGGTTCATTATTGAGATACACTTGTGATGGTGGTAAACTTCTTCCTCAACGCGACGATCTGAAACCTCTCATACTAACTGGAGATTTCAATGTAAATTTTGCATCGGACTCTTCCATGAAATTAATAGAATTTTTACAACAGCAACTGAATTTACAAATGAGTAATGACCGCTATATTTCAACAACAAGATCAGGAACAACGATAGATAAAAAACAATTGTTTAAAAAAAATCAGCCTGTAAGAAATAATTAAGAAAAAAAAAAAAACATTTTAAAAAAGTATGGCGGGCCTAAACACCCACCGGAGAAGTATGGCATATAGCGAGCGCCGGATTTTTTGTTTGATAAAATACCGATAAATTGAAAAAATTTTGTGAAAGAAATTGTTTGACACCTCCAGATTTTCGAGCAATTTCAATTAATTATACTGCAATTGCGTCCCGCGCACCACCGGTAACAACATCATTTTCCTATCACTTATTACGTATATGAACCCCCCTAAAAGCGCCATACTGTAAGAAATGAGTTACCAAATCCTTCCACTATCTCCTGGTCTATTTCTTCGAAAAGTCGGGCGAGCCATAAACTTGCATCGAAGGAAAAATCTTCGTTGAAGAATCATCCGTTCATCCTATCAGTAGTAGGAGATGGAGCGTGTCGATGATTTTTTTTACAATGCGGCTATTGAGTTTTTATGACATTTTGAATTTTTGAAAAATAATCGGTAAATTACAAATAATAGGATATAGAGCTTCGTTTTTCGATTTTTAGAGAATATAATGAAAGGATGTTTGGCATTGACTTCGGAATCATCAGTGAACTGTATACATAGATAGATATACCCCCTCCCCCTCTTTTTGAGAAAGTTACTTAATTTCTTATGTTTATTTGGTATAAGAAACATTAACAAATAAAAATACCGTTTATACTTTTTCTTATATCTGTTTTATTTTGTTATTAATTTCGGCGGGGTTGGCCATTAATTTTAATAAATTAATTAAATTTTTTTGCTCCGCAACCTGTCGACGTCGCACTTTCCTGCTGGCTCGTTTCCACTGCGGTGGTCAAATGGAAAAAAGAAAAGTGTCATCTTCTGCTCTGTTCATTACAAAACATAGTAACGCTTTTCCTTTGCTCAAAATATAATCTGTTCTACAAAAAAAGCAACTAATGGGCTGCACGAAATGTCGACAGACAGCAGTACAGTTTATCACTTGCATACTGTAGCGAGTGTGACTACGCTGTTGCACACTGAGAAAAAAATTTAATTCAAACAAGTGAATTCGACATTGATTCAATAGAATCTGTCATTCGATAGTGCCATCGAAATATTTGATCGTTGGAATACTATATAGTTTTGAAAAAATTTATTCAATTCAACAATATATATTTTCAAACTGCAATTATATGGTGTTCTTCATATCTATCTCTCGTTTGCCATAATATGAGTTTTATTTGAAAGAATAGTAGAACATATCGATAAGAAAAATTTGAGCTTCAAGTCAAACATAAAATGAATTGTGCAAAATGCAGATTTATTTGGGCAAATAGTTTATGGAATCTGTCTTATCATATATGTACTTGAATCACTTCTCGACTTCTGTATACAGAATGTATGGAGAGTTACTGCGATGCATTTTATATTCGACAGAAGCTCATAATTAATCGAATAAACTGTTTTTTTAATTGAGTCAAATGAAAATTCTGTTAGTTAAAAGGTCGGTACAGTTAGTAAGATTACACGGGAAGTTGAATAAATCGTTAATGTGTGCCCCTGAAACGAATATGCAATTGTACAATACGAATATGTAATTGCTTCAATAGTATTTATAGTCGAAGAAGTCGTGTGCGCCATTAAATCACTATCTGGCTTGCATAAATGTGAAGAATATGATCTTGCTCCTATTCCTTTTACATTTGGGAAAAGTTCACAATTAATCGAGTAGTATATGTCGCATTCCACGTCAACTCAGCCACCCCGTTTTTTTTATTGTCTCGAAAAAATTATTCAGTATGGGCATTTCAAAGGACAATATATCCATGCATTTACCAAAATTTCATCCCCCCACTATTGTTGGTTCTCGAGATAATGATTAATGAAGTCTCAATTTTGTAAAAATCATAACTTCGTAACTACTGATCGGATTTAAACGATTAAAAAAAGAATCTTTTTTATTTTTTTTGCCCTTTTCGAAAAAAAATATTTCATCATCGGATAAAAGCTCATTAGACAGTTTTCGGGGTAAATTAACAAAAAAACAATTTTTCCCTCTTCACTGATGCCTTGTTCCATTTTGAAAAAATCCTGCGGAGTTGTGTATTTCCTCCGTCTATCAGAAAAAAAAATATTGAGTAGAATTCCGATTGGCCCTTTCGTAGAAAAAAAAAAATCGAAAAATTTCCCCGAAAACTGTCTAATGAACTTTTCTCCAATGACGGCATTTTTTTTTTCAAAAAGGGCAAAAGAAATAAAAAAGATTCGTTTTTAATCGTGAAAATCCGATCAGCCGTTACGAAGTTATGATTTTTACAAAATTGAGAATTTATTAATCATTATATCGAGAACCAACAATAGTGGGGGGATAAAATTTTGGTAAAATGTCATGGATATATTGTACTTTGAAATGCCTATACTGAATAATTTTTTCGAGACAAAAAAAAACGGGGTGGCTGATGAGTTAACGTGGAATACGACACGTCAACGCAGCCACGTCAACTCAGCCACGCCATTTCTTTTTTGGTCTCGAAAAAATTATTCACTATGGGCATTTCAAAGTGCAATATATCCATGAAATTTTACCAAAATTTCATCCCCCCACTATGGTTGGTTCTCGAGATAATGATTAATAAATTCTCAATTTTGTGAAAATCATAACGTCGTAACGGCTGATCGGATTTTAACGACTAAAAAAAGAATCTTTTTTATTTTTTTTGCCCTTTTTGAAAAAAAATATGCTGTCATTGAAGAAAAGTTCATTAGACAGTTTTCGGGGAAATTTTTCGATTTTTTTTTTTTTTCTACGAAAGGGCCAACCGGAATTCTACTCAGTATTTTTTTTTCTGATAGAGGGAGGCAAAACACAACTCCGCAGGATTTTTTCAAAATGAAACAAGGCATCAGTGAAGAGGGAAAAATTGTTTTTTTGTTAATTTACCCCGAAAACTGTCTAATGAGCTTTTATCCGATGATGACATATTTTTTTCCGAAAAGGGCAAAAAAAATGAAAAAGATTCTTTTTTTTAATCGTTTAAATCCGATCAGTAGTTACGAAATTATGATTTTTATAAAATTGAGACTTCATTAATCATTATCTCGAGAACCAACAATAGTGGGGGGATGAAATTTTGGTAAAATGTCATGGATATATTGTCCTTTGAAATGCCCATACTGAATAATTTTTTCGAGACAATAAAAAAAACAGGGTGGCTGAGTTGACGTGGAATGTCCCATATTTATTTAATTGAGTGAGATCAAAATGCTGTTAGTTCAAAAGTCGGTACAGTTAGTAAGATTACACGGGAAGTTAAATAAATCATAAATGCGTGCTCCTGAAACCGATATACGATTGGTCCAATAGCTTTTATAGTCGAAAAAATCGTGTGTGCAATTAAATCACTTACTGATTTACATGAATGCAAAGAATACTACTGTTGCTACTATTATTTGTACATTTAGGAAAAGTTCACAATTGATCGAATAGTTTACATCTATCATTGAAAAAGAATAAAACCTACGGTCAATTGAACTGAATATGTGTCTACTTTAAATCGATATTTAGTTCGGAGAAATTATTCGCTTACTTATTTCTTCTTCAAATATGATTGAATTGATTTTAATATTATAATGCATTAAAAATATATATTGTCCCTGGAAAAACATATTATTTGCATCAAAGTATTTTTCCGTCATACAAAAATCATGTTTATTCCAAACAACATCGATTTTAATTAAATCAAAACAATATCCTGTTACTCCAGTTATATATTCAATTATGTGAAATGTATATTCGGTTCACACATATAGACTTTTGCTTGAGATACGATAATCTTCTGCTGATTGAACAAATGGCTTGTTGTGTAGATTATTTGTAGGGTTATTTTAACTAAATATTCGATTGTTCGAAATGACGATACAGTTCTTATAGCAAAAGATTAATTCACCAGAAACAAATATTCGGTTGCTGTAGTTGTTCTTCCAATGGGTTATTCAATCATGTATTCAATTCATCCGATTCATCCACTGTCATCCGGTACTGCGGCAAGCGTAGTAGTCCTTCTCCCAAGTGGTGGAGAATCGGGATCGCAGTGTACCTACAAGAATCTATGTATTTGTTAACAAATATTTAAACAATGTTACCATATTATTTTGTTTCAATACTTACTTTCGTTGCGGAATTTTGTGTTCCACCCGGAGAAATATCCGAAGAAAATTTGATGCTCCGACCTGGACTCGAACACGGGACCTTCTGACGACCAGTCGATTGCTCTGACCACTGAGCTATACTAACCTGTTTCCCACGTTTATTCGAATTGTTCTCATATCTTGTAATTTTATATTAATTCCTGAATAAAAGAATATTTCATTGTTACAACGACACATTATTCATTCAAGCCTTTCCCCAAAAAAAATGCCAGAACTTTTTTTCTAATCAAGAAAAAAAACACTCCGTTCAAATGAATCAACCTTACTGCTGAATAAAATTGAGCAATTACTCATTTTACTAAATGAACAGCATATTTCACTGAATTATTAGCACATTTTATTGAATAAGTAGCATATTTCATTGGATGAACAACTTTTTTCACTTCGAAACATTCAAAATAATCGTGCTTTTAAAATTAATCACTGTATTGTTGAAGTAGGCATTCTACTCATTCCAGTCGAAAACACCGCCGTTAATTTAATAAAATAATTTGCAATCAAACCAGTGGTATTGAGTCAACATTTCTTCTAATGGTGTTCTTTTCTTTAATTTCTGTAATGAAGTTGATATTTTCCCGTGTTAACAGATCAAATAACCTTTTAATTTAAAACAATCGTTAATTGAATTAAGATAACGCACTAACATTGGCAAATTTAACTGATCATTGCAAATAAATATAGGGCCGATACAAAATGTAATTGTCATCGATATAAATACTTTTTGTTTGATTCGACATTACCATTTAGTGACTCCAAACCTTTAACAAAAAATGACACCATGATTTTTTTAAAAATGTGAACTTATTTATCTCATTATCGTCTGTGATATTGATAGGAACATATGAGTATAAAAATTTTAAAAAAAAGGACGAAAAAAAATGTCAAGTACCGAGGATCGATCTCGCTTCCTCGGATACACTAATCGAGCGCCCTACAAACTTCGCCATGAAATCGTTGAAATATTTGGATAGGTTTCTCATATTACGAGGCACGGTAGTGCCTCGAGACAAGTACATTTCCTCTCCTTTACCGACATGTCGAGAGGTACTACAGCCTCTTATACGCCACACATCTGGCTTATACACGGGAGTATATCTATATAACGGAACTTATTTTTCGAATTATTAATGAATTATACGGACTTAGGCAATGATATCAACACAAATATTTTTTATTTTTTTTTCTCTTTCGATCGGTACCCAAATGAATGCTGTAGCTATTGACATATGGGAGATATTGCATTTTATTATTTTCATTCGACGTACATCATCATGATCATTTTCTTTTTTTTTTGTCTCCGCCACAAATTTTCGCACTGCCCGTGAATCTAACCGCAAATTCATCGCTCACCTGTCACACCAGGCTAAAAGGCTGAAATCACGTATGTCATGTTACGTATGATCTTTGGTTAACGAAGCTGCCTTTGTTGCTTCGGCATTTCCGAAAGTCATTAACGCGATTTTTTTATCGTTACTTTGAGATGAAAGTTCAGAGGTTTTATTACGAAAGTGAAGTATAAAAATAAATTGAAAAAAAAAAACGAACAGTGTTAGAATATTATTTTATCATTTTCGGACAGAACCGGTGAAAAAAAAAATTATATACTTATATGTGAGTTCTCGTAGTGATATGACTCCCCATTTAGAGGTTATTATATTGGTGTATTTCAAGAAATAAATATTGATTATTAATTAAATAAAGTTTAAAGTATATTAATGAAACAAAATTGTGTTTTTTTCCACAAACATCAAAGTACGTTCAGCATTTTTATTTTTAACATTGTTTATTACACTTTAACTATTATTTAAATGATATTTAAATTCCAAGTGAACTTCATAAGTTCTTTGCATCGTGTAATTTCGATTGAATATTTTCTTTTTGTATCTCTTCCCTCTCTCAGGATCATCAGGACTTCAAAAGGTTCCGTGAACATTGCTTGTTATCAATGAGCCGGAGCTCTTCTAACGTTTTTTAATCCGCACATGATCTACGCCATCAACTCCGAGTATTATATTTGACATCATACAAAGTCCCAGCTACACTGCCTTCTTATCACAGATTTCATCTGAATGCAAACCAGAGAAGCTCACGCAATTCTAGACAGAAAAATAGTATGCGTCATCAACTCAACACGGAAAAATTAGTTACATCGCTAAGCCGTCACAAAAACATTTCCCCATATAGGGATTTAACTCAATAAATTTGGCCCATATCTAACTTGATAAAAAGAAACTCGTTGCGCCATCAACTTGCTGCAATAAAACACAACACACCACCAATTTGGAATAAAAAAATTCGACGCATCACCAACTCGACGCACAAAAAATCTCCTACGGGCTATCTCGATGGAGATATACTCTCCCATGGTACAGTTTCACACAGCGAAAACTCTCATGCAGCGTAACTTGGTCCGCTTCAACTCTCAACAGACGCAACCATAGTCCGTTAGACTGTGTAGAGTTGGAGCGGGCCGAGCTGTGCCACGAAAGTTTCGCTGTGGCGAGTTACGCCAAGGGAGAATTTTTCTGTGTTGGCATGCCCTGGCAGTTTTTGCATGTCGAATTGGTGATGCATCGAGTTTTTCCATGTTGAATTGGCAATATGTCCAGTTTAATTGGAGCAAGCCGATGGCGCATTGGGTTTTTCTGCACCAATTTAATTATAGGCTGAGTCTGTCTGGGTCATGTCGCTTCATGGGATTTTTTTGTTTTACAGTGCAATGTGTCGAATTTTTCTGTGTTCAGTTAATTATGCGTGTGACTTTTATGAGCAGAATTACGTGGGTCGGGTTAAGTCTGAATTCAGTTGGTATCTGTACAAACAAAGCTTTACCATTCCATCGCTTAGAAAAAAAACATAAAGCTCAATATTATAAACAGACTATCGAAAAGCGATGCCTATGATTTTATATCTTGGTGCATTGTATCAAGAATCAAATACTCAAAGTTGTTCGGATAGGTCATGCGAGCATTCTCATAAATCGGGATACCTCATTGATAACATGTTGTACGCATGGAACATTCTGAAGTTTGCTAAGCTTATTAAGGGGGTCAGGTACCGAAAATTTCACATCCTGAACCTCTAACGGTAGAGACTGGCTGATTTTTATCTTGATATCATTTCTCATATCAAAATACCTCATGAAATTTAGAAAAATTAATTTTTTCCCTATTTTCAAAATAATTTTTTTCGAAACCGTTGATATATCGAAAATCCCATCTGCTAGATTATTCATTGTGATAAGTGTTGTTATATAATTTCGTCCAGGTAAAGTTTTTTTACTTGATCGTATCATAGAATTTTTTTTATTCAGGCCATGGAATCCATTTTCTTCTCATTAGATTCTACCAATTAATTTATCACACATTTGGACAATTGTTGTGCCTTTAAATGGTATCTCCTCCTACAATTTTGAACTTTGAGGGTTGTAGATTTTTTTGCACATTCTTTGGGTCACAATGAACAATCTAGCAGATGGGATTTCCGATACCTATCTTAACGGATTCGAAAAAAATTATTTTAAACACGTGGAAAAAATTAATTTTTCGAAATTTTATCAATGTGAGGTATTTTGATACGAGAAATGATATCAAGACCAAAATTAGCGAGTCTCTACCGTTAGCGGTTCTGGATGTGAAATTTTCGGTACCTGACCCCCTTAAGGATCTAATAAACGAAATGCAAATGATATTTAATGTCTTAGTTGCTAGATTGAGGCCTCTGAATTTGTAAAATAATGAAACCATCGCATGACGAAATGTTTTGGAAAGACAAAATTCATCCCCTCAAAAATTGTTTAATTCTAGCCTGAGTAGAGCAGTCACCATTCGAAGCTTTCACATAGAAGTTACATGGTAAAAATATATATAATCCTTTGCAAAAAGAAGCCAAATCCCCCTAAAAAACACCATAAATGGTGTACAAAAAGTTGAGACAAGTACATTTCCTTGCATCGTTTTATCTTTCCTTACAAAAATATGTCAAACATAAATAGTTGTAAAATAAATCCTCACAAAAAGTTCTCAAATAAATTCAAATCATCCAACTCACAGTTGCCAAGTACATCCAGCATTTTTATTGTTTACATTGTTTATTAACCATTTATAAGTAGGTCACAATGCCCGAAAACGTCTTGAAACGGGACTTAGGGACTTAGTCTAAAAATGTATTGTTTGAAAAATTTTTATTGAAAAAAATTCGGATTGAAAAAAAAATTCGAACGAAGTACTTGGCGAGTTACGTAAAATGACTGTACGGACTACCTGTTACGAACTCGCCAAGTACTTCGTTCGAATTTTTTTTTCAATCCGAATTTTTTTCAATAAAAATTTTTCAAACAATACATTTTTAGATTAAGTCCCTAAGTCCCGTTTCAAGACGTTTTCGGGCGTTGTGACCTACTTATAAATGGTTAATAAACAATGTAAACAATAAAAATGCTGGATGTACTTGGCAACTGTGAGTTGGATGATTTGAATTTATTTGAGAACTTTTTGTGAGGATTTATTTTACAACTATTTTTTTTTTTTTTATTTTTATTTTTTTTAAATTAATTTATATCCTCACGCCTTCTTCCCTTTCGGGGTTTTCAAGATGGCGCTCCTTCCCTCACCTCCCTTTCCATCCTTCCCTCACATCCACCTCCACCCTGGGTATCTGGTCCGGGTCAGTAACCAGACACCCAGGGCCCGTGCGGCCGCAGCCGACTTCCTATTCTGTAGCGCATTCACCATGGCACGCGTATTAGCACGTATCATGGGCCCCGGGAAACTGCGGAAAACCTGGGCCACTACAGTCGGTCCCGTGCTCGCTTCACGGCGTCGGAGCTACGTCAGATCTTGACAGGAGAACGTAAACATGGACTACAGCTATACAGGGTGGGGCATTAACTATTAGCAGTAGAAATATTTTCTACATTGCCAGTCTTAGGCGAAAACTTTTCCTACAAAAGTTGCATGGTTCGTAGGGGTTCATCAAGTGGTGGCTACGAGGTTCATCTAGGTGGAGGCGCTTCGAGAATTTCAAGGTCACCTCCGTTTTTTCAAATGGATCCACTATTTTTTTTCTTCGTAATTTCATCGAGGAACTATGAATAAGTTCACACACCAAATTTCGTCATGATCAACCAAGATTTAGCATAAAAAATCGATAAAATGGAAATTTTAATGTTTTCAGCCTTAAATCGATTGAAAAAATGGTGCAACCACTTACTCTTATAAAAGGTGCTCAAAGTGATGGCCACCACTTTCAATGCATGCTTGAAATCTGATTTGCATTGATTGTATGGCCCTATTAATAACGTCAGTCTGTATTAACGATCAGGCTCTAATTATTCTGTCTCGCATATCTTGCACAGTAGTCGGCACTTCATTGTACACCACGTCTTTTAGAGTCCCCCATAAAAAAAAAGTCCAGTGGTGTCAAGTCTGGCGAACGAGCCGGCCAAACTACACGACTCCCACGCCCAATCCAACGATTGGGAAATTTTTGGTTCAGCTTATTTCTTGCGACCAAAGAAAAATGAGCTGGGCATCCATCATGTTGGAACCACATCGTTATTAATGGGACCATACAATTAATACGAATCAGATTGCAAGCATGAATTGAAAGTGGTGGCCATCACTTTGAGCTCATTTTATAAGAGTAAGTGGTTGCACCATTTCTTCAATCGATTTAAGGCTGAAAACATTAAAATTTCCATTTTATCGATTTTTTATGCTAAATCTTGGTTGATCATGACGAAATTTGGTGTGTGAACTTATTCATAGTTCCTCGATGAAATTACGAAGAAAAAAAATAGTGGATCCATTTAAAAAAACGGAGGTGACCTTGAAATTCTCGAAGCGCCTCCACCTAGATGAACCTCGTAGCCACCACTTGATGACCCCCTACGAACCATGCAACTTTTGTAGGAAAAGTTTTCGCCTAAGACTGGCAAGGTAGAAAATATTTCTACTGCTAATAGTTAATGCCCCACCCTGTATATACGTGACACACACCAGTAAATATACTTGTGTATGCCCCATACATATATCTGGAGCTAGTCACGCCCATATTTTATTTTCTCCTGACAAGATTACGGCACCGGGAATCGAACCCGGGACCTCCCAAGGCTCTGGCTAAGAGGCCAGCACGCTAGCTACCAGACCAAAGCCCCGGTTATTTTACAACTATTTATGTTTGACATATTTTTGTAAGGAAAGATAAAACGATGCAAGGAAATGTACTTGTCTCAACTTTTTGTACACCATTTATGGTGTTTTTTGAGGGTTCAAATTGTAGCCACGCTTGGGGTTCAATTCGGCTTGACTTGTTCGATTGGTTTACTGCCCAATTTTATTCGGCTGAAAACGGATTGAAGAGGATAAAATATAATAAATAATGCAATGGAATAAACGAGTCCATGGTGAACAAAATTTTTTTCAATCATTCTTTGGGAAAGGCTTGAAGTCACTATAATTTGTAATATTGAGCGAAATAAAAAGTGTTCCTGTTAATGAAAATTATATTTGTTTTGGGTCCTATATTTAGTTGAAATTACCAGATAAATTTTGCAACGCTAGTGAGTTATCTTAATTCAATTAATGATTGTTTTAACTTTAAATGTTATTTGATCTGTCAACATACGAAAGTATCCAACGGTAGCCGCTTTTTTGGTTCAATCATGCACAAGTGAGATTTGATATAGATATTATTTTGTACCAACTGTATACGGATTACGAAATGAGATTTTCTCAAATCAATATTCATTCAAAACAATCCATTCATATATAGAATTCAACTGCCTACATACAACAATAAAAAATAACTTTCCTTCAACTGCTTTATTTCTGTGCCAAAATCACGTAATTGCTCTGAACAACTCCGCCAATCAATTTGATCAGGAATTTGATTTTTTTCAATAAAGTGTTTATACTTTTATAGCAATAGAAATGTGCTCGAACATAGTCAACAGTCAAAGTTTTCAAATTAACGAAATAATGGATTAATCCGATGAAAATATTTTACTCGAGTCTAGCAAAAGTCGCGATGCAATCTTACTGCAGCAATGTATTTAGTTCAATCAATTATAAGTATAGTCTTTATAATAGAATATTAACTTCCATCGAGTAAGTAGATTCAAAAATAAATATTTTTTTTTTAAATTCCATATTTAGTTAATGTAATCGTATATATAATTGAACTGCATACGTACAACAAAATAAAAAAATCACTTTCGTTCAACTGTTTCGTTTACTTGCCATAATCACTCTGAACAACTCAGCCAATCAATTTGATCAGGAATTTGAATTTTTTCAATAAAGTGTTTATACTTTTATAACAATAAAGAATGTGCTCAAACAGTCAATGGTCAAAGTTTTCAAATTAACGAAATAATGGATTAATCCGATGAAAATATTTACTTGAGTCTAACAAAAGTCGCGATACAATCTGACTGCAGCAATGTATTTGGTTCAATCATGTATAAGTAGTCTTTCTAATAGAATATTAACTTCCATCGAGTAAGTAGATTCAAGAACCAATATTTTTTTTTAAATTCCATATTTATTTAATGTTATCGTATATATAATTGAACTGCATACGTACAACACTAAAAAAATCACTTTCGTTCAACTGTTTCGTTTACTTGCCAAAATCACATAATCACTCTGAACAACTCCGCCAATCAATTCGATCAGGAATTTGAATTTTTTCGATAAAGTGTTTATACTTTTATAACAATAAAGAATGTGCTCAAACAGTCAATGGTCAAAGTTTTCAAATTAACGAAATAATGGATTAATCCGATGAAAATATTTACTTGAGTCTAACAAAAGTCGCGATACAATCTGGCTGCAGCAATGTATTTGCTTCAATCATGTATAAATAGTCTTTCTAATAGAATATTAACTTCCATCGAGTAAGTAGATTCAAGACTAAATAATTTTTTTTTAATTCCATATTTAGTTAGTGTAATCGTATATATAATTGAACTGCATACGTACAACAATAAAAAATCACTTTCGTTCAACTGTTTCGTTTATTTGCCAAAATCACATAATTACTCTGAACAACTCCGCCAATCAATTCGATCAGGAATTTGAATTTTTCCAATAAATTATTTATACTTTTATAACAATAAAAAATGTGCTCGAACAGTCAATGGTCAAAGTTTTCAAATTAACGAAATAATGGATCAATCCGATGAAAATATTTACTTGAGTCTAACAAAAGTCGCGATGCAATCTGACTGCAGCCATGTATTTAGTTCAATCATGTATAAGTAGTTTTTCTAATAGAATATTAACTTCCATCGAGTGAATAGATTCAAGACTACATAATTTTTTTTAAATTTCATATTTAGTTAATGTAATCGTATATCTAATTGAACTGCATACATACAATAATAAAAAATCACTTTCATTCAAATGCTTTGTTTATTTGCCAAAATCACATAATTACTCTGAACAACTCTGCCAATCAATTTGATCAGTAATTTGATTTTTTCACTCAAAACTTTATACTTTTATAGCAATGAAACATGTGCTTAAACATTCAATAGCTAAAGTTATCTAATTAACAAAATAAATGATTAATCCGATAAAACCATTACTTGGGAATAACAAAAGTTGGAATGAAATCTTACCGCAGCAATTTACTTAATTCAATCATCTCTACGTGGTCTTTCTAATAAAATATTAATTTACATTGAGTACGTAGATTCAAGACGAAATTATTTTTTTGGGAATAAAATATTGTTTGGGCTCAATCGCATATATTCTTCAGTCAATGAAATGTATAGTTCAATTAAATAAAAAAATCAAGATAATTATGCTTTTGAAAACAATGACAGTATTGTTGAACTAAGCATCTATTTACTTCAGCTGAAAACGTTGCAGTTGAATTAATGAAATATATTCCAATAACATTAATTTCATTAAAGCAACATTTTTTTTTCTCAGTGCAGGTAATCATTCAAGCATATAAACAGTGTATATTGTTCTAATAATCACCTGGAAATCATACTCTATGTCATGAAAAAATTACACACGCACACACACATATATACATATATATTGTGACGTAATTTTTCGGTTTTTGGCGTCACCGGTCGTCCCGACCAGGGTTTTCTATGTTCATGAATAATTTATGGTAATTTTAGCAATTAGCGTGTAAGTTTATTTTTCGGTTTTGCGTTATCGGAAGCTCTCGTCCCGAAGTTATCGGATCTTTGCGAAATAAGACACCGAGTTACCGTGGATAGGGGCCAAAACAATGAGCCACCCGGTATACGCGGTGTCGAAGGAAGTAATTCGTGGGAGTCTAAAGGTTCGAGTGCGACTCTCAGCACTTCGCGAAAAAGTATGGGTAAAGAAAGGCAGGTTGAGTTACGTTTCTGTATGGAAGGCCGTTGGCGTATGGGCCCGCGATTCCCCATCTGCCACGGATTTCCCAATCGCACTGTTATCGTAGTATTAGTTATAGTTGGTCTCCGATTTGCCCGTACCAGAAGAAGACCCCACGAAGGACAATCACCGCGAGCAACAGGATCCACCCGCCGCAACATCTCGGCGTGTCTACGTTCTTCGTTTCAAGAATATTTGTCTCAGTTGAGTTTAGCGTTATCGTTTGAATTTGCCGGTTAGTTACGTTTTGGGATAAGGCGCTTGAGTCGTCGTGACGTCAGGAGACGAGTGGACCGCGAGTTCTCGTTACGCGTGCGTGTATTCGCCCCTCTTTCCCCGTTACCTTATCGACAAATTTACCTGTTCGATTCGCTCTTTCTGCGTAGCTCTCGATGTGAGTGGTTCGCCGCTCGGAGCCCGCTCTTTTTCTGCACTGCTCTCGACCAGAGCGGTTCGCTGCTCGGGAAGCTCCCGTCATGTTACTGCTTTTGCTCTCGTATCGCTACGCTATCCTTTCTCTCGAGCTATCTTTTTAACGTTCTCGCCTTCTCCGATATCGTTGGTTACCGAATTTGCTCTCGTTCCGTTCCCGTTATGCTACCGTTGCTCTCTAACTACCTTTTTGTGATCTCGATTGCGAGGAATTTCTGTTCTCGAGTTACCGAAATTATTTTGTCGTTGTCGTCACACTATCGTACTTTTGAGCTCTCTGTTTACGTTCCCGTCTCCGAGTCTGTCGTCGTTACTGAATTTATTTAAGCATCGACTTCATCATCGTGTAACGATTAACGAGTCCCGTTAGTACTCGTTGTGCCATCTTTCGGGTCCGACATATAAAATCGATCAATATCGACCACTGGTGGGTTCACCCGTGTCCTTTGGTCACGTGGTGTTCTCCCAAAATTCATGGATTACCGCGCGTACGCATCGTTTCTCGCCCCAGTCCGCCCGGAGTCGTCGTGCGTCGCACAACGCTTCGTATATTTTGTGCCCCTTTTTTGTCTTCGATCCTCGCGGTCGTATTTATTCGTATATTGTCCGGTGAAGTGTGTGTGTGAGCGCGGATTTATCGCAGGTATTATAAGTACCTATTAGTACGGTATTATTAAGTACCTATAAGTACGGTATTATAAGTACGTTTCATGATCGAACGAATTGTCTCGGGTGTTTGCGGCGTCATAATCCCAATTTATTCCAGCTCCCGGGTGGAACTGGGCCTTTTGTGCACCCGAGGGGCCAACTGTCATATACCTGCGGATCATTTCCGAGAATCAAGCGGGAGCGACGCAAAGCTCATCATAAAACTCTCTGAAGCGAGCACGGGCGACGAAATGGTCGTTTAACGGAATCGAAATTCTGACTTGGGGAATAAGCCGCCATCGTTCAGTCCTGCGGGACGCGATCGTCCGCTCCTCACTATCACCTTCGCGGAGGCGAAGAACGAACGAGATCATCGTCAGTACGCAACGAATATATCAGTCTCCGGAGGACGCCGACTGCACGCGCGAAGGCGGCCATTCTCCTCTTTCATCATCCCATCGAGCCGCGAGGCGTCAGCTAAGTCACCAATTGTATTGCGAATTTTCCTGGTCCTCGCCGGACGCGTGTATAACGATCGAAGAGAATCTCGTTTTTTAGCGACTTTCTCGTCAATCGAGCTCACGATTCTCCCCTATCACGAGTATTTCGTACGATCGAACGGTACGAGCGACGCGATTTCTCGCGTCTATTCTGTTGTAAATTTCTAAAGACGTCGCGCATTATGGCGTCTAACGTTAACGTAGTATATCTATATTTCGTGCTTAAGCACGCATAAAGTCTTCGGACGACATTTGGACGGGATTATAATCATCGTCGCAAAGACGGCTCGAGGCCAACTCTTTGTATTATTCTTATTATTTTTTTTTGTTCTCTTTTTTTTTAAGTGAAACTTCTTATGCGACTTCCAACAAGGTTGCGTTAAACGTTTAACGCTACCATGGAGGGGGTATGAAAGCACTGTTCCGTTAAACGTTCAACGCTCCTGGGGAGGGGAATAGAAAGAGACAGAGCGAGAGTGAATGCGTGGCACTCGAACGCATGCGCGTGGTATACCTGTGAGAGAGAAAGAAAGATACACAAAGGTAGAAAGTAGGAGAGAGAAAGAGAGTGAGTCGGTAGATCCCAAGCACATACGCGTGGTATTCTTGCTTTGCAGCAAAGTAAACGGTGTGAGCGTCGTGAAATAGCTGAAATACGTACTTGTTGTTCGATTTTAATTAATAATATTCATTATTTCATTTACTTGTTTTTTTAGTTTGATTTGATACACATATAATTTAATAGGGTAGTATTTTTTATTTTTAAATTTAGTGGATACGAATTGTAAAAAATGAGTGAAAACAATCCCACGGACAATGCGACGGATTTAAGGTTATGTCAAGGTACGTCTCTTGTGAATATCAATTAATTGTTAGGTTTTATTTTTTGAAATTATATTATGACGCATTCACATACATTATTAATGCAAATACATTTTCCAGGGCGAGACGATGAGGCAACCACAAGCACTTCCACTGGTTCAAGAGGTCCACGAGGGAAAAATGCACAATATTACCGTGATTACAGAGCACGGAAGCGAGTGGAGCAGGAAAAAGAGTCGTTGAATAGAACGAGTGATCCTTCTACGACTGCTGATTCTTCTACAATTAGCGTCGCAGGATCAGTAACATCGAAGAAAAGGAAATCAGCCGCGGAATACCAGAGAGTACCGAGCACGTAAAAAAGCCAAACGTTACAATATACTCATTGATTCGCTAGCTGTAATTCCATCAATTTCGACGGGGGGATTTACTACCACTCATCAATCAACTATAGTAGACCAACTAACAACTTCTGGGCCTTTTATTAATCCACAAACGACTGCTGGGCCTTCTATTAATCCACCAACGACTGCTGGGCCTTCGACGAGTAGTGATATTGGTTTTGCAAAGCCAACAAGAAGGAAAACAGCCGCAGAATATCAGCGAGAATATAGAGCAAGGAAAAAAGCTCAACGGGAATCTACGAGGGCTGCGAAAACCAACGACGGTTCAATGGAGATTGCTGATGAAAATACCAGCAATATTGGTGACGAAAATGAAAGGATAAATCCACAAGTCCCATATACTCAATTCCATCAGCATAAGAAAGCTCACAACTACATTAGAACAAAATTCACCGAGAACAATTTTGGTTTTGCATGCTCGATATGTGATCGATTATGGTTTAAACAAGATTTGAGAGGACTCTCTTTAGATATTGGTCATGAAGTTCTAGACAGAATCTTACCAAATGTTCCGAGAGAAAGTATCGAATTGTGTGCAACGTGTTTTCAGTCAGTGCAACATAACAAAATACCAACTTATGCAGTTTATAATGGTTTCAAATATCCACCAATGCCAAAAAATGTACCACCACTGGATATAATAACGGAACGATTGATCTCACCTCGAATCCCGTTTATGCAGATCAAACGCTTAAGACACGTTCATGGTCAATACGGCGTATATGGACAGATTATAAATGTTCCTGTTAACGTGGATACAATGGTAAAACGCCTGCCACGGGAAAATGACAATTAAAAGATGCGATCAATTGTGTATTGTAAGCAATGTCAATAAAGTTTGTCTTAAAGAAACAATATGATTTCACGAAAAATCAATTTCTACCCCTTCCTATTTTCATTTCCACATTACGAAGTTTCAGTTTTTCCGCGCGGAGGGACTCCACGCACGTATTTTTTTGTATTTTGGTCCTGTATTACGATAATATGTCGGTATGAGTCACGCTCGGAGTGATCACCCGAGCTTATGGTTAATTTGTATGGGCTATGATTTCGAGGCTAATGTTCCGTTGTACGCTAGCAGAGAATTCCGAATAATATTCACCGATCGCCTGAGACCACACTGTCGTGCCCAATTTTAAAAATAACGTTCCACTCGTTATAAGAGTTAATCACGAGATATATCGTGATCCGAGCAAAATAAAATCGATAGGTGTGTTATGCAATTCATATTATTGAGCTTTTCATCTTGCACCTTTATTGCCTCCTAAAATAAAGAAGCAATTCGTTACAATCGTTACCGAATTTATTTTAAGTTCCTGCATTTACCGTCGTTATCGAATTTATTTAAGTATCGAGGTTATCGTCGTTATCGAATTTAACTAAATTCGATAACGACGATAACCTCGATACTCAATCAATTCGATAGCATCGAATTGATTGTCGTTATTAGAACTCTCCGTTGGCATGTTCTAAAAGCGTAAACTCGCTCGAAAACTGTCAAGCCCGTGGCACAATGCAAGGAAATAATTAATAGGAATAAAAATCAGTCAATCACATCATACCTCAGATAAGATACACCAATCAAATCGCTGTTTCTTATTTCATATTTCCTATTTCTTCACATTGTGTCATCGCTTTACGCGCTTCACTTTACGCGCGCGCCGCATACCATATTTTTTAAGGTACAGGCATTGCAAAGGTTCTCGATCCGTGAAGTGGTGCTTGTCGTGGCTAACTTCGCAGCTGACACGAAAAGTGCTACTTTATGGAGAGAAAACGAGTGTTGAGAAGTGGCGTCGCGTCATGAGTTCACCAATCAAAACGCCAATTTAGTGGTCAGCTCATTACGCGACGCCCGACGCACGCAGTGGGAACGCACCCTAAATCACTCTGTGGACGCGCTCATCATTATTACTGAACGCGGCCATCGGTACTTTCGCTCGTCGCTAGCGATAAAAGTTGAAAGTTGGTCAACTCTGTGAGCGACATCGCTCGGGGGTCGCGATGGATGTGACGTTCGGAAAAGCAGGCTCTCATTGGATATCGCTCATCGCTCATCGCACCCGGTCTGAACTAGCCCATATTGGTGGCTTTACCAAATTGACGACGGTGAAATCTTATTAGTCCAATCGAAACAGATCTAAGAAATCGGTTCATCTGGAAATAATTGGGGGAATCGATTTGCTATTTTTGTACTTGGGGAGGCGGTTGGTAGTGTGAATCTCGATGAAATCCTCCCTATTGCGTTCGTCGCAATCTTCATTTCAATAGTAATTTTTTCATTTTTAAATGACTCGCTTATTTTTAACTTCAGAGTTAAAATGATGGAAACCAAAGTTGTGGGAAAATTAATTCCCCACAAATTCGGTACTAATCATCATTATTTTACCCTAGAATCGACATTCACAGAGTTAGACTGCAAATTGAGGTAAAAAAACGGTTTTTTTTATTAATAACACGATCTTTATTATCAAGTTTATCGTAAAAATGCTAATAGATAATCAGGCAGGGAATTTCGTTACCTGCAACTTTAGCTGTTACCATTTTTACCCTACGATCGATAGTTTCAGATTTATACTGAATTTAGAGGTGGAACCTTCTTTATTTTCAATATCTCGTTTATTATCAAGTTTATCGTAATAAAAATGCATGAATAGATAATAAGGTGGGAAATTTTATTTCCTGCTACTTTGGTTATTATATCACCACTTTTATCCGGCAGGACCGCGGTTTTGCAGAGCTCAATTGTCACCGACGAAATTGTCACGAGCTAACTCTCACGAGCTTATGAATGTTTTGTAATATTGTACACGACAAAACTGTCCACGATCTAAATTATATGCGTAAAAAACTGTCACCGAATAAATATTCACCGCGTAAGTCTTCCAAGTTTCAACTCTACACGGCACAATTCGTCACGGGCAGAATTGAACCCGTCTCAATTCTCACAGCCTTGACTGTACACCGCCAAATCAAACACCGTCTAAATTGTGCCATGCCAAAATTGTCACCGTCTAAGCTGTACACCGCTAAACTGTCACGGTGTAAATTCTACATCTCTCAACTATCACCGGTCCAACGATTCACCACGAAACTGGTCACGGTCTAAACTTTACACCGCGCGACCGTCACCGTCCTAACGCGAGATTTCATCAACGCACACTCGTGCACG
This sequence comes from Rhorus exstirpatorius, assembly GCA_963564615.1. NCBI lineage: Eukaryota > Metazoa > Arthropoda > Insecta > Hymenoptera > Ichneumonidae > Rhorus > Rhorus exstirpatorius. The sequence goes on along the minus strand of OY751319.1, from coordinate 3,451,328 downwards.
CTCTACACGAACGCACGAGCATCGGTCTGCTTCACTAAACTCGGCGCTATGACACGCGTGATATATCGGACGTGTACGTTTTTACCGACTGCAGGGGCCTTATTCTGTCAAGTTTTTATGTTTGTCACGTGATATAGTAACAAACCGATAGATGGCGACAAGCGTGATACAGACCTAAAACGTGCTGAAAACGGGAAAACGTACTATCTATTTCGAAAGACTTCGCCTCTTGTGTTTCCAGTTCTAGAGCGACATCTATATCACTTAAATAATTATTTCGAATTCCTCATTCGCATTAATTCAAATCTGTTGTTCGTTCGGCTAAATTATAGAACGCGAAAATTGAATCGTATAAATCTTAACGCAATTGTTGAATGTATGAAGCTGTATCAAGTGATGAATAGCTATACTGAGGTACTACATAGATCCACGCCGAGGTCTAAATACGATTACGGGAGAATAGAATCGATAGAACAGCAGTAGAAGTTATGTCAGGTTACGTTAAAATCGTAAAATTTTTATTTCAAAACTTCAAATTTCGAGGATACTTTAATAGTTGTGGATATGTTTCAGCAAAAAAAAAAAAACGTTTTACAATGCAAATTTATTATAATAAGAAAATTCTGTATTTAAAATTTTTTGTTATACCATGCGACTCTCACGTAAGCCACTTAAGATACATAAGTTATCTATTTCCAAGGTATCACATATTTTGTACCAATACAGTATACTAATCAATATCACTTTTCATCAGAGAGATCCTTTCATCCTTAAAGGTAACCCTGAGCTCTTTATTAATTATACCATATTTATATTCTTATGAAATTAAAGTAAATGTATCAACATTAGTGTTTAAAAAAAAAGAAAATCATAAAAAAATCATATCTTATATTTTGTACGAATATAGTATAATAATATCACTTTTCACCAGAGAGATCCTTTCATCCTTAAAGGTAACGCTGAGCTTTTTATTAATTAGACCATATTTCTATTCTTATGAAATTAAAATATATGTATCAACAATAGTGCTTGAACAAAAAAATAAAATCATAAAAAAATCATATCCCATATTTTGTACGAATATAGTATACTAATATCACTTTTCATTAGAGAGATCTATTCATCCTTAAAGGCAACGCTGAGCTCTTTATTAATTATACCATATTTATATCCTTATGAAATTAAAGTGCATGTATCAACATTAGGGTGTGTCGAAAATGGATTTTTTTTTCTTCGCTCCTACCACTCAAAACTTTAGGTTCTGACAGTTTTGGCATCAAAGAGGCCCTCGTTTAAGGAGGGCGCTGTAGCTTGAAGTTTAGAGGTCTCTCAACGAGAATTTAGGTTTCCCATCTGATTAACACGTAAAAAAAATATTTTTCGTTCAAATGATGTCAGGCAACCACAGAATTGGCGATGTCTGTGTTTCTTGGCTTATTTGAAAGCACGACTCATACACTAAACGATGATAGGTCGTTTTTCGACTTACCTTGTTCCAATTTTTTTCACGCCACTTTTCGACCACTATAGTAACTTTTTCAAGTTTACAAAGTTTCCAAGGTATCAATGAGTCCAAAATTAATTGCTACAAGTATTAATTGTTGATTATTCATATTCGAATCAACAATCAATACTTGGAGCAATTGATTTTGGGCTCATTGATACCTTGGAGACTTTGTAAACTTGAAAAAGTGACAACTGTGGTCGAAAAGTTGCGTAAAAAAAAAAATTGGAACAAGGTAAGTTTAAAAACGACCTATCATCGTTTAGGGGATGAGTCACGCTATCAAATAAGCCAACAAACACAGCCATCGCCAATTTTTTGGTTGCCTGACCTCATTTTGAACGAAAAACCATCTTTTTTACGTGTTAATTAGATGGGAAACCTAAATCCTCGTTGAGCGACCTCTAAACTTCAAGCTACAGCACCCTCCTTGAACGAGGACCTCTTTAATGTCAAAACCTAAAGTTTTGAGTGGTAGGAGTGAAGAAAAATAAGAGTTCATTTTCGACATACCCTAATCAACATTAGTGTTTGAACAAAAATTTTTTTTTTTAAATATATTTCATTGATACTGCTGTTATGGAGCATACATGGAGCTCGTAATGGTAAAGCTGCGCTCACTCGCACATTTGCAAAGGCGCGGGAAGAATAATTGAAAAATAATCACCATAAATAAAATTAGAAAAAAAATAAAAATATGAAAACCGAGATCTCATTGCCAAGGATGCAATTACATAAGCCTCATCATAAGGCTCATTAAATACGGCTGATTACATAAGCCCATCGCTGGATGGAACAGAAGCTACTCCTCTACAGTCCGGAGTGCCTCGTTAATAACCTTGGTCATCATTCTGATTGCTCTCCGAACTTCGGTACCTCTGATACATTCTGCAAAAATGGAACAAAACCATTAGATTGAGAAATGTACCACCGGTAATAGCGTTTAAGGGGAGATGACTTTATTTTTATGTATACATTCACTGCTGCACTCTATAGACTGATGATGATGGTAACATGATCGAGCCATTAATTTAGATGCGATTTTTCGAATATTAAAAAAATAATATTAATAACACGCCATGACCGGATATGAATTTCGATATGAGAATAAACTTATACTAATATAAATAACAATCGAAGTTGTACATTCTCTGCTAATGGAACGTTAAGATTTTTTAATTGAGCGTTGTATACTTTTTTTTCTTTTATATATATATATATATATATATATACGTATATACGACTTATACACATGTATAAAATATTTTTGTAACGCGTGCACACATGCAATGCTGAAACGATACGTGGCAAAAAATAATGGACTTTCTTCATAGATTTCTTTGAACGATTGATCCCGCGCGACGTTGTTCTAAAATATGCTCGATATGAAAATGAAATGAAAAAAATTTTGATACCCCGGGGATGATGGTTTAATACTGGAATGAAAATCAAAATTTTTTTTTTGAATGGTTAGTCGGAGAAAAATAGTTTGTTAATCGATCTAAATTTTTTCCCTTATACGATAAAAAAAAGGTAAACAATAATGTCGAAATTTTAGGAAAAAGCAATGTTTAGGAAATTTTAAAATTCACCCTTTTTGTTTTCTGCGCAAAACCAAATTTGAAATTTTTCAATCCCAATTTTCAAACTTTCAATTGTATTTTTGTTTTTTTTTCCTCGATCCTTTTTTTTCTTGGCACTTTCGAATTTAGTGAATTTTTTAAATATTCGCTCTTTCTGTATTATTTTGATCATTCCCAAATTGATCTCTTCAAAATTTAAAATTAATGCGACAGAAGTAAAAAAAAATCATTTATTTAGTGAGAAGCTATGAAAATTTTGTTAAGAAACGATACTGAAAAACACGCGCGCACACGCGCACACACACACACACAAATTGATTTTTTTGGAATTCTAAATTGACGTTCGGTTCACATAGTAATAGGGCTATAGCATTTAATAACGGCTCGTATTAAATCGATACAAAATACAGATTACTCCGACATTACGTCGGATTCTTAAAAAAGAAAAAAAATGAAAGCAAAAGGTTGTATATAACCAATAACCGTCGTTCAACCGTGTACATAATGAATTATATTATTTTTTCCCGTCTGTCAGAATGAGTTTTCGCAAAATAGAATTTAAAAAAAGTGAAAAGCGTCCAAGAAGTTGCAATGTTCATGACTAAGATTATAAGATGTAAATAACGTTAGCATAATTATATACTGTTTATTTCTATATGTTCGTAAAGCACGTCTTATTCAAAGTTTTCACCGCAGATTGAAAAAAAATTCTAATGTTCATTATGAATTTAAAAAAGCAAAGAAAGATCAGAAGTTCAAAATATAGAATCCGTATGGAGTACCTTGATAAAATCTTCATCTAAGAATTCGTACGTGAACTCGGAATTCTCGAAATTCCCCGAATTCTCCTCCGAATCATCCTGCTGAGTATTCTTCGAATTTTCGATGTTTGAATACTTCACTTCTTCGTCGTCGAATTTATTGATCTTGTAATTGTATCCTTTCACATTCTCGCGGTCATCCGATGCATCATTCTCTCTTGGCGCCAATTTCGCAACTAAGGCAGCGAATCCTTCAATCAGGATATCGTTTTGAGCTGCTAGAATACTAACGACCTCGTTTGCAATTTGCCTGTGCTCCTCGAATTTTTCTTGCATCACTTTCATAACAGGTCGATTGGTTAGTCCTAGAAATGAAAACATGTACCAATTCAGCAATTCGTGCATTTAATTGACAATATGAATTATATTCCAAACAGAAAGCATACCTGTAGCTGAACTGGTGGGCGGAATAGTATTCTTCTTTATTCGATCTGAAAGTAATTGATATCATGAGTATAATGTTATACAGTCTGTTTTGCGATAACTCATTAAGTTTGAAATTAGTGGTCAACTTGGGAAAATCAGGTATGTATCATTTCTCAGAATTAGAGAGCAAGCGGCGCGAGAAAAAGCAGATTATCCAATTTAGCATTTTACGTCTGTAATTTTGAATTGACAACATGTCCTGCAATACCATAAACGTATGTGAGTTTTTTTTACTAATTTTCATAATATAGTTTTAAGCAAAATAGTGAATAAAAAATACAAAATTCACTATCGACTAATATCGTGTGTCTAATGACAGAAGGTCGTAAGCACCAAAAATACGATTTTGGTGGCAAAAGGTAGTATAAAATTTTTTTTTGGTTGCACTCGCTTTAAAAACATAGGAACCGCCTAGATCCATTAAAATTAGCAAGAAAATAAACGTAAGTGCAAAAGCTCGTATCCAACAAAAATCAATGAAAAAATAATGTTACAACGTTTTGCCATTACATTCCCGAGCAAAATAACAAAAAGTCGTGTAATTTTTTTTTTCCCTAATCGCTCCGAAAACACCTGAAACGCGAAGATGTTTCGAAATTTCGAACTTCCGGACGTCCAACCTAAAAGTCATATGTGCCACGAATAAATGGAATTTATTTTTCAATTAGAAATTTTCGTTTGGTCAAAATTTTCACAGATCTTCGCGTTTCAGGTGTAAATTTTTACATCCATGTATAGAAGGGGTAGGCATAGCTTACAGTAGTTCTTACATACCTTTGCTCTTTTCTTTTGTGAGGTCAATTAGCATTTTAGACTGGCGGCTGCATGCTGGGTCAGGAGTTCTAGACCTGTGCTTTCCTGTGCCACTCGAGTTGTGACTGAGAATTCGATAAGGAGACCTGGACCTGTGTTTTGCTGTGCCGATGGAGCTGCGACTAGAAAATCGATCAAGAGACGCACACGTACGTTGTATTGTGCCGATTGAGCTGCGACTAGAACGTCGATCAGGAGATCTGGACCTGTATTTTTCTGTGCCGATTGAGCTGCGACTTGACAGTCGATCAGGAGATCCGGACGTTCGTTTTACTGCGTCGATTGAGCTACGATTAGAACGTCGATCAGGAGATCTGGACCTGAATTTTGCTGTGCCGATTGAGCTGCGATTCAAAAGTCGATCAGGAGATCCGGACGTACGTTGTACTGCGCCGATTGAGCTACGATTAGAACGTCGATCAGGAGATCTGGACCTATGTTGTTGTACATACTCTGCCGATCGAGATGCGGCTGCTTCTTGAGTTAGGACATTGTAGTTTACTGGGTAGCGTCGACGTTGATGCAGTCATACTTATGACATGCATATCTTTTTTATTCAACGGTGCACTCCGATCGCCAGAAAGAAGCAGTAGTTTCCGTTGATTAGTTGACCGCAGGCGGTCTGCCCAACCCTGTGAATCACAACATCTAAACATATAAATTCAAGAAACCAAATAAAGGATTAACATTATGTAGAGGGTTGGGGGGGGGCATACACCAATATTAAATATGAGAGCTATTTTATAGCAAGTCATACCCGACCACAACATGTTCAACCACAGAAGGCTGATACCAATATCACTGTGACTCGTGGTATATGGATAGAAATCCAATGTCAACATTTCTGGCGGAAATACCTCAACTGCTACATATAAAGATAGGACTTACAGTATTTCATTGAGGCATTTACAGATAGGATTTTACACTGACTACCACGTGTTAAGACGTGTTCAGTACATTGTGTTATATTCCGAACGAATTTTTGCACGGATGGAAATGAAACTAATGTTATCAATAATTTAAAATCATGGCATTTACCTACTAAAGTTTATAAATTAGCTTCGCAGTTGAAAATTGTACGTAGAAAGAAACATGAATTATTACCTTTTGCCACGGTTTCCAAGACCGATGCGTTCCGAGTGCATTTAAATCATTGCTCAGTTTCCCCCATTTTTCCACGAGAACTGAGTCGCTCAATATTTCTTGAAGGGTTTTTTCAGCGAATGAATTGTACTTTTCCATATACCCTAGCAGTTTGGGGGTCCGTAGGCCTATTTTTCGGAGTCTTCTTGGGTCTGAATAATCGAACAGTGATACACTATTACAAAACATGATCCAAATGCTGCAACCGCGGAGACAAAATAAATTTCAACATGATTGTGACAAGTTGTTCTACATTGACACCTGCACCAATGTTATATTGCGCACCATGGAAGCAAACTCGATAAGTTATGCATGTATGAAGAGTAGGTGTATGTTCAGCATTTTTCACTTAAGGTTAGGTTGAAGCGTTCAATTAGGTAAAAGATTTGACTACGAATGCACATACACAAGGTACAAAGTTACTTTCAACGCCTAGGACTTGAAAGTAACTTCATTTTTACTCTGCATGTGCACACTCGCAGACGTACCCAAGCATCGGTAAAACGGTTGCTTTAGGTACTGAAACGCTGGAAACATGCTCGTGTTATATGAATTGGTTTAGTTTTACACCAGCCATTCAAGGTTCGTGTATGTGTGTGTGTGTGTATTACTTGATATTTCGGTAACGATATAAAATACATACGAGCACATACTTGACCATATATGATTATATAAGATAATAATTAGGTTATATATATGGAGAGATTAGGTCAGTAGAGAGCAGACAAACATGTTGTCGTGCGATCTGTGGAAACGCGTTTGTTTGCAGCGTCCACGAGAAATTTTGCGGTTTTTTTTATGACAATAAGTTCAGTGCCTTGATTTTGCTTAAATTATTTGGGAATAGAACACGCGTGGCGTCCTTTGTATATAAGCAACACATATTATAGTGCATAAGCGATTGATTTTTCGGACTTGTGTCTAATAAAGAACTACATTTATAAATTTATTATTTCATGAATTACTTACATGCTCATACTGATTGTGTGGCTTCGTGCTGGGATAATAATTAACCTATCTAAGACGTTATCTGTCGCTACTATAGTCTCTACCAAGCACGCTGCAGAGAAAGATCTCGAAACTCGAAAGGACGACGCTTTCGACGTTCGACCCCGATGTATGCCGGTAAACAGAGAACAGAGAGCCAACCTTAGACCCCCACTCTCTCTCTCTCTCTCTCTCTCTCTCTCTCTCTCTCTCTCTCTCTCTCTCTCTCTCTCTCTCTCTCTCTCTCTCTTTCTGACGTAAGTACCAGCTTGTCACGTTTCGTTGGTGTCCGGTTAAATTGCGAATCTTTTCTGCCGCCTTCTGCCTGCGGGCGTTTTTGTTGCAGGTCCTGGCACGCAAATTTATGCCGGTTATCCCGGTATAATCTTATCTGGTCCAGGGCATTAGTATTGCACGCTTTTTTGGATTTTCATTTGCACTACTATTCTAACCTCACTTTCACCGTGGATATATATACCTGTGTGGGTTACGCATACATTATCATCGCCGCTCTGCTTTCTCGCACCGCCATCTATCGACTACGCCTGGGTATTGATTCGCAATCATCGACAAACACCTGCTGATCGATAACACGCGTATCACCAGCCGAAGGCCTACTATATCGACCGCTGTGGGAACCATTTGGCTGAAATCTGCATCATATCTCACAGCTTCTTACGCCGACTCATAATTTTCGCAAGTATTGTCTCCCATACGCCGTGTGCTACGAAAAATAGTAGAAAATTCTCCCGATTATGTCGAAAAACTGCATCATCTGTGAAATTGTGGTCAAGCGCGCGGACCCCTCGGTGCAGTGTAACGTATGCAACAAACTATTCCATATAATTTGCGTGCGGAACTTGTACTAAATTGAGCCCTTCGACGTTTCAAATCCCGCGTCTTTTCGCTGCGAACCCTGTATATTGGCAAGAACATCGCGTCGCTCAACTACCACTCCTCGCACCCCTGGCACCTCGCCCGAGCGTTCTACACCATGCCTTTCAGCCGTCCAAGCCGACCATGTGGCGGCCGCCGATTCGTCTCTCCTACAGGGTATCACGAGGCAATTCGAGATACTAAACCAGAAATTCGACAAGAGGCTGGATACTTTCGAAAATAAGCTCGAAAACTTATCGACAAATATGTCAGCGAACCTCGCGGAAATCCGAGCTGAGGTTCTTTCTATTCGCGAGGACCTTTCTGATGCTATTACTTCGCAGCGAGAACTCTCTCAAGCGCAAGATAATTTTTCACGTCGATTATCCGCTATCGAAAATGCGGAACGTACTGCCGAATCCGTTATAAAGGTCGTTGAGGACGATCTCTCGCAACTTCGAGCTCAGATCACTACGAGACATGCTCATTCGGTTGCTAGAACGCCACCCCCTTCCAAGCTCGTTATAGGAGGAATCCCCGCCGGGGTGTCGCTCACGAACAACGAGATCGTGCTTAAGGTGTTTTCCGCGCTTCGTTTACCAGAATTGTCCTCCGATGTTCTCGAGATTCGCGAGTTTGTCAAGCGCGCTGACCCCATCGTTGGCTCCTCACCACAACCACGTCGTGCCGACTCCGTCTGCTCTCTCATTGTCTGGGTCAAAGGTTCTGATATCCGCGACTTTATTGTTGAACGCAAACGTGAGATAAAAACTCTCAGGTGCTCGGAGGTCTTTTCGATCGAACGCAACACGCCGATTTTTGTTAACAAGTTTCTCCCGCGTGACCTATATCGACTACTCAAACAGACTAGGGCCAGAGCCGAAAGCTTGAACTATAAGTACGTTTGGTGGAGATCGGGAAGTATACATGTTAGACGAGCGGATCGAGACCCTGTCATTCTCATTGAATCGGAGTCTGATCTCAATAAAATTATCTGACTCCCATCACGCTCTCTTTTCACCCCCTCGCGCCATGCACTCGGTTCAGGTACAGATCTGCTTGATTCACAGTCGGCTTTACAAATTTTTTATTTCAACGCGAACTCTATATTGGGCCACTTTGAGCTCTTTCAATCGCACATCGCGTCAAAACACTATCACGTCATCGCTGTAACTGAGACTTGGCTACATGAAAATGTCTCTGACAGTATGCTAATGTTGCAAAATTATAATTTAATTCGAAATGATCGCGGGGGGAGGCGAGGGGGAGGTGTTGCATGTTTTGTGCATGACTCGTTGCGCTACCGCATATTACATATGTCTCCCTCGGGTTTCTCAAACATGCCGGAATTCGTTATTCTTGAGCTCAGAAACTCGTGTGACGAAACATTACTGCTCGCTTGCGTTTATCGTCGTCCTAAGGGTAATTTCTTTCACGAACTTTCCGAAGTTATATCGCGCCTCTCGCTTTCCTACAAAAAGATTGTCATCGTCGGCGATTTTAACTGTAATTTGCTCAGTTCAGGTGTTGAAGCGGCGGCACTACGTGACTTCGTCTTATCTCACAGCCTTTCCATTGTTGAGTCTGACGCGACCTTTCACACAGCGACCTCGGATTCATGGCTGGATGCTGTTATCGTGGATTCGAAATCCAAGATTCTGCAGTTCGAGCAGTCTAATGCCCCCTTCATTGCCGGGCATGATTCGATCGAATTCACGTTCAGTTTCGCAGCCGATCCTCCTCGCAAAGCTACTATTGCCAGACGTGATATAAAACATTTCGTACAATCAGATTTTCTGGAGTCGCTCCGGGAGGGTTGCATTCGGGCATCGATTGATTTATCAAACTCAAACTCAAGCTGTGACAGTAACCTCCCTCTTGATTCGCTTACTGACTCTTTCTTTGACGTCTTAAATTCCTCATTCGATAAGCACGCGCCGCTCCGCACCTGGACTCTGCACAAACCTCAGGCACCGTGGTTCACCCCAGCGTTAAAAGAGAGAATTAAAATAAAAAATGACCTATATCGACAGGCACGAAGGTCAGGTGGTCAACTACAACTCTCTATATACAAGAATTATAGAAATACTCTATCAGCTGAAATTAAGGAGACAAAAAGGCGTTTCTTCGAGCGCAGACTCTCGCAAATCACCGATCCGTCCAAATTGTGGAAGGAGCTAACACACCTTGGCCTCGCAAAACCTAGGGGCATCTCGCCGTTTACGTTTTTTCCTTCTGACGAGCTTAACGCGTATTTTGCCTCTATTTCTTTTTCGCACTCTCCATATCCCTCGGACTTTTCCCCGGATCTAGTGGGTGCCTTACCCGAAAATATTCCTGTTTTCAACTTCACAGAAATCTCAGCTCAGAGTGTGTACAAGGCCCTATCCACAATCAACTCAGAGTCACTATCCCAGGGTCCAGATGGAACCTCGCTTTTTGCCCTCCGTAAATGTGCCTCTCTCATCACGCCGGTCCTAACCAAAATATTTAATATCAGTCTCCAGAGCCACGTCTACCCGTCTCGATGGAAGCGTGTCTTTCTTCGACCCCTTGTTAAAAAAAACCCGCCGTCTACATCCTCGGATGTTCGTCCTATCGCAAATTTATCGGAGGCCTCTAAGCTCTTCGAGCGACTAGTATTTTCACAGATCTCAACATTCCTCGACTCCAATAATCTCTTGAACCCTATGCAATCTGGTTTCCGCAAGAACTTTAGCACTCAGACCGTGTTATTGAAATTGTGTCAGGATATCAGACGGGCCGTCAACGACCGGATGCTCACGATACTGGTTCTCTTTGACTTCAGTAAGGCTTTTGACACGGTTCCACATGTATCTCTATTAAAGAAACTGCGATGCCTGGGCTTCTCTGACAGCGCACTTTCTTGGGTTTTTTTCGTATCTTTCGAATCGTACTCAGGCGGTAATGGATGACAGTGGTTCCTTATCGAGCTGGATGTCCACTAATACTGGCGTCCCTCAAGGCTCTATATTGGGCCCGCTTTTATTCTCTATGTTCATCAACGATATTGGTGCTGGTCTTCAATATGCCAGACACATAACATACGCTGATGATACACAAATATATCTTACCTGCCGCCCCTCAGAGTTATCCGAGTCGCTGCACGGATTATCCCAGGACGCTCAAACTATTGCCGACTATGCCTCCACGCACGGCCTTCCGTTAAACCTGAAGAAGTCTATGACAATCATTATGGGTAGCGGTACCTATCTAAATCAAATTGATACCGCCCGTCTCCCAAGCGTTGTTGTTAACGGCTCGTCTATTCCGTTTGTAAATGAGGTTCGAAACCTGGGAGTTATCTTCACCTCAAACCTCTCTTGGAACCGGCATATTCTCTCTATCTCACGCAAAATTAATTTCACTCTGTTCAGACTCAAACATAACATGCACTCTCTTTCGTTTGGACTGCGTAAGTCGCTGGTATCTTCACTAATATTCCCGATTATTGATTACTGTTGCTTAGTCTATAACGATCTGACAGGTGAGCAAAATCTTGTTCTGGAGCGCCTCATTAATAAATGCATTCGTTTTGTTTTCAATGTCCGCAGAGACGAACACATATCTCCTTACAGAGTGAGATTGTCGTGGATGCGCGTGAGTGATAGACGGAAATATTTTATGGGTGTCATGATGTATAAGGTCCTTCACGGTGAGCTCCCTGCCTATATTAAGTCCCTATTTACCCTCGTGCCACCACCTTGTCGCCCTTTGCGTGCATCGGCACCCCCTACCTTCGTTATTCCATCCTGCCGTACTTCCACCCTACAAAAATCCTTCGCAGTGGCATCAACCTATTTTTGGCACTCCCTCCCCCCCGAAATTACCTCTGCCGATTCTCTCGGCTCTTTTAAGACACGCTTGCACGCCTTTTTGCTTCGCTGTTCATCCGAGACCACCTGAGCTTCTGGTACCTGACTCTAGGGACCGACGCTTTCTATGCTCCTAGTTTATATTACTGCATTATCTTTTTATTTTTATTTTTTCTTTTGTTGTTATCTTTTCTGCGCTATTATTAATTTTTCTCTCGTTTGGAGCATGTTGGATTTTCTTACTTTTATATTCTACTGCGTAAGCCATAGTTGGAAATGAGCATGTATATACGGTATATTGCAAATTTGCTACCTGCGTTGGAGGATTGAGATGCGTGCGCTTAGTTCAGTTTTAAGTTAGCTTATATTATCTCTAATATCACTCTAGCTTATAAAATGTATAAAACATATCTACTGTATCTAAGTTGCCTAAGGATAAGTTTCCATGGCATAAATAAATTTTTTCATTCATTCATTCTCTCTCTCTCTCTCTCTCTCTCTCTCTCTCTCTCTCTCTCTCTCTCTCTCTCTCTCTCTCTCTCCCGTATATTTCAGTGCTTAGAAAATACAGAATAGACTGCCTATACAATTTCACGAAGATGAAATGGGTCTTTGCGAAGACCCTCTTTTGGTAATAGCTGCAGCCTATTTTACCTACACATAGTTATTAACCCGTATAGGGTTATAACCATTAACTTCAACTGCTTTCTGACTTTCAAGTATTATATGTTCGTTTAAGCTAATAATCGGATGTTCTAATTATGAGAAGCGAAAACTGAATATATATATACAGTTACAGATAATGGTTGTACTGTGATACGGTCTTTTAAAGACTTGAATATGTATACGTGGGGTTATTTTCCCATTGATACTTCCTCTTAAAATATACTTTTTTTTTTATTAATATACAATCTTCGGGAATGAAAGTTTTGAGAATAATTGACGAATAATCACGAAATATTGGTTATTAATCATTTCGCATTTAAATTATTGTAATTGTGTCATGTCCTTCAATATATTACTAACAGTGATGAACATATTTTGCGGACTGGTACAGTAGTATTCATCCGATTGCAATCTCAATACGAAAATCGCTTTTGGAGTGATGATAATACAAATATTAACTTTTCGCATCACTTTCACAATCAAGCCATTATTGTACATCCTCTCATGTCTGAAATATCCACGCTATAACATGTTACTGTATATGAACAGTTTGTACCAATCGTCAGGTTGAAAAAGAAGCATCGAATAGATGCGATCTACACAAACCTCTTATAGAGGCTTTTCAGAGATCGATGTTTCTATCCTAGTGGACGGAGCAATTTCATCATGGTATTTTTGGTAAATTACCACCTAGCCCGCCAGGTACAATTTCTAAAAAGAAATGGCTATGTATCTCCCGACATTAGCATTCTCCACGGGCGGTGTAGTGTAATTTATTCTCATTAATTATTAAAATTTCCTCTGTCATTGGTAAGTCGGAATTCCTTGTCTGTGTATAATTTGAAAATATTAGAATGTCGGTGTATTCCTTACAGCACGATTCACATAGGGTGCGTTCCATTATTTGTTCAAATCGCTCAAAACGCTTAATTTGCCCATGCTCGGGCGGTCGGGCCTTTTAAGCAAAGCGCTTTGAGCGAATAATGGAACCCGGCCTTCGTGTTGCTTTCTGGTGTAACAACAATGGCTTCATGCGTGCCCGCTCACCGCGCTACGCCGCGCCGATGTTCCCGCTTATTCCCCGCCGCCGGTCGCGCAAGAGCTACTTTAACTGATGTACAAAAAAGTCGAGAATACTGTCCGAGATATCTCATTCGATCAGAGTACACTACTAACCGTTATAAGCTTTGTCAAGTTACCAAAATGAAGAACTTCGTAGTTACAATTGACCATCGACTTACACTCTCAATTATTTCTTCTTAAATCCATTACGTCGCTTGGATTTTTAATCAGATTGGGAACAACTGAACATCACTTAAAACTACTCCACCTTTTTTCAATAGCTTTGTTAGGTCCATTCTTATAAATGGCGATACAGATATGCCTTTCTCTATGCTAGAGTAGCCTAACCCACACTGTAGATACGGCTCATTTTAACCCGTTAGCATATTCGCTTATTTTATATCACGTTGCGTGATAGACGGAGAGCTAGCGACCAAATCGGTCATGTAGCTTTAGCTGTATTGAAACTCCGTTAGCTACTTCCTTGAACGACCTTTTACGATAATCTTCGTGCTGGCAGGCCGCGGGCGGTGGGTGTGGGTGTAGTGGGGTGGGGAAAAAAAAAGAAAAAAAATGTAGGTTTAGCGACTTTAATTTTTTTTTCAAACAATTGCTCTGTACTCCCTGTGCACCCACAAAAAATTTTTAATCGATTGGGTGGTGGAAAGGGGTTGCCAGCGTTAATTGAAAGTACCAAAAAAATAATAATTTTCATGTGGGCTCAGCTGTAATGGCTTTTTTTCTGACGCGAGATTAATTAATAGGTAAGCCCAAAAAAATAGCCATGCAAAAATAGCGGTGGGAAGGTATCGAAAAAATTATTGAAATCGTTTGATTTCGCTCGAAAATGAGCCGAGGGGAAGGTAAAAGCGGACGATTACTCTCTGTTAGCCGAACACAAACGACGCCCCGTGAGCGCGCTGACGCAGACGGCGGCTGATATCCCCTCCACGTCCGCTTTTGCCTTCCCCTCGGCTCATTTTCGAGCGAAATCAAACGATTTCAATAATTTTTTTCGATACCTTCCCACCGCTATTTTTGCACGGCTATTTTTTTGGGGCTTACATATTAATTAATTTCGCGTCAGAAAAAAAGCCATTACAGCTGAGCCCACATGAAAATTATTATTTTTTTGGTACTTTCAATTAACGCTGGCAACCCCTTCCCACCACCCGATCGATTGAAATTTTTTTGTGGGTGCACAGGGAGTACAGAGCAATTGTTTGAAAAAAAAATTAAAGTCGCTAAACCTACATTTTTTTTCTTTTTTTTCCCCACCCCACTACACCCACACCCACCGCCCGCGGCCTGCCAGCACGAAGGTTATCGTAAAAGGTCGTTCAAGGAAGTAGCTAACGGAGTTTCAATACAGCTAAAGCTACATGACCGATTTGATCGCTAGCTCTTAGACTATGATAGAAAGTGTCATAACGCAAAAAGTACTATAAAATTAAATGTGGCTTACGATACTTAAAATGAGCATCATGGAAAATTTGGGTTAAAGCACTATGGTCCTGAAACCTTGATATAAGCCTCATCCATATGGGAATCTTTTATATCAATTATACATTTCTATCCGACAAAGAGTTTTTAGTCCCCTTAATGCTAACAGTTTTCTTTAGATATTCTTTTACCTGGTGTTATCTTCTGTATTCTTTTAAGAATGGCATCATTTCAGTCTATATATCTATTGTGACGCAATTTTCTGATTTAGCGTCACAGGTCGTTCCGACCAGGGTTTTTTTTTTGGTTAAGATTGCGATTAATTCAGTTAATTTCGTTGCGTAAGTATTAGTCTGTTCTCGAAATCAGTATTGGCGACCGTTTTCGCCTCAAGGTCTTTATTTTTCGCGTTATCGTACGTTTTCATATTAAGTTTAGCTTTTGTCGGGTCCTTGCGTGTTCGAGATGCCGAGTTGCCGTAGATCAGGGCCGAAATTACTGAGCCACCCGGTACACTCGGTCTTTCAGGGATAGTAATTTTAGTGAGTATAAAGGTTCGAGTGGGAGTCTCGACGCTTCGTTACAGGGTATAGAGAAGAGAAGGGCGTTTTGCGGGTTAAGTTACGTTTTGAGTTACGTTTAAATTTGGAAGGCCGTTAGCGAAGGGACCTGTGATCACCCCGGCGCCACGGATTGCCCGATCACACCGTTATCGTAGTTTTAGTTTTAGTTAGTCCCGGATCTTCCCATACCAGAAGACTACCACTTGAAGGACGATCATCGCAACAGAAGGACCCACACGCCGTCGGAGGAATTCGGCGTATTCCGATTAGTAATTAAGGAAATATTATTTAATGTTAATTTTGCGTTATCATTTGAATTTTCCCGGCATTGTCCGCTTTTCAATAAGGCGTTCGCGTCCCGTGTGACGTCAGGAGAAGAGAGGATTTCGAGCTTTCGTTGCGCGTGCGCTTATGGGTCTCTCTCTCTCCACATTAGCTTTTCGGGCAGATTACCTGCTCGAATCTCTCTCTTGCGCTCCAGCTCTCGATCCGAGCGGTTCTCCGCTTGGAGCCTACATTATGTTATCGAATATACTGTAATGAATTCTGCTTTATTTTATGGAATAAATAACGTGACTCGATTAAATATGAACCGAATTTCAATGGTATATTTTATTCCACGGAAAATTCGACGATGCTCGACATTTCGAGTAACAAAAGAAAAATGAAGACAATAGAATATTATATTCCGAGGCTCGACGGACTTCGATGCGCGAGAGGGACTTTGTAGTCTCCGGCGTCGAGTAAGCGCAGTTCAAGAATCGTACAAAAAAAAAATAAATAAATATCTATCGCATAAACTCGTATTCAAATTTCGCGTCGATCGAGTGACCTCGACTTAGTGACGCATACATTCCGCGAAGTGACAATAACCGAGTATCGCGGTCTCACTCTATTACATGACCCATTCCGTGACAA
The DNA here is from genome assembly GCA_963564615.1 of Rhorus exstirpatorius. NCBI lineage: Eukaryota > Metazoa > Arthropoda > Insecta > Hymenoptera > Ichneumonidae > Rhorus > Rhorus exstirpatorius. The sequence goes on along the minus strand of OY751319.1, from coordinate 3,434,687 downwards.
ATAGCGATGAATCGTCGTGTTTTTATGACTAACACGCGAATCATACGATGGGGCGAATCGTTCGTTCGATTCGTCGGAATGACACTCGATATCGTAAATAAAAAAAAAAGAAAAATAAAGAAATTCAGGGAACGCACAAAAAAAAGGAGAATACAAAAAATCACGGAATTATGGCTATCGACGAACGAGGGAACTCGTAATCATTGGTCGTCTATGACGACATTAAATTTGGCAGGAACTCATGTGAGTTATATTACGGAGAAAATAAAGCTAAGTTAATGAAAGAATGTTCGTTTTAAATAAACTGCGTCACAGTCACATACCGCGATATGTGACGCTGAAATACTTCGCAACTACGGGGCGAGAGATATACATAGATACGGGAACTTAGCTTCGCATCGTTGCTCGATGATGAGGAGAGCGCGGCGTGGAGAGATAAGATGGCGGACTTCGTCTTTACGCGTGACGATCGCGGCGTGGCTCGTTCTATCTCTCTCTCTCTCTCTCCCTCGTTCTCTCTCGCGATCCTCCAATGTCGGTCGTCTATCGATGCGTTGCTATCCACGTGGCGATATTACGACGAAATATATATGCTGCGAGCGAAGATTCGATGTCCGCTGCAGCGACGATGCAATAATTAAATGTGTATCCCGCGGGATATTCTCGACGTCGGATCCCCTCAGGTTCTCGACGCGTGAGCTCTCGTGACTCACAACAGCCCAGTCCCACTCGGGTGCTGGAACGTGTTTTTTATCGTTGACAAATATTCTATCGTTGCACGTGTCGCTATGCCGAAACGGCTGACAATTCTCGCGCGCAGTTTTCTTTATTTTATATACCTCGTAAGCTCGCGAACAATGAATTGTCTCGGGGAGGCATATGAGGATAGATATATTTAGAGAATGGCGAACAAGCGTTAATAATCGATGGTGCGCTCCCCGAGACGGTTCCGGGTGGACTGGGACGAGGGACTAGGCCGATGGCCCGGACTTGCGTGACGGAAAAGGGGGGAAAGACCACGCGGCCGAAGCCGGCCGGCGAAAATCGATCTTGATCGACGTATTGACCGACCCGGGACCCGACAGATGACGCGACGAGGCCCGTAGGCTCGTTGGTCGTTACAATACTTTGGTTCCCGTTCTTGTCTACGCTTTAGCTATCGTCTTCGAAAAATGAGATCTCTCCTATAATTTAGTCCCTTTCATTATCCGGTTTGCATTTTCGTTATCTGATAGACTCTGCGTTATTATTTGATTTATTGTATTCTCGAGCCTCCTTATTTTTTTTTGTTTTGTATTTCTTCGAATTTTGCAGGTCTACTCTGGAAAAATGCTGTGGAATAATTTGCGTGCTATCGAAAGAATCTGAATAAATTAGCCTGAACCAAGGTCCCATACATTATAATTTTTTCGCGTTGAGTTTCATTATTTCTGTTTGAGTTTCGAAGGCACTTGGGAGTTAGCCAGCCGTCCACGCCCTCTCACCACAACCTACATCCTGAGCGAATCGGGTATACCGTCACCGATCTCGCCATCCGACACGCCGGCGTCCCTTCTTGTTTCGTTTCGTTCCCGTTAACATTAGTTCAGATTACGTTTAGCGGGTTTGGTAATTCCCGCCGTTGAATAAAAAGATTACCTGGCGCTCAACGGCTCTCCCGGCGTCGAGGATGGTAAGATGGGCCGAAGGTAACGCGAATTGCGAAATTCCCGTTACACTATATAAATAAAAAATATAATTTAATTGTACTCACGCTCTATTAATGTGAATGTTGTCAGAGATGTTCTCACCGTCACTGTCCGAAATAAGTCACACGTTGACATCGTGTGGTTTCTGGTCACGAGCTTCTGGATCCGTGTCTGTGGAAAATGAATCGTCATGCAGACGTCAATCAATGTACGCGCATAATCAGATCTTGTCTGATATTTATCTCCGACTCGTAATTTTGAACGTCTGATGAAATAAACTATCGTTTCAAAAAATGTTTCGGGGAAGATTTCTGAATTTGTTGTAATCTATCATTTTCCCATACTCGGAAAATTTTTCTCGACCTTGGGAAATTTTTTCCATGCATGGGAAATAATACTTTTCCCAAGTAGGAAATTTTGGAGTAAAATATAATTTTCCCATACTTAGGAAATTTTTCATACATGGGAAAAAATATTTTTCCCAAATAGGAAATTTTTCCATGGGAAATGAAAAAAATATTTTTCCCAACTATGTGGAAAAAAATTGGCCTGAGATTTTAAAGTATTTTCGTGCATCTGGCTGTTAAAAATTAGGCTATGAGTTAAAAAGTCGTTTCAAAAAATAATTCCGGGACTATTTTCAAATTTGGAGTAAAATATCATTTTCCGATACTTGAGAAATTTTTCCCATACTTGGGAAAAAATATTTCCCATACTTGGGTAATTTTTCTCATACTTGGGAAAAAACATTTTTTCCACGCATGGGAAAAAATTCCAAGTATGTGGAAAAAAATTGGGCTGAGGTTTAAAAGTATTTCCGAGCATCTGACCAGCAGAAAGTATGCTACGAATTGAAAAGGTCGTTTAAAAAAATGATTCGGGGACGATTTCCAAATTTGGAGTAAAATTTAATTTTCCCATACTTGGAAAAAATATTTCCCATAGTTGGGAAATTTTTCCGTACGTGGGAAAAATTATTATGTAATTAAATATTTAATTAATCTTCTGAACCTGAATCATAACCCGCCTGTACAATGAGTTTTTTTTTCTAATAATTCGAGACTATCCTGGACAGATTTGCCGTTTAGAATTTAGCGAAAAAATGTTTCCGGCGACTGCCCAGAGAAGATTCAATTTTTTTCAGTTCTCCGCCTTTTTATTATTTTTGGTCCTATAATAAAAGGATTTTGTCGAAAAAAAATTTTTTAAATACCAACATTTGAAAAAGCCACCATCATAAATAATTAGCAAATTTTTATATCAATTTTTACTCATCATTGCGAAAAAATTATTTTTCAGCTTATTATCGTCATTTATTTTTATTCTCATAAGCTGGGCCATCGCGACAAGCATGAACATTGCCGCACGCCTATCGTTTATTTGTTTCGCTCTCGTGCGTCCGTGTGGTGTTCAACGGTGTGGGTGTGCGAGCGTTTTGTTTCACGAACCCCGCTTCTACCGACGCCGTCCCCTCCACTATCTCAACTTTTTTAAATTTCTCTTCGATCGAGCGATCATTGGTCGACGTTGGTCTACCTTGGTCGACTTTAAATCGCTAATAACTCCACCAAATTTGATTTCACAAAATTTTCGAAAAGGACTTTTCTGCTCCGTTTTCGACGCTCGACATGGACCTTATAATATGATCAGTAGGTTAGTATACACCCTGTATAGCCATGGGTCTGTCTCCGTTGTTTGTCCAGCAGTAGTATTGGCTTTGGAAAGATCCCAACTTCAGGTATAACACGAAGTCCGAGACCATGCTTCCCGTATGTAGCACTCACACGTTCATCGAAATCCCGCAACTTCTCCTGAGGATCATTATTGCCTGTTTTGTTCCTCCGAAATAGGTAGGCTGCTTTTCTATTCTTGGATGATAGTCTCATGGTAAGCCACGTCTGCAACACATTTATTTGATTTGTTCGAGCACAATTCAACGGGGCCTGCTGAACAATTAAGAGCTGTTTTGGCACGCTCGTTAGAAAGAAGCCAACTGATATTGCATTATAACGACCTGATAATAAAAAGTGAGTCTAATCTCACAAAAAACCACCCATCAACATGTAATATTGGTAGGATCATAATTACCTTTTTCCATAGTCTCGTGATTTTCACGGTCGGTCCATTGGCGTTGAGCCAAATTGCCAAGTTTTCCCACATGGTTTCAAATTTTATTTTACCAGTAGGCCTAAGCTTTGTTACATGATTCCTTGCAAACTCAGAATGCTGTTCCATGTACGACAACAGCTCATCAAGTTGATCCTGCCGAGTCCGATTTTCGACGTTTTGACTGCTAAAAGTTCAAAGTACAATGAGAAAGAATTGTATTGTGCATAGTGCACACTCGTACAGAGACCGCACGAACGAGGAACGTTATTTCGACGTGAATCAATCCAATTTAGGGAATATTTCAGAATAATAGCGGTTTTGGACTAATCTGTTAGATTGGAGACACATGTTCAACAATTTCGAAAGTCGACGAAGACATTTCGGTTTTGGAGCACAATTAGAATTTCGGAAGTGTTTCTTTATATTTCACTGTATTAATTTAACTTCAAAATACTGTAGGTATAACGAAATGCTACACTTTACATATTGCATTTCACATACCTTGATTGTTATTGCATCTCATCTGTATTATGGACACTAAACACTAATTCTCGGACTTTTTTTTAAGCACCAAATATAACCCTATTAAGGTACTGCGGAGTCGTGTCGAGTGTCAAACGCTATTTAACGCGTTGGCATGCGTATTGGCGACGCCAAGATTCTCCCCAGCGAACCTGGTGGCAGGTTCGTGAACTAGCCTAAATCAGACAGACTACATTAGCTGTCATTAACCACAAGGCAAGTTAAACGCATTTTGGTGCATTTAGGGCAAAATTCTAAATATACTGTTAGTCGAATCTCTCATATTACAGAGATTATTAACCCTGCGCAAATATGACCCATATGATCCATATGCAGGGTTAATTGGGAGTTTGAATAAAAAAATTTTATTCCATAATCTGGTAGTTTAGGAAAAAATATTTCGCACGTAATTTTTATTTTTTATTTGAATCAAAATTGCCGTTAATATAACAAATTGAAAACTATAACATTATGACGTCACGCATGTTACGCTATATCTATATATATTAAAATCCGTGAAATCAAATTGCCCATAACATGTGCATGTGTTATTTTTAACGAAAAATAAAAAATACGTCCTCATTATTTTTACTTACTCTACATTATGCGCCCCAATGATTGAAAAAAAATTCATTCGAAACTCCAAATTGTGATTACATTCTCTTTTTATTAGAGGTTCATTGGGATGTTTATCGTGATTATTTTTTGTATGTTCCTTTTTTTTTTACTAATTTAAGATTGCTAAAATTTGTGTAAAATTTCAAGACCACTTGGAAGCAATCAATTAATAATTTACCATAAATTATCATGGTTTTTGTTACATAAATTTGCATAGTGAGGGTGACATTTAATTAGCAGTCTGTATGAATGAGGGCCTTGGGTGACTTGTTATCGCACAATTTTTTTTTCAATCATGTAATATTGTGGTGACATATTATACCTTTATGATATATTTTCTTTTAATTTGTTTACAAAAATATTGTATGTTTTAATCATCTCAGAATAAATTGTAAATCAATATTTGTTTCAATTATTTATAGGTGCCCCCTCCAGTGAATATTTCATTTTTTTCAGTAAAATCTTCGCGAATATAATTTCAGCACTGGGGAACACAACAATACGCGCTAACCCTTCTTTTTCTAGCAGAGGGAGGATTTTTTGCCGTACGAATGGTCCATATCGTTACAATGCTTACGGCATACGTCCCACGATGTCTGATTTAGGCTAGTTCGCGGTCCGGCCACCAGGTTCGCGCGATTAATCTTGGCGTCGCCAATTGTCGACTCTATCTTCGTTGGTATAGTATAGCCAGTGTAGCTTTGGCGTTCGGCGTAGCGTATATATACACGTGTCCGGCATCTCTTAAATTGCGAATTAATTTAATCTTTCTTTTTTATCAAATACGTACTGGCCTTGAAATTTTCTTAGTGGAGTGTTAGTAGCAATAATCTTTTTATTGTGGAGAAGTTTTTAATAATATACAGGTTTAGCATTTGGCTACACACAAGTCCATAAGCGAGTTACAGGCATAACCTATAGAGATCAGTGTGACTAAAGAAGAAGCAGAAAAAGAAACGTGAAAGGGTATGAATATAGTATTACATTTGGAAGCAAAGAAACTTAAAAAATAGAGTAAACACACTGTACACTATCAATCCGGTGAATTTAATTTAATTTCTAATTCGATTGTGTTAACCAACGCAAATAACGAAAAACTGGCTGCGCTGATATAAAAATTTAGACCCTATACTCAAGACAAGGCAAAAATAAAATGTTACAGGAACATGTTACCCTTCGGTGGTTTCATTCTGGGCATTCTGACAGTTCAAGAAGAAGAGGAAAGACTGCGTAGATGGGCAACGATTCGGCAGCTACGTATTGAACGTGAACACTTGAGAAACTTGTCTAATCCATTTGATTTGGATCCAGAATATTTCAGGCGATACTATAGGTACTGACAATTTGACGATGTGCAATGAAATCGAGTGTGCGATATTGTGTAGGATATTGCAGTATGTTTTAAAAATTTCAAACTATTTTATGTAAGCTGCTTTGATTTTTGAAAGGATTCTTCCACATATGGCTATGGATCTGGTAGATATTTTACGTGACCACATAGTACAAAACGGTGCGACAACGATTGATCCGAATCTTCAGGTTTTCGCTGCTCTGAGATTTTTTGCTGAGGGCGGCTACCAAAAAGGGGTAGGTCAAGACTACCGTCATCCGCTAAGTCAAACAACTGTAAGTCGGTGCGTAAACGATGTGATCGAGGCCCTTATCAGTGTAGCGGATCGATACATCCGATTCCCCCAAACTAGACAAGAATTACGTCGAGTCCAAGAAAGGTACTTCATTTGTGTACTCACTATTTATTGTATCATTCGTCTCATGAGATACAATTACCTCCTTGTGTAGGTTTCTCCAACATATCCGTATTCCCGGCATTGTGGGTATTATCGATGGCCTACTAGTGAGCTTCATCAGACCGATTGAAAATGAGGAAGCTTTTTATAATTATAAAGGGTATCACGCTATGAATGTACAGATTGTACGTACAATTTTTAATAATAATAAGTAATAATAATAATAATAATAATAATAATAAGTTTATGTAGGTGAAATTCAGATATAAAAAAGAAATAAGAATCTCAACGCCTGCATGCCGAGGAGGAACACTGCTTGCCTGGATACTAAAGTAGCATTCCATACCAACTCGACAAGGCCAAAACCTTCATTTTTTTTTCATCTCGGCTTATTGCAGCACAGTATAAAAAAGTCACTAAGCGAATTTTCAGATTTTTCCGAAATATTTTTTCAGCAAAAATCCATAAAAATGTGAAAAATGGTAATAACTCAAAAACTACGTAATTTATTTTTTTGAAATTTTCATAGTAAATTATTTGTTTGAAACCAAAATTTTTGACCCTACTCCGAAGATGGGCGTGAAAAAAAATGTCAAAATTAGACTAAAAAAGACGTTGAAAAATGTGGAAACATCTGAAAAAAATTATTATAATAATTGCATATATGCAACAAAACATTTTATAATAATTGTTTTCAGATTTTTTAACATTTTTCGACGTGTTTTTTCAATCTAACCTTGACATTTTTTTCACTCCCATCTTCGGAGTTGGGTAAAAAATGTTGTTTTTAAACAAAGAATTTACTGTAAAAATTTTAAAAAAATTCATAACATAGTTTTTGAGTTATTGCCATTTTTCACGCGTTTACCGATTTTTGCTGAAAAAACATTTCGAAAAACATCTGAAAATTCGCGTAGTGACTTTTTTTATACTGGGCTGCAATATGCCCAGATGAAAAAAAAAAAACATGAAGGTTTTGGCCTTGTCGAGTTGATATGGAATGCCCCCTACACATAGCACATTACAAATGTTTAATATAATAATATTATATATGTCTAGCGAGTTGATAAAAACGTAGTACTCACGGTACTCGCCTTCATTTTATAGATATGTGATGCAGATCAGATCGTGCGGGATATCCGTATATGTCCAGGGAGCAATAACGACCGTTACGTTTGGCAATACAGCAACGTCAAACGATTCTTGGAAGAATTGAGGCAAAACGAGGAGTTTACTCGGGAAGAAGGTCGCTATTACATACTTAGTATATATTCAATACATGGTGAATAATTAGTTAACTGATAATTTGACATGTTTGACATGATGTCTGTTTTTTTCAGGTGACAGTGGTTATACCCCTTCTTCGATTCTACTGACACCAGTGCGAGACCCAGCAGAAGGAACTCCAGATGCCCGGTACAATGCTGAATTCATACGAACCCGATGCACAGTTGAACAACTGTTCGGAATAATGACAGCTATGTTTCGCGGTGTCAAAAGAGAGCGAAAATTGTGCTTCCGAGATCCGCACAAAATTGCCAAAATTATTACCGCAAGCGCTGTATTATACAATTTTCGAAGACAGCATGGGCAAGTTTGAAAACGTTGAAAATAGGAAAGGCCCGTTCAGGCACCACCTGATTAGGAACGAAAAAATCATGAATATATCGCGTGTCTAATGACAAAAGGTCGTAAGCTCTATTATACGATCTTTTGTCGTTAGCCGTAAGAATCAAGCCTCTCATGCGAAGTTCCATTCCATAGGCATTATGTCGCTCACTTCATGACATAAAATACCATTTTTCACCAATTTATCGGCCCTTCACTACCGTTCTGTACTGATCCAGTCAACTTGAATATACTATTGAAACTTTTTCAGCCGATCATAAAAATGAATATTCCAAACCCCATAGTACTATGTAGACAGAGTTCCGACACCTCAAAAATACTTAAAACTACTTTTTTCTCCCCTTTTATCCTACACATGTAATCTTCTTTTATAGAAAGACAAGAATTTTTAGTATTGTTTTCAATGCGCAGGTACCTCGATAACGTGCAACAGGCTGTGGAAGTTATAAATAATGACCAACTTCATGAAGCTGGAGGTGGTTTTGATTATAGAGGTGGCATCGCTGAACGATACAATATAATTAATAGATTCTACAACTAAATCACGCATGATAAAGCAAAATAGTTAAGCAGTAGAAAAGGAGAGGATGTTGTTAAAAGAAAAACAAATAGGTTTATGTATAAATCTTTTATTATAAAGCTGAATCTGGTATAGTAATGTTTTCGTGTTGTCTTTATATTCCCAAGGGCTACGACTGACTATAGCCTCGTTTATACCGAGCAAGGTTCAGCGTGAGTGCAAGAGAAAGATCCTCTTGGATGTTGTGGGTTAAATAATATATATAGTATATAGTTTAATTTCAATTTTTATTATTATTTTTTCTTACTAACCTTAAATGCACCTTGAAGTGTGTTTTACGTACATATGGGGCATTCCACCCCAATTCGACTAGCCTCCGACCCTCACCATTTTTTATTCGACTCGCAATTTTTTATGTTGTTCACGCACATGAGTAGAGACTACCATATTTTTTTTAGATTTTTTTTCCATCCCGTTTTGGAGTAACAATTTTTTGAAAAAAATTGATAAAACCCAATTCAATTAGCGATATCTTCTAATCAAAAAACGCTATCGGAAAACTTCACCGGGTGAAATTTTTAATCTTGACGTCTACTTTTTTATGAATTTATTTTTAAAAATTTCCATTTTTTTTCTATCGAAAAATCGAAAAATCAATTTTTCAAAATGAGTGCTATTTTTAATTTTTTTTTTAAATAAAAAAAAAGTAGATGCTAAAACAACATTTCTGAGCCCTGTCTCATCGTGGGCAGATTTTTTTTGTAGTTCTTACAGCTATTTGAAGCTTATTAGAGTACTGTAATAGCTACTTGAAATTTATTAGAGTACTATAATAAACTTCAAATAACTGTAAAAACTACCAAAAAAATCTGCCCATGATGAGACAGAGCTCAAAAATTTTGTTTTACCATGTACTTTTTTTGTGATTTTTTTTTTAAATTGAAAATGACACTCATTTCGAAAAATTGAGTTTTTGATAGAAAAAAAAAAATGGAAATTTTTAAAAATAATTTAATAAAAAAGTTGTTGGAATATACCGTTCAAGTTCACGCGCCTAACTCTACTAGTCGCCACACAACGGCACTCTGCAATACCAACATCTATCTCACTCGCTCCTATATATAACAATCGGAGCACATGTCAATTACAACTCCGTTATACAATAAATACAATTAATTGAACATCGTGTTACATTTTACTCTCCTCAATCTCGTGCGCCGTAAAATACAACAAAAGTAGACTTCAAGTTCAAAATTTTGACCTGGTGAAGTTTTCCGATAGCGTTTTTTAATTAGAAGATATCGCTGATTGAATTGGGTTTCATCGATTTTTTCAAAAAATTGTCACTCCAGAAGGGGATGGAAAAAAAGTCGAAAAAAAATATGGTAGTCTCTACTGATAGGGGTGAACAACATGAAAAAGTGCGATTCGAATAAAAAATGGTGAGGGTCGGAGGCGGATCGAATTGGGGTGGAATGCCCCATATACATAAAACCCTACGATCATTATGTGAAATCGCTGTATAAAATCTAATATATTTTATTACATATTTTCTACTTTTTGTAGAAGTAAAAGTCTGCAAAAAAACACATCTCAACAATTAAAACCTAAAAGCAGAACGTCATAACTGCCATTTTTTAATTTGTAATTGCTAATATAGTCAATAAATTCCTGGAACGCGTTTCAAGTATTTTTGGATCTATTTAAAAAAAGTAGAAAAAAATGGCGTTCACGACCTTTCTGCCATTATAGACACGCGCATTGTTTCCAAAATCAATTGCTCGACATTTTCCAATTCCATTATAAACATTGCTACATCGCCGGTTGAAAATAATTGTTTGTATTTAAGAAAAAAGATTAATTCTTCATTTTGTAATAATTTGAATATAATGATGATGACTATATACATAAATAAATACATTGACTGTATAGCGGCTACTCCTTTATGTCTCCCATTATTTTTCTGAATGCTTGGTGATAGAATATTGTTTAGGAAGCAATTAAATCGAAGCTTCTTTTCACCACAGCATTTATGTATAGGTATATCAGTATAGACCATTCTTGAATCGATCCAAATGATGTGTTTGAAAGCGCCTCTAATCACCGAATCACGCACTTGTCCCTTGCTCAAAAATAATAAACTCGTATATCCCAGTTTTCACGGACCAATTTCGAAATCCAACCTACAAACGTCAACTTGCGCATGCGCCCTGGCTAGTAAATCTCGCCTGTGTCACGGTGACAAGCTGTGATAAAAATAAAAACTTTACAGAATAAGGCCCCTGAGCAGAATAAATTTGCGTAGTGATAATAGTAACGATGACAACGACATTTGCATTTTGCAAGGTTGACGTAAAAAGTGACTGTATTTATGGATAATCTATTCTATATCAAATTTATCAAGTTTTAAAATTTTTACTTGATCAAATTTAATTTCAAGGTATTAATAAGTTGTGGGGGAAATTTAAGAAAGGTTTTTAAATGAAATTCATCTGCAAAAATTTTTAAAATAAAAACTCATAGAAACGAAAGCTTGACAAATTTCGAATCATTAATGGAATTATACAGGATTAGGAAAAGGACATAAAAATATATTGGCGTTATATATTTTTTTTTATCAATAATTCGCATGTTATCATTACAATATTAATGCGCAGATTTACAAGTTTTAGAGAGTTATTATCATTTTACAAAAGACGTTAGCAAATTTCCGCGCGTCAGTCGGTAAAAACGTACGCTTATAATGTATCACGCGCTATTGCGTGCCGTGTTTCATGAAGTTGCCCAAGCCCTCACGTACCTGCAGAGCGTGGCATGAGTGTGAGTTGGTGAAATCTCGCGTTAGGACCGTGACGGTTGCGCGGTGTACAATTCAGCTGTGTTCAGTTTCGGCCGTGACAGTTTTGGCCGTGACGGTTTTGGCGGTGAGAGTTGAGGCGGTGACGATTTAGGGAAAATATAGTACACTCCGTGAGAGTTCAGACGCGGACGATTCTGCTCCGTGACAGTGGTGCTCAATACAGTTCAGAAGCGTGACAATTGAGGCGTGTAAAATTGCGCCCGTGACGATTATGCTGTGTAAAGTAGGGACCCGGAAAACTTAAGCGGTGAATATTTATTCGGTGACAGTTTTTTACGCATATAATATAGATCGTGGACAGTTTTGTCGTGCACAATATTACAAAACATTCATAAGCTCGTGAGAGTTAGCTCGTGACAATATCGTCGGTGACAATTGAGCTCTGTAGAACCACGGCCCTGCCCTTTTATCCTACGATCGATATTTTTAGAGTTAGTAATAAAAAAAGGGTGAATTTTTTTTTCCATTCTTAAATTCAGTATTAGTCTGTAAATGTAAATATCGATCATGAGGTAAAAATGGTAAGAACCAAAATCGCAGGAAATAAAATTCCCTACCTCATTATCTATTATAATTTTTATGATAAACTTTATAGTAATCGAGATAATTGAAAAAAAAGTTTTTACACCTGTTTTCAGTCTAACTATAAATATCAATCGTACGGTAAAAATATTGAAGTGTGACGTGCAGGGCGTTATTGCACGAATAACAAAGTAAATCCCTTATGCGAAACACAAGGTTTTATATTTAATTTTGTTTAGGATAAGTTTTCTGACTGCGTCCCCTACGGGCCCGCTCCTTAGGATATTTTGAAAGAGGAATTTTTGTTGTTAGGTAAAATTAAAGTGAGAACTCTTTGATGTATCGGATTATCTCATGCACCGTTTAATACAACTATCCCAATTATCCCCTTTAAAATACAATGATAATATAACAGGATTAGAGGCACAAACGAATATGATATTCGCGATGCAACCTACTCACTCATACATACATACGTAGTACTCACTCGTATGCCGGACAGCTGACAATTATCACTGTCGACTCGGACCTATCTCGCTCTCCTCTTTCCTCGAGATATCTCGCCTGCTTGTACCGGCGCAGCCGGGTCGTCGACACACAGGTTGAACACTCTTATTATTCTCGATACACTCTGTCCCCGATTGCCGTGCAACCGCGGGATTTACACATTCTATAAATCTTAAACTACACGACGGATTGTTCGTGGCGGAAGTTGATTATCGATTACTAATTTAACGCAAATCGACTAATACACGGCGCGCGCAACTCAGGGGTCTCTTTACGATTCCGGTCGACTTACAACGGTGACCTTGCACGGGAATCGGTGAACTACCGTCTGAGGATTATTGCCGCTATGTAAAGCGTTAGGCGGAGTTGCTCTGAGATCAAGCTTTACGCTATCGTGTACTCCTAGAGACTGACTTTATCCGCGCTTCGTCCGCTGGAAATCTCGCAACCAACAAGTGAGAAAGTGGGGACAAATACAGTCCAGTCTGCAGTCCTGTCTGTGCGACATATTCGTTCGCACGCTCAGGCCGCTGTCTGAGTCCACGATATAAGATGAGCCTCGTATCATTATCATAGGTGTACTCTATGATAATGATACGCATTTTGTCGAAAAGGCCTCTAATGAAGGCTCGTGTTATCGATTTTCTTAGTTCTGCTATTCTATTCTTGAGGTATTCTTTTTCGCTTTCTTGAGTGTAACATTCCTCTAATCTTTCTGTTATTCGTTTTAATATTACTCGTGTTCGTGTCGCGTATTCTGGTACTAGCTCATTATAATTTTGTGAAATTGTTTTTTAGTCTAATTCGAGATTAAGTAGTTCGATTGGGGCACTAAAATTACCTCTAAGATCGTTAAGAAATTCTGTAATTGTTTCATGTGTTTTTGTTTCTGCGAAATTAAGAGCTGTTCCGTTTAATTTGTATTGTAGCATGATAAATAATCTCACGTGTTCATTTTCGGATAATATTTTGATTGCTCTTTTGCATGCTTTGATAAAGTGGTCGACAGGTATGTTTTCCTATCGAATATGGGGATTGGGTTATATACATCGCGAAAGGTGATGCCACTGTTTGCCATATCGTCTGAATTTATGTTTTCGGTATTTAAATTAAAAAAAAATGTATTTGTTGAATTTCGTCATCAGCTCTTACGCCACTATGGTCATGCTGGATTAATTTTTTGTGAACGAGGGGTTTTTTTTTAAATTTTTCGATTTAAAAAAATTTTTTTTTTTTAATTGACAGAAAATGGAGAGAAAAAAACTTTAAGAACAGGGAAAAAATAAATAAGTTTCTTGATTTTATTAAATTTTTTCATTTAATTGGGATAGAGAAAAAAAATGAAAAATTCAAATGGAATATCTATATTTTGCCTAACGTTGAAGTAGAGAGATCGAATTGATGGAGTAACTGAGTCGTTCAAGAATACGCATGTAATAAGCCGTATCGGTGTGATAAGGCTAGCAGTACACGCTCATGTGTCACAAGAGCTCGCAGAAGCATAAAATTCTTTCGCTTATTTTGTACAAAATTTCATATTATAATAGATTTTGAAATATTTAATGGTACTTACATTACCGCGATGAGAAGAATGGCGATTTTCATATGGTTTTCGAAATTTCCGTGAACGATATTTTCTTTTTCTTCCTTCCGTCCTTCCTTCTTTTGGATTATTTTCTTGTGTATATTTCTCAAATTCGGTCTCGATGGTGTGTATTGATGAATGTGTGTTGCTTTAATCTTCTTGTTTTTCAGAATCAGGTTTTTTTTTTCATTTCTACAATTTTATTATTTCCTTTGAATTTTTAAATGTCGGTGAATATATCGTTGTTCGATTATATTGTCGTTTGATTTTTTGGCACTTCGGGTCAGATTTTTTTCACTTCCACGTTCACTTTCGTATGTTTTTGTTAATTCTTCGATGTTTTTTCAATATTATTATTATTTTTTTAAATTTGGTTGTGCGCGCGTTGATGCATCGAACTTCTGACACCAATTTTTGATGGGCGAACGGGTTAAATGAAGTGAGAATGAAGGTAAACTTTGAGATATTTTAGACTGATAGTTTATTGGCAAGTTGGTGTATTTCGGGGAGTGCACGTCTGGATTGATTGAAGGTTGATGATGAACTACTGTGCTAATGGGGTGAAGGAAGGAGAGGACTTAATGAGAGTGGAGGGATGTCGTCGAGGCAGAGGAACGATGCTCGTGGGACCAAGGGCAAACTGGAGCTAAGGTGCTGACGGTTGTGAGATTGACCGGAAAGGAGTATTAGGTTTAGCTGATACGTAAGGTTTAAGCATGCGAGTGGACTAGTAGCAAGAGTGAAGTTGATTAGCAAGCGTGGGAAAGGAAAAGAGTTTTTTAGGCTATAGGACGGGGCCGTTACACTTTTTTCTAGCCAGATGCTCGAAAATACTTTTGAATCTCAGGTTAATTTTTTTCCCATACTTGGGAAAAAAATATTTTTTCCCAATTATGCGAAAATTATATTTTACTCTAAATTTGAAAATCATCCCCGAATTATAATTTTAAACGACCTATTCAACTCGTAGCCCACTTTTTGCCAGCCCGATGCTTAAATATTCTTTCACATCTCAGGCCAATTTTTTCCCCATACTAGGGAAAAATATTGTTTCCCAAGTATGGGAAAAATTCCCACTTTTAAAAAATATTTTTTCCCATGTATGGGAAAAATCCCTTAAGTATAGGAACAATTTCCCAAATACGGGAAAATTATATTTTACTTCAAAATTTCCTACTTGGGAAACATTTTTTCCCACGTTTTGGAAAAATTTCCCAAGTATGGGAAAATTATATATTACTCCACATTTGGAAATCGTCCCCGAATCATTTTTGAACCGACCTTTTCAAATCGTAGCCTACTTATTGCTAGCCAGATGCTCGAAAATACTTGTAAATCTCAGGTCAATTTTATTCCTATACTTGGGAAAAATATTTTTTCCAAAGTATGGGAAAAATTCCCCACTTGGGACAAATATTCTTTCCTATATATGGGAAAAATTTCCCAAGCATGGGAAAAATTTCCCAAGTATGGAAAAATTATATTTCACGCCGAAATTCCCTACTTGGTGTTGTGCCCGCGAATTTCGTCACGTGGGGATGAAATCGTCGAGGACGGGTTTGTCGGTGATTGTCAAGGTTGAGTAAATCTCCAACTCGAGTATTACAAAATTACCGTCTAGTTTATTCGATGACGATAAAGTATTGGTTACAATATTGTTCTTGGTTATTTTGCCTTGAGACCGACTAACTGCAATTTTACCATAGCTTCCGCTAAGGATAGCTCGCTTTATTGAACAGCCTTGTTGCCGACTAAAGACTGCCTTTTTATATTATTCCTGTAATGACTTTTTGTTCAATTTTCTGGAGAGGTGGAATCACACCAACGTCGCTCGACGACGTGTGTCGCAAAGTCACTTTTAAACTGCCGACTTTGCACAATTGCGAAGTCACCTTCAAACTGCTGTGTTTGCACAATCAATGGCTAACTTGAATATAATGCTACATGATGAAATCGGGGCACAACACCCCTCCCCCATTGGGAAGACGAAATTACTAATTTCGGCGTTAATACTTTGCATTGTCGTCTCTTCGCTTACAATGTGTTATTCATACAACAATTCTTAATATAAAACTTTATTATATACAGGGTGGTCCATTTAAGTTGACAAATACGAATAACTTGGAAATAAAGCATTTTCGAGAAAAATATTTTCGAAAAAAGTTTTATCATTTATGAAGCGGGATCTGATGGATATAATTCTTTTCAGGTCAGTAGAGGAGTTCAAGGACAAATGAAGGTCAACTTCGTTTTTCTAAATGGTTACCCACATTTTTTTTTACAGATTCGTATTGTATGTGAAAAAATTAACAAATTTCCATTCAACCATTTTTTTCTTCGGTCCAATTTTTTGCGAGTAATAATGCATTCTTAAAATTTACAAATACTACCTCTTAAATAAATATCTTTTGCACTAACATTTGAAAAACATAATAAACATAATAAAACATAATAAACATAATAACAACAACAACAACAACAATAATAATAATAATAATAATAATAATAATAATAATAATAATAATAATAATAATAATAATAATAATAATAATAAACATAATAAACATAATAAAACATAATAAAATGGTTTGTGAAACTTGATTCATCAGAAAATAATACTCTACGAAAAAATTTCCATAATCCTGTAGTTTTTGAAGAGCCCATTGACAAAACGCGTTTACTATTATTATTATTAATATTATTATTCTTATTATTATTATGTTTATTATGTTTTATTATGTTTATTATGTTTTATTATGTTTATTAAGTTTTTCAAAGGTTAGTGCGAAAGATATTTAGTTAAGAGGTAGTATTTGTAAATTTTAAGAATGTCTAATTACTCGCAGAAAGTTGGACCGAAGAAAAAAACGGTTGAAACGAAATTTGTTAATTTTTTCACATACAATACGAATCTGTAAAAAAAATAAGGGTAACCATTTAAAAAAACGAAGTTGACCTTCATTTGTCCTTGAACTCCTCTACTGACCTGAAAATAATTATATCCATCAGATCCCGCTTCAAAAATGATAAACCTTTTTCTTAAACATTTTTCTCGAAATGCTTCATTTCCAAGTTATTCGCGTTTGTCAACTTAAAGACAACCCTGTATGTAGGATCGCGGACCTCCAGCAGTAATAATAATCGTAAGCTAGAGCGAGAATCGGCGTGAATGTTTTTTATGTACGAACGTGTGAGTGACGGATGCAAGAGAAAAGGTTGAGAGAAAGTCGTAAATTAAGTACTTAGGATAGGTTCGGGTCGAAGAGCAGTAAAATGCAAGAAGAGGCGAGGAATTCGAGGAGCTCTTCAAGTCCAACTAGAGTAATGCGTAGTTTTAGAGAAAGCAGTGTGACAAAATGTGAACTATGCAATGCATATGTGTGTGGGCGGACGAATGCGTGAGTTCGAGAGATCGCTTTCGACCAGCGAAGGCAGCGGACGTCCTTGTGCATTTTCAATAAAGTCTAGATTTAGCCACTGGTTTAATTTTCAATACTGTTTCACTTTCATTAAAATATTGCACCCAGCCCAATCCCAATTTCAATCTTACATATATTTTCATAAGATAATGGCGTACTCTGGTGTACGATATAATTCCCAATTTTATTTTATTTTCATCGTGTACCCGTTCGTGGCGTATTTCTTTTGAATGCAACGTTCATGTTCGGATTTACCCTCCGTTTTGTTGTGCGCGGAAGGCTTTCTGCTGCATCAGCAGTTCGTTTGCCTCTGGTGTGGTTCTCGCGCGACGACGTCGCACATATATATACATATATATACACAACAAAATTATTATATCTACTATTCCATGCAGCGTATAGCCTCCTATAATATGATTAAATGTTGGATCATCTTTGATATCCAAATTTGTATTAAAGTTTTTGATTCTTTCTCCTATTTTGTTATCTCCGATGAATCCATAATTATTTTATCATTGTAATCATGTGTAATAGAAGGATGAGGTATTTTTATTTTGCTCGATAAAAATGTCAGATTGAACGGTGGTAGGAAGGTTATGACTTCCTCTTGGTTGCTTTCTTTTAATGTTTATATTCTTAAATTTTCGGAGGTGACGGAACATTTCCCGTCCAAAGCCAGTATGCCTGTATTATATATTGTGCGACAGGAAAATAAAACCCTTTCCTCGACGTCAACGCTCGACTCGACTCCTCGGGTCCTACCGTACCGAGACCCCTAGGTTATTCGTTAAGCGCGATACAACTATAAGGATTCGCCGAGACAATACTCCTCACACTGCTGGAAATAAGAAGCACGTGTCAATCGATTGGTCATCGATGACGCGTGCGCATTAGAAATTACGCCTAACGAGCGACGAGCGAGCCGAGAGACGACACTTCGCTCACGTCTTTGTAAGAGCCAGGTCAGTTCCCGAGGAGTCTTGTCGCGGAAAATATAAAGAACATTAATATTAGTCGAACTAGTGTGAATTTTGTCGAATCTTTCGACAAAAGGTCACGAGGTCTCGAGTTCTATCGTCAATAAAAAGTAATAAAGATTTGTCGTAGATTCGTCGTGTCTTTCGACTGAATTTACAGTGTATTGAATTTGTCAAGTAATCAGGGGTGAGAGTGTGGCCGAAGGCGTTTGTCGAACGAGAATAATCGGGATTCAGCCGAAACGTAAGTCATTAAAGAGAATTTATATCTATGTCTTGGACTTTCTTTACTGCACTCGCAACTCTTTGTTTCTGGTCCTCCAACTGTACCCTCCCCTTTCTGATCGTCTCATTGTTAAGGGAGCTAGTCGTAAAAGAGAAATGAATAGATAGTTTATTAATTTTCTTAAAATTAATTGGCGCCCAGTATTAAAATCGAGTAAAAGAAAACGAATTAGAGCCCTGTCAGCCGATGGACCACGGCCGCGGCAGGAGAAGGCATAGAAAATCGTCTGTATAAAAATAGCCTGTCTCAATTGTAACGTATTCTATAGCGTTTTCTTTGCACTTTATCGTGAGCGTTTCTTTGACGGGCGCACAGTGAGGCAGAATCCCAAAAAGCTGGCCAAAAATCAAATTTTTGAATTGTATGTATTCGTCTATATACGTTAAGATCTGGTTTACAGGTAGTCTTAGCATGAAGTTCCGGACCTAGCAGGTATATACCTGCTCTAGGGTCGCCTCGGCATCAGTCGACATTCAGCCGTCGTTCGGTACGCACTAAACAAGTATACGCGTCAAAAAATTCTTGCCTGTTTCGAAGTGCTGTGAAACGGACGAAAATATCGCAATTTGGATTCTGCAAAATGGAATCACTTTCTGAAGTTATGCAGAATATGTAGTTATATGTTATTGCGTATTGTATGTTAGAAATATTTAAATTTTGCAACAAGTAAACATAAAAAATTGAACTTTTTTTTTCTAAAATCGATTTTCTAATAGAGTTTTAAAAATGTCTTGCCTCGTTTCGACAAGGAACTAATAGTGTATAGTATAAAGTATAATATATATAGTAAAAAAACTGGCTGCTCAGGAGTGCTCAACGAATAGTTAGACTAATTTTTCGGGAGAAATACGTGGCATGACATTAACGGACGTGTGAATGTAATGCATTGATTATTACGTTACAGCGCGTTGGTATATTTTAAAAATTATCTCAAAATTTTATAAAATATTTCTAAAAGAACTCTTAGTAGTTAGAACTGTATTTCCCACATCTTTTTAAGGCATAACGGTAGGTAGCACCCTTCGACTGCACTGTAGGGTCTTTGCCAGTAAAGGTGTATTAGTGTATACGTAGACGGCGATTCGACAAGGACTGACGAGGGGCTCCCAGAGCAGACATATATGAAAGAATGTAGCCGCCTGCTGTTTAGACTTTATTATACCTGTTCTATACGGACACAGAGGTGACCCGTATAAAGACAGATATCCATGAGAGTTCGGTATTTTCTTTTCGTACGGAATGTATGTAAATATATTTGTTATGCGTTTTTTTGTCGCTAAACAATGTATCTTCAGAAAATTAACCATATTTTTTGTGGACACCAGTTAGCAATCTAACATTCATCATTCATATTAAAAATATTCGTTTTATTTATAAATATACAATCATAAACATAAAATAATTTCAGAATAATCTCATTTAATTTTGTAAATGTTTATATTGGTATTTTACAGAGTCTTCCAAATCTTCAAGTATGGAATTGTCAAGAAAAGATATTTTTTTTATGGTGAAAGACAGTTTAAAAAACGAACAAAAAGACGTTATTGACGTTTTGAAAGATGCAATTTTCAAGAAAACCGAAGATGTGATACAAGTAGACGAGGATGAGAAGTAATTAGGACTGTTATTTGCAAATTTTCGATCTAGATGGAAAGCAGCAAGTAGAGGCCAAGAAAAGTTTCTTAAAAATAATGAAGAATGGTTGAAGGGTACCGTACGTTTCTCAAAATTATCCAATACTGAATGCACAACATCAACATCTGAGGAGATTGTGAAGAATGATGAAAAAGGAACACGTGGGCGACCTTCGCAATCTTTTGCCTTATCCAGCGATAGATCTAAGAGGAGAAAGACTGAAAAAGTACGATCTACTTTATCTACAGAAGAATTAACGTATGCTGCTCAAATGAGTTTAAGGAGTTCTGGTCAAGCCCTAGCGTATTGAGCGACCGCATAAAACCACCGTGTAAACCACCACAAAAGCGACGGTGGTTTTGTGCCAAATTTATACGGACCAAACCACTGTGGAAACCACTGTCCCGAAGGTCCCACATTTTTTAACGGAGCTTGCGGCATGGTGGTTTGTATAATGACAACCGTTAAAACGACCATAAAAACGACGGCTCCAGTGAGCTTTCAGCCCGGTCGGTTCGTGAACGAACGACCAACCAAACCACCGAAAAACCAACCATATCGCCAGAATCGCGTATGCCGGTGGTTACATTAGTGACATCCGACCAAACCACTACAAAAAAACACCGCCGCAGAATTCCCAGACAACCGACAGAACCTCCCCAAGTACCGACGTCACCGAAAGGCTGTATCCCTAGCAAGTTCGGAAACCATATATATTAATTGGATGGAGAATAGGGCTTCGGATGTGCATGGTCCCCAATTGAACCACGATCAGTGAGGATTTTGGATCTCAGAGTGGCATAGGTTTCGATGAATATTTACGTTTATTGTTTCGGGGGTAACAGAAGATTAAATCAATATAAGAATTACAAATTTTGTTATCATGACAATCATAATAGTTATTACAGAGGAACATCCTTAAAATTAAAAAGTTACGTGTACGAAAATGTTCTTTATGAAATAATGGATTGTACAACACATTGATATTCGTAATTGTAAAAAAAAATTATTGAAATGTAGCGCATCACCTGGAAAAGAAATAATGGCCGACACTACGAGTACCCAATTACGATATATTGTGCGCGAGTCTCGATCGCCGGGAGTTTCGACAACGAGACTTAATGTAAAGGAGATTCATAAAATAATTTAAGAATTTCGTACTTGCATAATCAAAATATCATACTTTTTAATTATTTTGCAAGAAATACTATTGTACACAAAGGAATGTATTTTTTTCCTAATGATTATGCTCGCTCGAACTCTGAAATTTTCAATAATTGTTAATCTTTCAAATAATTATACTTTATTTAGCAAAAAAAAAAAATTATTGACTTGAAAGTTTCACCTCGCCGACGGTGAGTGAAATGAATCCAAAATACGTCGCCGTTTTCCATTATATCTCAATTTTACCACACACTGTTTGTAGTTTTAAAGGCTGTCACTTATTAAAAAAATAAAATTGAGTTGATGGCAGCATTTTCAATAGGTGCACCGAAACTCCTTAATTTGTCGGTCATTTAGTTTCACCCGAATAGACTTCAAGGTCGTTTCTGATGATTTCACTTTCATTTTATTTTCCGTTGATCGTACAAGTCGCATAATTGTTTGTATTGCAGCGATATCGTTGGCACGAAATCGGTCCACCACGCTACACGATGAATACGTCGCACGTTCATGCGTTCTCCTAATCTGTCAATACAATACTAAATATTTATTCTGTGATATGAAAGTGACGATATTATTTTTATTTATTAAATAATAATTCCCCCAAAATCTCCATTCGCTCAGATTTTGTAACTAATCCGTTTCCCAGACATTTGATAGTCTGGCAATTCGGCATTTGTTGTGTGTATTGATCATCATTGCTGGGATCGTTACATCTGTAGTACTAACAAATGCTTTGAACGATGTTAACTCGGCATTCTCAATATGCCTTGCTCCAAAAGCTGTTCCAAGACTACCCATGCGTCGAACAAAGAGTCCATTTATAATATCGTCGTTGTTACGAAATTGCACGATTTCTAAAATCTCTCCATATCCAATTGTTCGGCAATAAATAAATCTATTGCAAAATCGTGTTTTTTTTTGTCCTTTTCTTCCCGACACCGGTAATCAATACCATTTATTATCGCACGTTCGTAAATAGATAGAGTTTCTGGTTGATATTCGGCAGAACGTAAAGCTTCGGATTCCCAACTCAGTGGCGGACGGTCTTCGATCTTCCGAATGCCACAGAATTTCGATGTTATCGGCGTCACATTGATACAGACGTCTCTTCTTTGCAAGCCATCTGTTAGTATCGAATGTATAGCACGCCTTGTAATCGCTGGAACTGTTTCGTTAATCAAAAATTCTTCCATGAATCGAGTCATTAAAAAGCGTGTTACGATTTGTAGTGGCCTTGCATTCGCACTGGTTACTTTCTCGATTATTTTCTTGTTCCAAGATTCGAATGGGAATGCACTATGTGCCCAGAACGGCCCCCAATTTTCCACCGTATCAGCCAAGTGAGTTAGCAAATGTATGTTATACTTCATGTTGTCCGTTCCGAATGTCTGTTGAAATTGATCTACGTATTGTTTGAGAAGCAATCGTGCTTCTTGTAGCTCTTCGGGATCGATCGAATCTTTGTTCATGGTGTGCGCTGCACGAGAAAGCAATGCAAAGTGCTGCAGATCACATTCGCGAATTATTCCTTCAAGGCATGGTAGTGCATAATATTCAACCCAATTTCTCCATTCAGTTGCCTTCCACTTTTTCATATCGTCGATCGGCCTCGGTTTTCGCGCGATTCTACTTGGTGGACGAATGCTCTTGAGTCGTGAATTTATCGTTGCCAAGTTTCCTGGAGTGCCGGCATACCAAACATCTTCGGCGCTTCCACCTAGCAACAATTGAGTGTGCAATTTGACGACACCCAAGTAAACATTGTGCATGGATTCTACAACGGGACCCAATGACAAGTCGAATTCAGGCAGAATTGCTAACGCCGTAATTCCTTTGACACCCATATGTTTCCTACGTGTCGCGTATGCCTTCTGCATATGTTCTCGTATGTCACTGTCGGTACGACGTGAAACGGATTGGTTGATGGGATATGTTCGAACCACTCCTCGTTTTCTCAAGCGAACACCTTTATCGTAGCAATATGTACATCCGTATTCACCATTGAATAGAGTCATATTTAGAATTGCTGGTCTGGCTACAGAATCAGCGATACAAGTGAGAGTTACGAATTTACTCGTAACAATTGTATTGTCGATCGGATTCGTCCATCTCATACCTACTTCGTACAATTCACGCAATTCTTTCACCGTTGGCAGCAAAGTTGAGTTCAAATTAGGATGTATGGTGTCGACCCATACGCCAGCTAGTATTACATATCGTTTTCGCGCATGCGGCGGTAACTCGTTTATTTGAAGTAGTACTGGCCATGCACTTGCTTTAGACGATTTCGACACTTGACATCCGTCCGTAAATAATGAAAAGGAATAATTTTTTTCGTTGGTCAAAAAACCTGCAGGCTCACACTTTTCCTTGTATTTCGCACCGTTGTATATATCTTCTAGAGCATTGGTATTTATCTTTTTACGAGTGAATCGGTACCTCAGTGAATCAACAACTGATGGATTCGAAAAAAGTTGTTTAAGTTGCGGTGTTATTTTTACTTCAATAAAATAAGACAATGAATCGTTCTTTTTACCCGGACCAGACTCTTGGCAAGGGCATTCCTCAGTAAATTTCTCACCCTCTCCGATGGTGCCACGACATGTTCGGCAATACCAGTGACGCGTTGTTCCAGCATTGTCGTTCTTCGACAGTAATGTCCACAAGTTTTTAATTGTACTTGGTAACTTGCAGTTTAAAAACATTGCATTCATGTTCTTGAAAATCATACTAGTTACTGTGTACGTTAATTTTCCACGCAACGATATAGCCATGACGCTAACAATCATATAAAGCTTTGTAATCCAACTTTTCAAACGAATTGGTTCTAACCAGTCCTGAATGTTATCGATGGAAAAAACATTATTTTCTTCATCGTCGGTGCTGGTAGACGTCGTATTCAATTCTTCAGATGAAAAAGCGTTGGATAAGTCTTCGATGATATCGCTTTCATCATTTACATTATTGCCGTCACAATGTTCAACACTATTATCACCACCATGTCCTTCAAAGCGTAAATCATCCGTATTATCGCTAACTTCTGTATGAAATGAATTGTTCGGAAAGCCAGTATGGACAGCCTCAACAGTTGTACCATCGTTTTGGATTATTTGCATTTCATCATCAGAATCGTTGTCGCGAACGATACCGACATTTACAGAGACTCGTTCGTCGTCCTGTTGATTATTATCTTCTATTTCCATAATACACTTTTCATTTTCATCAACGTCGTCGGTGTCAATCGCCATAAATGCTTCAAAGCTGTTGTTGCCGCTGCTACGATTGATACAGCATGCATCCTCAAGTCGGCGCTCATGTACATCGTTTTCGACATCCGGCGTGCTACTACCCACAATATCGCTGTCATTCAATAATCGTCTACGTAGTATCCCCGTAGCTGATCGACGACGACGCGATATTGTATATTGTCTCTGAAAGTTACATATTTTGTTATTAGCAACAGTTTCATAGAATGTCACATGTCGCACTATATGTAATATTATATACAGTAATCACATTTCCCTCGGAAAGTTTCGATCATTTTTATATAATGTTTCCAACGAGTGGTGGCCTAGTCGATAAAACTGTTGGCTACCACTCAGGCGTCTGGGATTTGATTCCCGTGGCCAGCATTCCAATGCTTTTTCTGCGAGCTCGGTGGTTCAGAACTCACATCTAACTCTACGTCCTCCTATAGGCACTGGGCCGATGTTGAAGGGATTACAAAATCAACAGAAACTAAGTTTCGTAACGAACAAATAAATTGAGTGCCTCTTTGATTCATGATATCTGAAAATATAAGCGCTTGACCGTACACTTTATTTTTGTTGTTTCCATCCTCATAATTTAATCAATATTCCTCTATCTTTTTGTCAACATCTCTTGCGTAAATATACAGATAGTACTTGGCCCAATTCTTTCGTGGGTGATCTTTCCATGAGCCCTGTGCTAAGAAATCCTGATTTTAACCACTTTTATCTTAATTATTTAGCCGCTAACCTGGTCTGAAATTTTGCAACCGTGTAGATGGATACTTTATATTGAAAATTATTTTTTTCTGCAGGCGACGAGTTCGTGTTCGAGCCACCGTAAACCCATTAAGGCGAAGCAAGTGATGTAACTACTACTACTATATATACAGTGTTTCTTACCGTTCGTAAGCTTGGTGATATTTGTAAATTCGTGAAAGTTCCAGTGAACGGAAAAAGTCTGACATGCCGCTTGAGCAGTTTCATTCTTCGCTTCTTAAGCGCGGTACGTGATATTGATCTGTGCTGACCCCTCGGCGATACTCCACGCGCCGTTGATGAGTCTGGAACAGCTGTGTCATCAGACACCGCTAAAATTCCCTCGTGGCAGTTTATCATGTCGATAATTCCTGCTAACACATCACGAACATTAGAAAACTATCGCAACAAGAAATCAATATAATTCTTTCCATGCTACGTGATCCAATAATTACTCGATCGTTCAATTTATCATCGAACTGTGGTACATATTGTATTGCAACTATCAATAGTATATCTGTGAACGCAGAATACAATCGCAATCTATCATCAGATCTATCTATCTATCAGAATGAATCGCAATTTATCATCGAACTGTGGTACATATTGTATTGCAACTATCAATAGTATATCTGTGAACGCAGAATACAAACGCAACAAGAAATCAATATAATTCTTTCCATGCTACGTGATTCAATAATTACTCGATCGTTCAATTTATCATCGAACTGTGGTACATATTGTATTGCAACTATCAATAGTATATCTGTGAACGCAGAATACAATCACAGGCAATATCAGAGACTACAATATCAGTGTCATGAATTTCGAAATTCAATACTTGCAGCGAGTGCAACGATTGCCAGACCGTAAACAGTGTTGAATGTACATCATTCAAATATTTATCGCAATCAAGAGACGCGGCAGCGTGTTGACGCCACTCAATATACACGTCTCTAAACACTTTCTGTTTGGCTATCAATTTTTGAATTTGATAATTAGTTTAAAAATTTCAAGCCAGTCAACTTTACTGAATTTTTTTAAAATTATCCGTCGAGACTCTTTAACCAATGTCGAAAGAGACATAGTAGCGTCTCGAAACCAAATAATGAAAGAAATTCAAAAGAAAAAACGACACTACCGTACTCTTTTATACGCCAATGTGCTCTAAACATAATCATTTCAGATCTTATCGGTCTCCGTGCGTCAAAACGCGTTGATTAAAAAAAAAAATATTCTGACTACCAACGAATTATTTTACATTTCCGATACAATAATAGTCTTGAGAGTCTATTGAGAAAAATTATGGAAAATAATCAATAAAATCTCAGATCTCCCTAGAATCTAAAGACTGATGTACGGAGAAAAAATTATTTACAATAATTTTAAAAAAATCCCAGTTCTCTGTTAAGTCTCCAGACTGTACGCAAAAAAAAATTATGAAAATAATAAAGAAAAAAGAAATGTCACTACTTCATAGTCTCAAGACTCTAAGTAGAAAAAAATTATTAAAATAATGAAAAGATAATCCCAGTTCTCCGTAAATTCTGAAGACTATGGAGAAAAAACTTTTCCAAAATAATTTTAAAATAATCCCAGTTCTTCCAGGTTTCAGACTCTATAGAGAACTGAATTTTTTTTTAAATTATTTTGAATGATCTTTTTCTTCGTAGAGTCTTTAGAATCTGCAAAAAAAACTCAGTTTTTTCATTATTTTATATAATTTTTTTAATAACTCCAGACTCTATGGAGAAAATTTTTTTCAGAATGACAAAAAAAATTCCAGTCCTCAATAGAATCTGAAGACCCTGCGCACGAAAAAATGATGCACAAAATCATTTTTAAAAATCCCAGTTCTCCGTTGAGTGATTTCCGTTGAGAACTGTGATTTTTTGGCCATAGAAAACTACGTAAAAAAAATTATTCTAAAAAATAACAAGTTCCATTTTTCCGTAAGTTTTACACAGAAAAGAATTATTCAAAAAAACAACGAAAAAAAACCCTCAGTTTCAAAAAAAACCCAAACCCTCGTAAAAAAAATTATTCTAAAAAATAACAAGTTCCATTTTCCGTAAGTTTTACACAGAAAAGAATTATTCAAAAAAACAACGAAAAAAAACCCTCAGTTTTCCGTAGACTCTACACAGAAAAAAATTATGCAAAAAAAATAAAGAAAAATTCAGTTTTCCATAGAATCTCAAGGCTGTATGCAGAAAAAAAATTATTCAAAATAATAAAAATATAATCCCAGTTCTCCATCGATTCTGAAGACTCTACGGAGAAAAAAGTTTTGCAAAGTAATAAAAAAAAAAAATCCCAGTTATCCGTACAGTTTTCAGACTCTGCGAAGAACTTGAATTTTTTTCTAAATTATTTTGAATAATCTTTTTCTTTGCAGTCTTCAAACTCTATGGAAAACTGGGATTTAAAAAAAAATATTATAAATAATGTTTTACTCCGTATAGTCTTTATACTGTAAAGATATCTGTGATTTTTTATTTTTTTATTTACAATGATTTTTTTCTCAGTAGTCTCAAGACTACAGCAAACTGAGATTTCCTTTATTATTTAAAATAGTTTTTTTTTAATGTCTCCAGCCTCTATGGAGAACAAAATTATCCAAAGTAATAAAAAACCCCGGTCCTCCATTGTTAGTGTGAAGGTTCTATGGAGAACTCAAATTTTGTTGCCATAGAATGTAGATTCGACGCATGAAAAAATTTCTCAAAATTTTTTTTTTTAATTCACACTCAAGACTGTATAGAGAAAAAATTATGCAAAAATATTTTTTTCCTCATTCTAACCTCGAAATCGCAACGAAGTTGCGATTTCTCGGCTCTCATGAGGAAAAATAATGTTCGATACTCGTACGAAAAGGCTTTCTGACGAAACTCGTTACAGCACTCGCCTTCGGCTCGTGCCGTAATCCTCTCGTTTCGTCAAAAAAGCCTTTGCGTACTCGTGTCGAAATGTACTATTTTACGGCACAGGCATTGAAAAGTCACTTTTCGACGCCTGTTATCGATCCGTCAAATAGCACTTTTCATGGCTACCTTCGTACCTGACACGAATAAATTTTTTCGTGTCAGCTCCAAGACTCGTGTACCATAAAACGCATAACAAGTGACACGAAAAAAATTTTCGCGTCACTTGTCATGCGCAGTACGATACACGACTCTCAGAACTGGCATGAAAAGTTTTTTCGTGTCAGCTACAAAGTTAGCCACGACAAGTACTACTTCACGGATCGATAACAGGTGTCGAAAAGTATCTTTTCAATGTCTGTGCCATAAAAAATATGGTATGCGGCGTGCGCGTAAAGTGAACTCTCTCGTGGGCAAGGGAGAGTAATATATTATGCTAGGCGCTGCGCGTGAACATCGTTGTTGGCGAGTATATCCATGGTATGCTACACAATTACTATAGAGGATTGTGAAGTAAAACAAAAAAACTTACCTGAACGTTCTTCCGCTTTCTAGCGAAGATTATCTTTTGGGCGAAAAGGTGAAAAAATGGAAGCCCACCTATGGTGCCTCGTTCTCACTGACAATGTCGTCACCAGCTTCCTCTTTGCACACAACGACCTTCACATCTGAACTCGCTATCCGCCGTGCATCGTACATGCTGTGGTGGACGCAATCTCTCTTTCGCTACACTTCCCACCCCAACAGACTCCTTGCCGACATGTTCGAACACCCTAAGGTAAATGTCCCAGTTAGTGAATATTTAAGGGAGGATCCATGTTCATTTTACATTTTTCAATCATATGTAAGTACGATATCCAAAAACTTTGGTTTCATATGAACAATTTCGATCATGCTGAATGTAATATAATATTCAATTTTTTTGTAAAAACGTTGGAAAGTCGGGGTATAGATGGAAGTACCGATTTTTAAATCCAAATTCATAATATATCGAAAATAGTAACTTTTTTTAGCCGGAAAGTTGAAAACTGAATCTTTATTTGCAGGTATTTTGAATCAACTCTCTGATAAAATATATGTAAACTGCTATCATTTAATATGTACCGGATCGTTCGGCAACTGGGACGCATACACTACCTGGGCCTTACCCGCCAAATTCCACAAAACCATCAACGATCTTGCCAGTCGTTGTCGAATTAACACCAGAGTCTATAGGTTATGCACGCTGTATATTCGTTATTCGTTTAGCTTAACAGACACGCCGTACACCGTACACCCACGTACACCAATACACCGTTCGTGCGGCCCGCTTGAATCTATCTTCTCCCACACACCCGCACCACCGACCACAGCCGCTAAGGGTGCGTTCCCACTGCGCGCGTCGCGCGTCGCGTCATACCGTCGCGTCATGAGTTGACCAATCAAAACGCAAATTTATTGCATCATATCCGAGTCGCGTCGGATATGACGCAATAAATTGGCGTTTTGATTGGTCAACTCATGACGCGACGGTATGACGCGCGCAGTGGGAACGCACCCTAACTGACAATCAGCGGGAAACGACACGAGACTGTTTTTGTTTCAATCGGTGTGCTCATGGCTTTTGGTTACATGCATTCACTAACACGATCCACACCGAAATATAGGCGAAGTACGTTAGGCGGCCATTTTGAGAGTCGACTTTTTTACGGCGCAGAAAGATTTTGAGAGTCGACTTTATTTTACTTTTTTTTAACGGCGTAGAAATATTGATTGTAGGGGTCATTTTAAAAAAAGCAATAAAAGGGTTAAATAAACGTCGGGATATGCACATTACAGAGTGAGACCAAGC
Source organism: Rhorus exstirpatorius (assembly GCA_963564615.1). Classification (NCBI taxonomy): domain Eukaryota; kingdom Metazoa; phylum Arthropoda; class Insecta; order Hymenoptera; family Ichneumonidae; genus Rhorus; species Rhorus exstirpatorius. Next base: position 3,404,133 of record OY751319.1, on the reverse strand, counting down.
AAAGAGTACGAGCTACGAGATTCGATGTTAGAAATCTCATTTAAAAGTTGCGCGGTTTGGCAGAGTTAACTTTTTACGATGGTATACGTAGTCACTTCCGTTAACTCGCGTATTTGACTACGTTGGTACTGAAACTGCCCGCCAGCTCTTTTTCTCGTCACACGGACTGTCACACTAATGTCGCCCCCTCCCCCCCGATTTGTTGCGACCTGTCCACACCAACGAGCCACGAGAGCCGTACGTACGCGAAATTTGGCGGTAAAACGGATGTTTGTTGTGCTCGGTGGTCGTGAAACGTTCTGCCAGCGAACATGAATCTATCTCGGTTCTATTAGTTGTTCAAGTGTGTGCTTCGGTAGTACCACTGAACTCTGTATACTTAGAGTTCAGTGGGTAGTACTTGTCCGTTATATTGACAAAACTATCGTGTGTGTATCGAAACACAGCATAAGTCGCGCCGTACACCGGTTCGATGTGAAAAATTTTCAGCACGTGTGTCGTCAGTTCTCTCTGGTCAGTATATACTATTGATAATAGCACTGTTTCTTCAATTGCATTTTTCATTCTCTCCTGAATATCTGCAGCAGGCAATAATATAATGAAAATTGTACACTTGTAACATGAAAATGTTGAAACAAATAATTCTTTTCATTTATTTATTTATTTTTTAGCGTTTTAAAGATGAGTTTTAAAAAAGTGAAAAAGTGTTTCTGCGTGGTTCAGTCGGAAAAATTCATGGCAAAATATCGGACAGTACATGAAATTCATCATGTGCTGCGGGCAAACAAAGTCAAGAAAGGTGGTGCAGCTGAGTATAGCATCCCATGCACCAAACAATATCTTGAAAAGTACCTCGCTAAGCCAAGCCATATGAGAGAAACATTGCGAATACGACAGACCATTCAAGGAAAAACTTTCTATAAATTGGCTACCGTCCTTAAAATTTTTGGTAAGGATTTCAATTTTCTTTGTTTTATTATTATTCGCAAGTTACCGTCTAACAAGATGCATATAATTTTGCAACCATACAAAAACAATGGGAGGGACACAAAGGTATCGTGACACAAAAAAATTGAAGTGCAATTAAATTAAATGCTAGGTAAGAGATAAAAAATGTAACTGAAACAGAATCTGAACATCGTACAATGTGCGCACTAATAATCTTTTGCAACGTAGCCGCAATGAATACACATGCACGTGTCATCTGGAATATTGAATCGAACGCTACAGACCATAAATGTATAATGATATAATCATCGATATTATTAAATTTTCCTCATTTTGTAGATACGTTCGCGGATGCAGTAAATTTCGTGAAAGGCAATCACAAGCTTGGTCGAGGCGCTAGGGTGCGGGTGCCAAAAAAAAAAATCGACACGCCGGAGGAAAGACAAAGTGCATCCGAATCTGTAAAAAAACGCCGTGCTGTGATAAATGAGCGAAAAGGAGTTATTGCAGAAAAAGTACGTATAAAAATTTATATATTGTTGGTTTTGGAATGGTAACTTTTTGTTTTTCAATAGAAGCGGAAGACTCTAGCAGCGAGAGCATCGGAACGCAGTGAAGAATCGATTATTCTGAGGGAAATAAAAAAAATGGGAAGCGAAGTACGTATACGACGAACAAGATGTTTCGCAGTATAAACTAAGCTAATAGTATACAGAGACTGCGATAGGCGTTTTTTTGAAAGAAATTATTTTAATTACTCGGCGTCAAGATGCTGACTCATTTCTTCATACCGTAAAACGCAATTGTTGATTGTGTTTGCAAGAATTCGAATGTTAATCATTTTTTCTCTAATTTTAGGTGTCCAAATTGCAATCCGGAAAGTCATCAACGAAAATCCTAACGAAAGAAGATGCGTCAGCGACCTCATTAGAGAACACGTTCGTAAATGATGATCTATTTCCCGCTTCTTCGTCGAAATTACAAACGCCACCGAAGCTTTCCAGAATCGAGAAAGTAACTGGGCCCGACGATGCAAATGCGAATGGATCAATCGTGATTCCGACGTCTGGACTGGAAAATATAACAATGGTACAGGGCAAATATTGTCAATATATTCGAATATTCTAGATGAATACTGCAGCACTAAATATCAGCTCAAACAGTAATGCCGGGATCGTGTTTTTTTTTAGACAGAACCGTATGAGACGATAATACTGAGGCAAGTATCGTCGATAAGCGAAATGGAAAAGGAAACAATTCATGAAGATCCTTTGGGGCTCGATGCCGAATGTTCTCTTGAAAGTTACAAATCGCACAAGGTACCGTCATTTTCGGTGAAAGCGTAATGGAAATTCGTATGTATATTGTATATAATGTATTAGGGTGTGTCGAAAATGAACTTTTTTTTTCTTCGCTTCTACCACTCAAAACTTTAGGTTTTGACATTAAATAGGCCCTCGTTCAAGGAAGGCGCTGCAGCTTGAAGTTTAGAGGTCTCTCAACTAGAATTTAGGTTTTTCATCTAATTAACACGTAAAAAATATTATTTTTCGTTCAAAATGATGTCACGCGACCAAAAAATTGGCGATGTCTGTATTTCTTGGCTTATTTGAAAGCATAACGCATCCCCTAAACGATGATAGGTCGTTTTTCGACTTACCTTGTTCCAATCTTTTTACGCCACTTTTCGACCACTATAGTCACTTTTTCAAGTTTACAAAGTTTCTAAGGTATTAATGAGTCCAAAATGAATTGCTACAAGTATTGATTGTTGATTAATTATACTCGAATCAACAATCAATACTTGTAGTAATTTATTTTGGACTCATTGATACCTTGGACACTTTGTAAACTTGAAAAAGTGACCATAGTGGTCGAAAAGTGGCGTAAAAAAAATTGGAACAAGGTAAGTCGAAAAACGACCTATCATCGTTTAGGGGATGCGTTATGCTTTCAAATAAGCCAAGAAATACAGACATCGCCAATTTTTTGGTTGCGTGACATCATTTTGAACGAAAAACAATATTTTTTACGTGTTAATTAGATGGGAAACCTACATCCTCGCTGATCGACCTCTAAACTCCAAGCTTCAGCGCCCTCCTTGAACGAGGACCTCTTTAATGTCAAAACCTAAAGTTTTGAGTGGTAGGAGCAAAGAAAAAAAAGTTCATTTTCGAAACACCCTATTATGTATATATCTTTTTAATAAATAATGTTACTATTTCAGGAAATCACATCTTTGAAACGTACGGAATCGATCGAGTGTACAGAGCATGTTGAGGATGGAGGCATCCGAGACGAAGCAATTTCCGTGATTGCAGAGGTATGGTGACTACGATTAAAATGAAAATGATTGAAGAATTACGAAAGTACCGAAATGTGAGAAAATTATATCAGTTTGACTATATTAATTCCGTATGTACCTTTTGATTTTTTTTGCAGAAAAGTACACGAGAAAAGACAATTTGTAACTCGGAATACATCACCGTTGACATACAGGTACCGAGCAATCGTGATCGCGAAAAATTTCATACAGTCTCTTGTGAAAACGAAGCAAATGCAAGTTTCGCCATGCAACAGACTGTCATCGAAACCGACATTCCCGTGACACTGACAAGTCCTGAAATTGGCAAATCGACATTGAAAATGACGTCAAATGTCAGTCAAGTGTCTCCATCGGTACACATGGAAAATGAAAGCGAAGAACCTCCGACACCGATACCTCTTATGCAGAATTTGCCATCTCAAAAAAATAACGATGTAAGTACAGCGCTTTATGCGCACAAACGCAAAATTGAGGAAGGAAGAGAAAATAGTCGTTCCTCGAATTTCAAATTTTTTTATTTTCATCGCAATTCGTTAAAATAAATAATGCTTTCATTGTAGGAGATGCCTTCGAAGACGACAACTGTACGAAACGTATTGTCATTCCAAGACAATGACAGTACTAATGACAACGAGGACAAAGTTGTAGCCATGGACAAAAAAATATCCGATGAACAAGATGATGCTGACAGCGTCGTCGGAAAAGATCGCAGTTCTACCCTAAAGGTTCGAGAACATATTTACGTAATAGACACTCTAAGACACTCTTAAACACGTAATAGACGCTCTCGGCAAAACATAACAAAATTGGTTAAAGTGGACATGCACCACTCATCAAAGTCTTTATTTTTCATTATGTTTTCACTGAATGAACAGAAGAATGAAGTCAAGATTGCAGGCATACCGATTCGTTCGATTGTACCCGTACACTATGATCTCGAGAAACATTTTCCGGGGAGGATGTTGAAAGTTTCAAAATTGCCATTTCCTTTGGTTCCGGCAACATTGCTCGACAAGAAAGATCAACATGATAGAAAAGTCAGCTGCCTCCACGGCCAAAAAGTATATGCTAAGATATATAAAAGATATATCGGATATATTTCCGACGAAACATTCCATATCCCGGATATATTTTGGGATATATAAAATATATATTCGAGCAAAGATATATCTAATATATCCAAAATATATTTATGATACAGTCCTGTTATATAAAACGACGAATAGTTGTGAATCCTGGACTAAACTAATTTGGAATGCACTTCATAATTTCTTAACAGATAAACACGCGTAAAGAGCTAACTTGTAACAGAGCAGAAGACATGATCGGCGGCAACCTCATACAAAGCGATGATGATTGCATTTTAAATCGCATAATCTCGGACGATAATAAAACTGAAGGAAGCTTCACCATGGACGACACTTTGATTCATCTTCGTAACTCTAAGGCGGAGAGGAGTGAATTGATATTGGCTACAACACGAGTAGGCGACCATGTGTCTCCACCGGTACTGAGTGCAACGGGCGAAGCACAACTTTCGACTATTACACCGGTGAGCTCATCAACACCGCAAAAGCCGTCGACGCCAACAGCGATAAGAGATGTCGTTTCGACGTCGCAAGCCTCGGATGTTCCTTTACAACTCTTATATTCACTGCCGTTATCGTCGTGAGTATAAATAATAATAGTAGTAATAATAATAATCAGGCGGGGGAACTCGAAAAATATCCCGTTTTTTTGTTCATATTAGCATAAGTAGGTACTAAGTGACGAATTTTCATTTTTTTTTCCGAATATACGTTTTTTTTTTTTTTTTCAACAAATATGTTCTAGCACAAAAATGATAATCAGGCGAGTGAAAATGAAAAAGTTTAATGATTCGTGAGTTATCGTGGAAAAATCATAAAAAATGATGATATTCCGAATTTTCGTTTTCTTTTCGATAAATGTGTTTATTTAGCACCAACTGTAATACTGAGATGGGGGAACTCGAAAAATATACAGCGATTCTATTTTATTGACGTAAACGGATTTGAAGTGACAAAATTTCATTTTCTTTTTGTTTTTTTTTTTTCGTGCGTATGCTTGTGCGTGCGTGTGTCGTATGCATGCTGCGTGTATGTCCATACCCGTGCGTGCGTGTTCGTATACGTGCATGCGTGTTTTTTTGCGTATGTTGTGTGTGTGTGTGTGTACGCGCGCGTTCGTATGAGTGTTTGTACATGCACGTACGCATACGAACATGCACGCTGTATATAAACACGCACACACGCCTACGAACGCACATGCACGCACGGAAAAAAAAAAATTCGTCACTCAACACCTGTTTATGTTGATAAAATAGGAATGCTGTATATTTTTTTATTTTCCTTGTCTGACTATTATATTTTTGGTGCTAAAACAAACAGAATTCTCGGAAAATAAAAAAAAAACCAAAGTCGAAATATTATCATTTTACGATTATTTCCTTACAATTCATGAATCATTCAACTTATGCTTTCCCGCCTGATTATTTTTGGTGCTGAAACAAAGATTTTTCGAAAAATTAAAAAAAAAAGAAAATGTAGAATATCATCATTTTTTACCCATTAATGCCTAATTATGGTAATAAAAACAGCAAAACGGTATATTTTTCGAGCCCCCCCCCCCGCCTCATTATCATTATTGGTGCTAAAATAAAGGTATCGTCGAAAAATACTTCAAAATTTAGTAAAGTAACCAAACTAGACAATTACCGGAAACTTTATTCAGCTATTCGACTCTTAACATTTTTATTGCAACCAATAATGAAATAGTATTTTTTCGCAGTACGCCAAAAAGATTAATTGAACCAAACTCCAGGAAAATTGGACAGTAACGTAAGGTAGCAGCAGCAGAGTTCGGGACAGCTTCGAACTACGAATCGCCACATTTGAATAAGGTACTGTTTACATTTTGAAAACATTGTCAAATGTGATCAAATTTTCTGTCCATGTTTCTCGAGTAATTGCAACATCAATTTAATTTAAATGAAAAAGGTAATCATCCCTAAACTAGACGATTACCGTTATTAAAAAAATTTCTTGATATACGCTCTGACGCTGATTACAAAAAAACATTGCAGCATTTTGAGACGGCTGGAAATAATGACGAGTCCAACGATAAACTAGTCATGTCGAGCGATGCTGATGATCAACGTACAGCCGACTATAAGCGATTGAAGCCTGAATTGGAAAAGAGCGAGCTGATAAGAAAAGTGGCCGAAATAATATTGACGGAATTGCATGCTTCTCAAAACAGAGAGCAAAGCGTACCGCAGAAGATGCCTACTCCGAACTCGGCTGAATTGAAAGTTGTTACGAGGAAAATGAACGCCATGAAGAAGGAACTTCTTCAAGCTATTTCAACAATTTCACAACGATCGCATATAAGCACAAACAGTGACGAAGCGGATGCGATGTTTATTGAACTTCCAACCAAGGCAGACGCGGATGGCATGGTACTATAAAGAACGATTTATATAAATACAATATCTTTGTGGCGTTCATAAAAAAAATTTCAGAAATGCTTATATGGATAATGTGATAGTTTTTCGCTGGTACTGTACACTACTATGCTCTTCATTGTTTATAGGCAACGCTCGTGGATGGAATTCGATTGAATTACAAGTATATGCTTGAAGCCGCCGACGCGACGTCGATGAGAAAACGAGTCAACAAGTTGGTTCTCGGGATGTGGACCAAAACCGAACGATTGAAACTAACGCTCGACAAAAGGATGGTAACAAACGGTTACGTACTCGTAACCGACGACGATCGCGACAAGTTGAAAAGTAAGGATGAACATTAGTACACAGGCATTAATATACTCTATATTAAGGAGTTTCGGTACAGACCGACGACGGGGAATAAGCGGAAACGAGGGTGCGGAAGCGCGCGGTGAGCGAGGCATGCGTAAAACAAAAGAGAGTCTGACCGTTCATGCGCTATACCCGTGGATAGTGAGCTTATGTTTTGGCTTGTAACTAATAAACCAGTTGGACGAACCTATTCAAATTTGTTGACAGTCATATTAAAGATCTAATAAAGATCTGGCATAAATTTTATGCGAGTGGTAGTATTTTAATGGAATTGACAGCTCAGAACAAATATTGCTCCCATTTACTCTCGTGTATTCGCGATGCTCAGGACCGTTGGCGGCGCTGATCGCAGCCTGTCACGTGGTCTGAAAAGAGGGTTTTTCTGTCACACTATTAAAAATTTTATTCACACTATCAAACATTTTATTCACCGACGCCCTACTATAAAAGGTTCTAAAACTTACCACCAGTTAGCGTATCGCTTCGTGAGCATCGCGAATAAGCCAAATTTTGGAAAATTATTTTTACAAAAACGACATGGAGGATCGACTTTGAGAACTTTTTGTGAGGATTTATTTTATAACTATTTAGGTTTGACAATTTTTTTAAGGAAATAATTGACAAATTTTTGCGTTTGACACCTTTTTGTGAGGATAGACAAAATGACTCAAGGAATTGTACTTGTCTCAACTTTTTGTACACCATTTATGGTGTTTTTTGGGGTTCTAATTATACTGAAAATGTAATTATGTAATTATTTGAACGTTTGTAAACATTTACTTCCAGAGAGCTGTTACCTACTGCAAGCGATTAACAAATTGGACAATACAAAAAATTGTAATGTGGAACGTAAACTAAACGAATGGTTATCACATTCGCTAAAATACGAAAGGTACAGGAACACTGATAAGTTCAAAGTGAGGAAGAACAATACAACATCAATACTGAAAGGAAAGAGACGCGTCTTGAAACCGATTCGGAGGAGGATTATAACAAGTCGCAGCAGCGATGAGAGCGAGGAACTTGACAGCGGAGCGGAAAGAGACGAGGACGAGCGGCAAGTGTTAGCCTCGTTCGTTGAAAATCGACAAAGATGCAATCGACGTGAGAACTTGACGCGTGAAACACCAGCCAAGCTGAACGTCATAACGAGCGACTATGAAAACAGGGAGTGCATGTGTTCGGTTAATCGACTCCTGACTTTTCTGGACAATTTGTATCCGTCCGATGAAAACAACGACGCTCGTTCATTGTACACATGGGAGGAGCTAACGGAACAAACGAATTTGTCAACGGCTCAGCTTCACGAGATTCTGACGCCAGATTGCTTCGCTATCATTGACGGTCAGTACAACATATAACTTCTAATATGTATATGAGTCAATTTCGTATTGACCAATTGATAATTATTTTCATTTCTATACGCCCGCAGGTAAAATTCGGGTACTAAAGATTGAATACGAACACGATACTTTGATCGAAATGATGAGCGTCGCTAAAATTCTGAAGATGCCAATAAACGGAATAAACAAAAGCAACATCCAGGTTTTGTCTAACAACAAATATCCAGAAGGAGTCGTAGATTATATATTTCACAAGTATATGGTACCAAGTTCCAAAAGTAAAGAAACCGGATATGAACAACTGTACAGGTAAGAACAAAAACTCTTAAAAATTCGAATTTTTTTACGAAAGTCCCCGCGCATTATGTTGAAACAATTATAAAGGTGGGATATTGAAAAAATCGCCGAGGTAAGGATGTATTGTCTTCTGAAATCGGAGAAAATCGTCAAAGTTGATCAACTACTGGCCAAGTGCGCGAAAACACCGTATTGTGGTGAGTATTATTTGAATTTTTTAAAATGAAATTAATTAACAATAATAGTTGCATGAATAATTGGCAATAATCGATATTGTTATTGCGGTTGCAGAAACTATCGAGTGGCGCAAGGTGCTGAAATTGCAAGAGCCGAATTTGTACGCCGACATGATCGTCACCAAGAAATTACTGATGCAGCGCGGAGTAAAGCCTGAAGCCGATCCGATCCACATAATCAAGAAAAATTATAAACGATTATTTGGATGAAGCAGAGGTACTGACGAACAACGTTTCACGCGAAAGTCGTGACAATAGTGTTTATTACATGTGATTCATTATTCTTACGTTTTCAAAATTTTAAGACATCGTTCATTGTTTATTCTCATCTATATAAATAAGCACGTACGTTTTACGTTCCTAGTATTGATAACATGTTAATTATTATGTATTATTGCTGATTTTATAAAAAAAAAGGTACCTCTCCATTATGTTGGCTAATAAAAAATGTTAGGACGTAAGCATTGTATCCGCTAACGGCCGGTCAAGCTTGAAATGCCTAATCAGAAATGATACGAGTCAAAGGCATTTTTTAATGCCATCTATTATTTCCGATCGGGCATTCCAAGTTGCGGGAACGAGCCGAAATCGAACGATAGTTTCGCGGTCGTTCAGCTGGTGATTCGATCAAAAAACGAACGGGATACAGCCTTTCGGTGACGGTGGTACTTGGGTTGGTTCTGTCGGTTGTCTGGGAATTCTGCGGCGGTGTTTTTTGTAGTGGTTTGGTCGGATGTCACTAATGTAACCACCGGCATACACGATTCTGGCAATATGGTTGGTTTTTCGGTGGTTTGGTTGGTCGTTCGTTCACGAACCGACCGGGCTGAAAGCTCACTGGAGCAGTCGTTTTTATGGTCGTTTTAACGGTTGTCATTATACAAACCACCATGCCGCAAGCTCCGTTAAAAAATGTGGGATCGTTGGGACAGTGGTTTCCACAGTGGTTTGGTCCGTATAAATTTGGCACAAAACCACCGTCGCTTTTGTGGTGGTTTGTACGGTCGCACAGACTGCTAGGGAGTGCATGCTGCTCAAGTTATTCAAGATGTCACATTAACAAGCCCAACAAGAGCTTCAAAATATATAGCTGCTATTCGGTCACAAAATGAAGCACCTTTAACCCCCGACGAAGCACTTTCCTTAATGATCGAGAAAGGAGAATCAAAGCGCTCGTATCAGCTATCAAGGAATGCAGCTAGAGCACATAAATGCAAGTTATACCCATCGTATCATGAAGTAGAAAAAGCAAAAAATCGTTGTTATCCATCAGTTGTGTACACTAGTGTTAGTGAGTCGTGCGCACAAATAAAACTACAGGCTTTACTTGATCATACCACATATAGAATTATGCAACTTCAGGCTGATGTAATCGATACTCTTAATTCGGAAATTCTGCAAAAATTAGTTCTTCACTGTAAATGGGGGTGTGATGGAAGCAGCGGTCAAAGTGTTTATAAGCAAAAATTTGCTGAGGATGGAAAATCTGATGAAAGCATTTTTTATACTTCTCTGGTACCATTACAATTAATCTACAACAATCACGAAACGGATGAAGCAACTATTGTGTGGAAAAATCCTAGACCTTCATCTCCTCGATTCTGCAGACCAATACGATTGCAGTTTGTACATGAAGATGTACAATCAACACTGAAAGAAGTTACCGACATAGAACAGCAGATTGAGGGTCTTAAACCATACACTACTGAAAAAAATGATAAATCAATTTCAGTAACCTATTGTATGTCATTTACGATGATCGACGGCAAAGTCTGTAACGCTGTAACCGGTACCACTTCTGCACAACGCTGCTTCCTGTGCAAAGCCACTTCTAAAGATTTTAATAACATCGACAAAATTATAAAAATGGACATTACTACAGATAATTTACGATTTGGCATATCTACATTGCATGCGTGGATTCGTTTTTTCGAGTGCTGTTTGCATTTGTCATATAAGCTCACAACTCAAAAGTGGCAAGCTCGTGAAGAGGAAGTAAAAAAGATTGTGAAAACACGCAAGGAAGACATTCAAGACTCAATTTAAGATAAAACTGGGGCTCATCGTTGATCGACCAAAGCCAGGATATGACAGCTCAAACGATGGAAATACAGCCCGCCGTCTTTTCGAAAATGCTGCCACATCTGCTGAAATTACAGGAGTTGATGAAAATATGATTCACCGATTTCATGTTATTTTGCAGGTAATTTCGAGCGGATATGATATAGACGAAGAAAAATTCAAAGACCATTGTGTAAATACTGCCCGTTTATTCGTTGCTTTATATCCATGGTACATGCCAACATCTGTACATAAAGTGTTGATGCACGGAGCAGAAATTGTAAAATATGCCCTTTTACCGATAAGACAACTTTCTGAAGAGGCCCAAGAGTCACGCAATAAGGACATTAAGAACTACAGATTACATCATTCAAGAAAATGCTCTAGAGAATCGAATATGAGAGACATTTTCAATAGGCTTCTCGTAACATCAGATCCATTTCTCTCAAGCATCAGGAAATTGCCCCAGAGACCGGCGAAATCTCTATATAAAGAAGCTAGAGAGATGTTTAAACAACCTGAAGTCATCAGACAAGAGACAAGGAACGATTCCGATTTAGATACAAGCGGCTCAACATCAGAATCAGAATCGAATGATTCGAACATCGAAGATGACATTCAAGATTTTTGTTACTAGAAATAAATAAGAGTTATTTAATTTTTTGCAAACTTTGTACTCAAAAAACTTTTGATAAATAAATACATTGCTCAAGAGATTTTTTACTCATTCAAACCTAAAAAAATCATGAAATATTTTCTATTTAAAAATATTAAAAATTGAAAATTTTTACGGAATCGACCATATATCGCGTCTGCTATTTTAAAAATTAACATTTCAATAACAAATTCATAATCAGCGATCCCAAAAACCCTTAAAAAATACGATTGGGTATTTTTTACTGAATAATTTGACTAATTAGTTCAGTTATGTCTGCCATTTTGGGTCCGCCATTTTGAAAATCGTGATTGTGATAACAGATTCGTAATCAGCGACCCCGAAAACCCCTGAGGAAAGAATTTAAAATCATTAACGCCACTTTCTGATTTTTGACCAGCTTTTTGGGATTCTGCCCCACTGTGGGGCGCTATGTATATCCAGTGTCCGTCTTGTTCCAAAGCGATGAGCATTGTTTTGCTTATGTTTAGTATTCGTCGTTTACAACTTGTTTTTTCTATACTCTGTCCCCAATATGTATTTATTTCGTAAGGGTATTTTTTCTATACTCTGTCCCCAATATGTATTTATTTCGCCTGTATAAATTGAGTTGCGTGTTTTAGGTGACAGAAGTATTTCATTGCATCTTGTTTACAATTGAGCAATTCTTTTTTGCTTAAGTATAAATAACTTTTTTGATTTCGATTAATTATTCCGTATTTTTCCGATGTTTCTATAAATTGAAATGTGTTATTTCCCATCCTTGAGGGTAGTGGATATTCTTTGTTGACATGAAATTCAGTATTTTCTATTAATGTGTCTATTAATCTTAGAATAGTTTCTATTAATCTTAGAATTAAGACGAGTACCCTTGAATTGCTAAATGCATCTATGTTAGTGATCTTGAGCAGACTGCTTATTTTATGATGATCCAATAGCGTTGGAAAATTGAATCTTCTTGGTAAATGAGGCCAGGCTTTTATTAAATATTCTATTAATTCTGTATAAGATATCATTGGGCCAATTATCCCTTGTTTAAGATTTATTAGAAAATTTGTTAGCTGTCTCATCTCGTCCCATAATGATTTTAATTATTTTAATTTTATTTATTTTAATTATTTTTTTGTTTATCATTTGTACGGGCGTTACTTCTTTTGTTTCATTACACGGATCGCTCTGTAATTCTGATATTAATTGTATCATATGATATTCGTTTGCTAACATTTTGTTCAATATTTTTGAGTTGGAGTGTACAATTTGTAAATTCTCTTTTAGTGCGTCATTCGCAGTTTTTTTTTTCGAAATTGCGTTTATTCTCTCGTTTATTTCTTAGATGTCGCTTGTATCCATGTTCCCAGTGATTTTTGTTATTATTTTTTCTATCCCATTAATTAAACCTCTTATTACTATACTTTTATGTGTTCCTGTTATGTCGTACATAGTATCTATATGGTCTTCTATATTTTTTATTAGCGTCTGTACTGAATTCATAATGATCTCTTCTGTTATTCCCTGACGGATTTCTATTAATTTTATTAATGATGATTTCATTTTTTGTTCTCTCGCTATGATGGGTTTAAGATCCATTTTTATTGCTAATCTCCAAATATCTCATGTGACGAATAGCGTTCCAATTTCTTCGTAATAGATTCTTGTAAATTCTGGTGTTCTTGTAAATTTTTTCACTTGAAAATTCCTTTTTCTCGGTTTACAATTGACACCCTTTGCGAGCATAGTCAATGCCAGCAGGTTCCTTAAAAACGACGCGTTTTTTCTTCTTTTATTGTTGAAACTTCTTTGAGTGAGTGTAACGTTGAGAAATGTGTCGCTAATCTCATGGTTAGCCCTACGTTCCCTGTTCGTGCTGTGTCAGAGTCTTTGCCGTCGTCTGGTCCATTTGATAAGACGTGTGCTTCGAATCTTTTGCTCTGCTCTGAGCAGCCTCATTAATTGTCCTACCGTCTCCGAGAGAACGTCTGTTGCCGACATTGTTTAACGTAAGTGTTCCCTTTGTTTTAATCTTTCATTTTCTTTTTCTCTTTTTTCCTTTTATATTTTGTATATTTTACTTAGGGAATTTTTTCTTCTTTTGTGTGTTTCAGAATGTCTTTTTACACCAAGGGGAATTGCGTTATTTTCAAAGGGGAAGGTGTCGACCTTCACTTGTTATGTTTTTTTTTCTTTTTTTCGTATTTAAATTTTATTGTATTATCAGTATCTTGCCCTATTTTCACATTCCTTCTTTTTTGTCCTTTATTTCATTTTTTGTTTTAATTCGCTTTTCATTTATTTTTTTTTTCGTTTTTTTTCTATTAATCTTTTAATCGTTGTGCTCTTTTCTAATCCTCTTTTTTTTCTATTTGCAGAGTTACGACAGAGATGTTGACGGGACGGTCACCGTGGTGGGGACCATGGCTCCCCCAGTTTGTTGCGGTGGCCAAGGGGGTGCGGGCACGGAGGCGTCGCCGTCGGCTCCGTGCCCATCTCACTAAGCTGTGGCGGAAGGACCCGTTCTCCCGCGAGTGCGATGAGTGGGACCCCGAGGGAGCCCCTTACGATTTGTTTTGTTTGGGGTTCTTGTTCAGCAAGGGATCAGCTTCCCCCCCCCCCCCCCCTCAACCCGCGATTTCGTGGTTAAACTATGTCAGGTCATTAGGACGTTAAATGATGGCCTCTATTTTTAAAATAAATTAAGTTTATTTTAATTTTAATTTCGTGTGTGTTTCGTGTTTTATTTCTGCGTATCTTTTCTATTATTTATAGGAGTTTCTCTTTTTTTCATTATTATTTTTATTTTAATTAATTGAATATTTCAGTCCTTTTTTTCTTCATTACACTGCCACGTATGGCTTAATCCAGTTAACGTGCACGCGGATGCGCTTGCCTCCGCGGCCGATAGTATAGTTTACGTCTGTGTCCTTGCTTTTTATTGTGTATGACCCTGTCCACTTGGGGGTCAGCTTGGTGGACCTCCCGTAGCGTACGGTGGGGTCCAACAGTAATACTTTTCCTCCCGGCCGGTATTGTACCTTACCGGTGGTCGTATCGTATCTTTTCTTTGCTTTTTCTTTTTTACCGTTTCATTGTTCTTGCGCCACTTCCCATGTGGCCCGTAATCTTTCTCGTAGCTCGGCTACGTAGTCGTCGTAATTGTACGTTTGGCGCGGTGGCTGTTTCAGAGCCGTCGGTAATTCGGCTGCTTTTCCGTATACCAACTCATACGGCGTATAACCTGTCGCTGTATGCGGAGTGGTATTGTATGTGAACATTGCATATGGTAGCCACTCGTCCTAATCACGTTGATCTTCCCTTATATAATTTTTTAAATATTCCGCCAAAGTCCTGTGCGATCTTTCTAGCGCTCCGTTGACTGCGGGTGATATGCGCTAGTCTGGATTTTTTGTATGTCCAATAGTTGACACATTTCTTTAAATGTTTCGCTTAGAAAATTTGTTCCTTGGTCCGAAAGTATTTCTTTCGGTATGCCGTATTTGCAAATGATTTCTGTGACTAATGTTTTCGCTACTACACGAGCTTCTCGTGTTTGTATAGGTATTGCAGCGCTACATTTTGTAAGTAGGTCTTGAAAAGTGGGTATGTATTTGTGTGGATGATCTGTCTCAGGAAGAGGTCCTACTATGTCGACTGCACATTTTTCGAAAGCTCGTGTGAGGGTGTCTGTAATTATCATTGGTGCTGTTTTAATCATCGTTACCTTGTTTCGCTGGCACTTGCCGCATGATGCAACATAATCTTCTATTTCTTTTCTCATCCCGGGCCAGTTGTATTTCTGTTTTATTCGTTCTGTTATTCTTTTTGCTCCGGGGTGCCCGCCGACTAGGACGTCATGATATTCTTTGAATATAGCGTCTTTCTCTTTTCCGCTTGCGCACTCATGATTTGCTTCGCTATTTTCTGTCTCGTTGTCGCTCGAGTCTGTGCACGGAAAAAATGTCGGGTGAGCCGGGCGCCCGACCGCTACGGCCTCAGACCCGAAAGCACCGAGCCTTATGCGTCCAAAGTTTGGTGCCGCTGGCGTCTCCTTGTGGGCAATCTGCTCACCTTCGTCGGTGTGGCTGTCGTCCCAAAATGTTGGTGACGCACACGGAAGGGATGTTGGGCAAGCGACTGCACTACCATCGTGGTCACGCAGTGCCACTGCACGTTCGGTGCGGCGGCATTACTATATATTATGAGAGTGCAGGTCCCCGTCCTGTCGGGCAAGCTAGCCGCCTATGTTTTCGGGAACGCTGCTGCACCAAAACGGGGGAAAAGAGTCGCCCCGAGTTGATCCGGAGGTGCACGCAAAGGCGCGTCCAGACTTGAGTATACGAACGCACACGAGGCAATGCTATTTAGATATATATATCGAGGGCTTAGGACCAAAAGGGCGTAACCCACTGTTTTTCGACTTTTCATTGCCTTACTGCCATAAGGGCGTATCCCCAACATTAACACGGAAGTTCCATAAGAGCAAAATTAATCAGCCTACAGCCAGAAGGGCGTAAGCCCACTACAATACTGCCAGAAAGGCGTAAGCCACGAAAAATAAAAAAAGTGGCTTACGCCCGTCTGGCAGATCATTCATCATTTTTTCCCGGATTTAAATCGCCTGATTACAGCCAGACGGGCGTAACCCTCTTTTTTTTATTTTTCGTGGCTTACGCCTTTCTGGCGGATAACCGGTCAATTTTTTCCGAATTTCGATCGTCTACTTACTGGCAGAAGGGCGTTACCCCAAAAAAAATTGAAAACTTGATGTGTGTAAGATGCTGGCCAGTTTTCCATCTTTCTGGCCAGTTGATGGCCAGTAAACTGTCGAGTTCCAGACTAGGTGTGTAACGCAAATCTGTTCAGTGCCAGTCTTGGCAGGCTGACGAGTTGCTGGTCAGAAAAACTCGGTAGTTGCTGGTCAGGAAACTATTCGCTATTTGCTAATATTTTTTAATGCGAAATATAAACAAAAACGAAATATACCATTTTCAAAATGGTTGCATGCGCATATTTAGTCGTTGCTATAGTTAATACTCGAAATTTAAAAATTTTTCAAAATAAAAAATTTTCAAAATTTTCAAAATTTTCAATATTTTCAAATTTTTCAAAATTTTCAAAATTTTCAAAGGTTTCAAAATTTTTAGAGGTTTTAAAATTTTCATAATTTTAAAAAATTTTTTTAAATTTTGAATATGGTGAATATTTTTGAAACCTCTAAAAATTTTGAAACCTTTGAAAATTTTAAAAAAATTTTTAAATTTCAAATATTTTTGAAAATTTTGAAAATGTTGAATAGTTTTGGAAAATTTTGAAAAATTTTAAAATTTTGAAAAATTTTCAAATTTTGATAATTTTACACACACACGTCACACACACACACACACATCACGTTTTCAATTTTTTTGGGGTAACGCCTTTCTGGCAGTAAGTAGACGATCGAAATTCGGAAAAAATTAACCGGTTATCCGCCAGAAAGGCGTAAGCCACGAAAAAAAAGAGGGTTACACCCGTCTGGCTGTAACCAGGCGATTTAAATCCGGAAAAAAATGATGAATGATCTGCCAGACGGGCGTAAGCCACTTTTTTTTATTTTTCGTGGCTTACGCCTTTCTGGCAGTATTGTAGTGTGGGCTTACGCCCTTCTGGCTGTAGGCTGATTAATTTTGCTCTTATGGAACTTCCGTGTTAAAGTTGGGGATACGCCCTTATGGCAGTATAGTCCGTTTTTTGTGGGTTACGCCTTTCTGGTCCTAAGCCCTCGATATATATATATATCTAAATAGCATCGCCTCGTGTGCGTTCGTGCTCAGATGTGTACGCGGCTTTGGGGATGTAAACTTGTTATTTTTAATATCGAAATTGAAAGAATCTTATATAAATAGTTCGCAAATACGAATATTTTAAGTCTTATCATACATATACTGAAACGTTTGAGATTTCTTGCGTGGATATTGTATTGTATAATTATACAATACAATATTTCGCTCTCGATTTACGACCTCTCAAACAATAGAATAGATTTATTTTTAGATTTTGACTGTCGGTGATGCGAAGACAGAGTTCGAGTACGAGACTCAGAACAAGAGAGAATAACAACTTATTATTATTATCGATGGAAAATTGTGATATTTTCCGTTCCGTCACAATACATACATATCTATGTATGTATAATGTATTGTCATCTATTCGAAATTAGTTTTTTCTGTTTTCTTGTTTTTTTTTAGCTCTAGAAAATAAGTTCAATTTTGATGTGAGGCTGTGTGCCAACTTTGTGGGATTCCAAAAAGAAAGATTTGTGAACAACTAAATTCTTATTATCCTCACTTTCTCACTCACATTTCTAAAATTATTTTAAATTAATTTTCCCAACAGGAAAGGGAAGAAAAATTCGAGGCATTTCTAATATTTCTCGGAGACAAAGCAGTGTACTGATACGAGTAATTTCGTGTTTAAGTTTGAATAATACTGAAATTTGGATTCATCTATTATTATCATCACATTATTAGCTTATGTTGCTCTTAAGAAGACATCAAAAGTTTTCTACAACAGCGCTTATCATTCCAAAATTATGTGTGCTTGTCATTTTTTATTTAAAAATTAGAAGTAGCCGGTGAACATTTTCAACTACGAAAGTTACATAAAATTTACTTTTAAATAAATAGAAAACAGTTTCATTCTTCATCAGTATTTCTTTATTCGAATAATAATATATAGATAATATGTACATTTATTTTATTTATTTATTTATTTATCTTAATCTATAGTCTTTATCTAATTATAAATATAAATACATCGCCAAGATATTTACCACATGAGATAATTATGATTTGAATGAACCCAATCATTTTATTTGTTTTTTTATATGAATAATTAATCGAATATCCAAGACGTAGTGTTAGAAAATGTATATAAGAGACTATCACCGAAACTTCTGCTAGAATACTGTTACGTCCCGCGACTTTCAGGACTTTTGCATCGATTTGAGATTACTTATATCTTGTAATTCTCAATAAAATTCAATACGAGGAAAGGGACCCGGTCATACGAGAGAAACGTTTTTTTTTTCTCTGGAGAACTCGGATAGTTCGGGCTGTCTTCAAATCAAGCCGTTGACACGAATATGGTCTCAAGTGAGCATAAATTATCGAGAGGTGACGCCATGGCGGCGTCGATATCGCAGCTCTTTATAACAAAACGTCCATCGTCGGGCGTGAAGAAAAACATCCGTCGATGCTGAAGAAATCTTTGGCCATGGCATCAGATTGCTGAGAAGTGGTGGGCCTTTGTGCACAACGAAAAGCAATGTGCATGGGACACTAATACAGGCTGAGTGCAAAGTCTTTGCCTTCGTGAGAACTACAGGAGGTCTCTTTGGATGTGTGTGAGAAGGAAAGCAGGAGAGATAGAGCGTGTATGGCTCATCTAAAGCTAAGTGACCGGTGATCCTTTTTTTCCTTATCCCCGAATGAAGACTTTATGAACTGAATTCCCAAAAGTACGTGAGTGAATGGATGTGAAAATGTAAAATCAAGAATGAGCATGGATACCTGGGTCAGGTCATCGGTGATGGAAAAGGTGGCGTTAGATTATAGATTATTGCATTTAAATGTTCAGTTTTATTTTAAACTAGGTCGGGATTTCCATGAATCGAAATTGGTCGAAGAGAAGAGAATTTTTCTTTGAATCTTTGTTGTTTTTCTTTTTTTTTTCTTGCTCCGAAATTATGGGAGGTTTTAGCCTTGTTACGACTTTTTGGGAACGGCGTCTGGAAAAAGTCATCGGATAATTCTCATGGGTGGTCTACATGAGCTCTGCACGTGATCAATAAATTAACGCAGTGGTCGAGTCGAGGAGACTCGATGGAAGAAAGATTTCGACGAAGCACCCAATCATCGACGACCAAAATTAAACAAACTTTTGAGAATATCTGTTTATGCTTGGACTGTTATTGGACTCCAATTTAATGAGCACTGAATGTTTATGCTGCACGAAGAGGACGCCGAGTCTATAGCCAAAGAAAGAGAGCAAGCAGCGCTTTGTCCCAAGTCCTGGGATTCAGAAGGCGTATGTCCCATCGACATACGAATCCGAGCTCTCGCCTATGAAGGAGGGGCGACACCAAAATTCGGCATTGAATCCAACAAAGACCCCAAAAGCGTAGCAAGCGCATTATTTAATTAACGTTTTTCTTTTAACTAACAACGACCAAATTCAAAGATTTCAAGAGATTTCGTAATGCATGGGTAAAGGTTTATGTGGAAATGAAAATTGTGAACGAATCCTTTTCCTATAATAATTACGAGTTTGATGAATGAATGTATGTGTGATAGTTGCGTGACCATGAAGATAGATCTTTCCTGTAATGACAAGTAAGAGAAATAATAAAGCCGGAATCATAAAATTGCACAAGATCCGGAGTATATAAATAAAATTTCAATTGTTGTAACAAACGTAGAATCTGAATAACTGGTTAATAAGTATGAGAATTTTGAGTAATTAAGATATGGCAAAATGATTTTATTTTTTGTAATTATTGGAAAATTTGGAATGAATTAATTATAATCCAAAAAAATTGCATGTCATACACCATTGCATCAGAACCTCCGCATGGTGAATAATCAAAGAAAAAGAAATAGGAATGAATGGAATGAGAGAAAAGATCGAACGAAATCCAGAGCGAGAAAGATACAGAGAAACAGAGGAGAAGTTGTCACCGAACGAGAGTACGAATGGGACAAGACGAATGGATGTGTATGTATGTGTGTGTGACATCGAGAGCCTATGACGGGTCAACGCGTGGCCCGTAGGAGAAATCAAATGCAAGCATGGAGGGATGAGAAGGAGAGAGTGACCAGAATGAAGAAGAGGGGCTTACTCCTCCGCTGTGTGGAACCTCCAAAACGAGGGATAGAGTGAGTGAGAAAGTAAATACGAAATATGTAAGTATGAGAGAGACAGAATGAGCGTCTTCATGAAAAAAACGGCGTATGTATGAGAAAATTCGTTTTCTGATTATTAGGTAATAATGAAATAATTATTATAAAGGAATGCAGGAGTGAATATTATATCATAAGGATGAATTCGTGTTAATCATAAGTATAATTTTCGATTATATAGATTCTCGGAGATCATTGGGGATGCGAGGTGGAGGCGGCGGAGGAGCCTAGAGCGTCTAAGGCGTCTAAGGGCGTACCTCCCCACCGCCGAAACTAAGCCATCCTAGAGGACCCTATATAAGACCGGGTAATGAGCCCGCGGTATGTTCGTCAGAGTCGGAAGAAAATTTTAAGTAACGAATCGCTGGCAGTCGGAGGCCAGAGTAGATCTTAGTTTGAAGTCGCGGTATGTCAGACGTTCAGAAAATCCGGAGAAATTCTTACGCAAAATCGCTGTCCGTCGGGTCAGATTATTATTTCGTTTAGCCTCATTTTCATTTTTTAGAATTTTCCTGTTGTCTCCGGAATACCGTTTGTAGAGTATTAAGACCATAGACTTGTTTTATCTTTTGTTTTCCTTTCAAATAAAATTATTGAATCAGTGGAGATTTATAGTATTGAACTTTTTCTTTTTCACCGCTTATTTTTCGTTCCATTTTTCCACGGTTTTCTTTCATCTTCGTCGCGAAATACCCCTATCAGCTACGTCGGATTATTCCAATTTGCATCCATCTGTTTGTCATCATACTCGCCTCTCGTTGTCATCGGTGCATCATTTCGTCTGCTATTACCATTGTCTGTGTCAATCATCACCGTCGATTTACCTTTGTACCTGTTTCGATCATCAAAGTAGTAAGTATTTTAAAATGTTTTCTCGCATGTGTCAGTATATATTCGTTCGTGTTGCGCGGTGTCTCCGACCCCGGTCGACACCCCAAGACGGCTCGAGGCCCGTAACCGAAACTACCGGGTTACTCACCGTTGAAGGTCTATGAAATATTTTCGTCGTTGTTTTCCCTTTTCGCGTTATTTTGTCGTTTTACATTCAGATTTTTGGTGTTAAATTCAGTTTTATGGAAGTTCAGATTCTTGTGTTAAATTCATTTTTATGGAGATTCAGATTTTTGTGTTTTATGGAAATTCAGATTTTTGTGTTAAATTCAATTTATAGAGATTCAGATTTTTGTGTTAAATTCAGTTTTGCGAAAAGGGTATGTCAATTTAACTTCAGTTTTGTGAAAAGTGTCTGATCAAAATTATTCTCCCAATTTTATCTTCCTCATGTTTAAGTTCAATTCTTTGTCCGATTTATTTAACGTCCTTTTAAATTATTTTTATTTTGGTTTTGTGCGATTAGATTATTTCAATGTTCCAAGTAAATCATTCCGAAAAACCTGTTCGTTTTTCAATCAATTGTAGGATTATTTTTCGTGTGAATTTATTTTCTCCTAGGAAGTGCTCATGTTTGTAAATTCAGTGAAATATGTGCGAGTTAAATTCATTGGAGTCATTCACGTTTTGTTCCGGAAAATAATGGATCAATAGTGTTTTTTTTTTGTGTTTATCATTTGATATTCATTTCCAATATAAATTTTATGCATTATCCGTGGTTAAATTCATTTTCAAGTAATTTCGGATTTCTTTGAGTGATTAAATTCAATCGAGTCGTGGTCGAGTAAATTCTGTGTTGATTCTTGTTTTTGCGAGAGTTGTCCTGTCAATCGACCATGGACCTTTTCCAATTAAAGATAGCTGTCGTTGTAGTAGGGGTCATTTTAGTGCTCGCGATAATTTCGTTTGTCCTTGCAGTTTGCGCGGATGAACCCCTGGAGGCTTATCTGGAGGATGGCCCTGTAGTTTATTTTCTTCCGCGTCAGTGACAGTTTAGTTCCCGTTTTATTCAGAATTTATTTAATGCGATCATACAATTTTTGTCCTTTTATATTACGAGTTCATTTGTCCGATTTTGCCGAATTACAATTTATTAGTCTTTTCCGATGTATCTCGCGAAAATTAAAGAGTTTTGTTCGTAAGATTTTATTTTAATTTGCCATTGTTACCAAATTATGCACTCTCCGCCCATCCTGAGCAAATTTCCGCAAGGTTAGGCTCAAAACAGGGCAATAACCTGGCCAATTCCGATTTTATCTCGAATAACGTGTTAAAGGGAAAGCCGCGCTTTTCTTGGCCGAGATGAGAAAAATCGAGGGTCAGGACGTAACAATACCGATATTTAAATTTATATATACAGAAATTGAACTTCATAAACCATATCGAGTCGCAATAAAATGCGTATTCTGCCTTTTTATGGATAAACAAGGCGCAATTGAAGGTAAATCAGTGTACTTTAAGAATTTGGTTTCATCGTTTTTTCGCTTAACAATGTAAGCGTGATAGTGTTCATCAAAAGTTATTTCTTCGAAGATATTCATTTCAAACAAAATCTCACCGTTTACTTTCATTATTTTTATAATTTCTCCGAATTCATTTTCGCTGTTTTGCATATCGGTAACCACGTATGTCTTAATTTTATACAATGTACCATGAATTTTAGCTTCTTTCAAATAATCAGATTGGTTTACATTCTGTACCTTGAAAAAGGAAGATTTCGGTACAGAATCATCGCGACTGCTGAGAATTACATTTCCGCGCTCTACACCATGAATCATTTCACACATTTTCAGGGTTTGCTTGATAGCAATCGTTTTCAATAAGTTTTTGGTGCAACTCGTTGATTGAGCGTTCGATTTTAACTGCCGATGACGAGATTCGAAACGCATACACGAAAAGTTAATACAAGGCCCATTCTGCAATAAAACTCTAGGATAATGTAGCAAATTATGGAATTTGGGCTTCAAGTCACCAAAGAGCTTGAGATAAAGCTGTCGATGGTTTTCTATAAGTTTTCTCAAAGTTTTTGCATCGGATCGAATTATTCGCGGCGAAGTAACAATATCAATTATCTGTCGTAAATATTTATAGAGCTGCCAACATTCGTTTTCTTCAGGAACCAAGTCACCAATTATTAAACCAAAATAACGCACAAGGCAAAGCATTTCAGATGCTGACATTTTCAAATTTAAATTCATTTTCAATGTGTTGATGGAAATTATTGGAGGTGTGTTGGATTTTTCCATTGGGCCGTAGTCAAAATTTTGAATCCGACCATTTAAGTATTCCAATGTAAAATACTCGTATTCGAAAATAAGCTTTTTAATTATAGCTTCCATGACGTACACGCACACACCCTCTAATAGATCGTGCATCATATCCACACTCAAATTTTGTGTGATATGAAAATCCGTAACTTCGTGGAACGTGCATGACTCTTTAATGCCGGATTTCGATACATTTGCTTCCACCACATCTTTTTCGTAATTTTCGCGTGTTCTCAATTTAGATTCGTCTTCTACTGTTAACTTTGCAGATTCTTGTGAGGATACTTTGCAAATTCGACAACAATAATTAGCCCTGAGTGATTCCACTAGACCAAATATGCTGTTAAGACCTAAATTATCACCTAGTATCAACACCAATTGAAATTTCACGAGTCTCAAAACTCCATCCACCTTGATATAGATTCCCGTGCTCTTGAGAAAATTTATTTCTTCAATGATTTTTTGGAAAACCTTTTCGTTTGTGCTATATCTTTTATCTGAAGTATGAACTAAATTTGTAAAGAATATACTGCTAAATCGTGATGCAATGTGCGGTGGAAGACATGCAAGGAAAGCGTACACAGCACCGAATTTGTTTATTCCAGCATGACTGCCTAAAGCATTACCCGTTTCCAAATCGTCATAGAATAAAAAGAGCGGTAGAACGATATGATCAACTGCTTCTGAATATCTCTGAAGCCACAAGTCAGCTTGCATTACATTTGAAATAATGTAAGATACCTTGCGTAATACCTGGACATATTCTGAGATTTGTTTGAACATCCCTGGTATTTCTAGAAAAAGTTTCAATGTTTTTCGCAGTGGGACATGAATGGCATAAAAATATTCTGGTACGGAAAGTAAATCATCACCAACGATCTTATCCACGAAAGTTTGGCCAATATTGAATAATTCATGCTTGATGAACCCCTTTTTCCTTAAAAGATTAAATCGCTTGGTTTCTGTTGATACGTCTTCAAAAACTGAATTGTATGTATCGAAACATTTCTCGACAGCTTTTAAAGAGGCACCCGAAACATTGTTTTTCTCTAAAGCTTCCATAACTTCACCCCTCAGTAATGGCAGATATGCATTCCGAATGAAACTGTCTAGGTAGTCTATCACATCTTGAACGATTTTCCTTGGAAGACTCGAATCACCGTACAACGTTAAAATAAGTATTAGAATATGATACAGTAATGTAGGGTCCATTTTTCAACAGTGAAATTCAATTTGAGAACAGATATTTATAAACATATATATACATATATATATATATATATATATATATATGTATATCCACTGTTGGTTATGGGGACATGAAATTTTTTATTGCATACATTTGTTCAGTAAGATATGTTGATACGATGTATACTATATATTCAATTATGTATAGCTTATTTTTCGCTGTGTCGAGAAATTTGACGTCAAAGCGTATAACATTGTTCCACGAGTATACATATAGGTTTTGACAGTATACAATATTCAAATACGATCTATAATAAACAATAGGACGTTTTAGGTGTAAATGTATATAATGATAGTTGTTTAATGGTAAAAACTCTTTCTTTGTGTGAGAAGGTGTTTATGAGGACATCTGCCGATATCTGTTGTTTCATGTTAAAAGTGGAAAATAAAACCAAGTTGATCAGAAAATTTATATGACGTTTAAAAAAGCGGTAATAACAAGTCAAATATAACTTATTTATAGTGGAAAAATTAACCAACAGGTTTAAGAAATACGGCGTCCGCTAGCTCCAATATGGCCTGTTGAATGCAATAAATTCAATAACAGAAAAAGGAGAGAAACAAATACCGGTTACATAGTCATTTTTTTTGTTATAAATATGTACTTTATTACGTATGTTGGTTGATCGTTGACTGATGGATTTTATTTCAATAAAAATCCCCTTGCACGCCAAACCTCTGAAAGTCATGTAGACATTTTCACATATTATCAACCTTTACGCTGTATAGGTTGCTTTGAATGCTATATTAATTGCGATGCTCCCTCCGTAGACACGATATATTACAGAAACGCACCGAATGATTAATTAATCGAATACAATAGAGGTGCAGATAAAGTTAGATACGTGAAAGTATGAAGTGTCCCCGCAAACACCATTAAGGCAATGCAAATATAGCTCAGCCAAATGGTGAATCTCCGTGCATTTTGGGTAGGTAGCGATTGGAAAGTCGCTACTACCGAAAATGCAGTTTCATTATTTGACTAGACTATCACAACGCTGAAAAACCAATCAACAACAAACCAAATAAAAAAAATTAAATCGGTTAAAATGTTTATTATGAAATGCTGCATAAAAAAGGTGAGAAGTATTTTTATTGTCAGATTTTTAATTAATTAATTATCTGGCCTCAAAGTTTATTATGCTCTCATTTTTCATCTTTTTTATTTATAACTTTTTTATTATTAATATTAGCGCAAAAATTTATGAAAAAAAGTTATAGATAATTTTATCACATACAAAAAAGCTTTCTACAAAATTTTTGTCAGCTTCACGGTTACCGAGATAAATTAAAAAAAAAATACTTATACCCTGAATTTCAAGATGGCGGCCGTTCCTCACCTCCTAAAATCCCGGAAACTGAGTTTTACACTCGTGGCCGACCCCCCTACGAAATAAAAAAAAAATCGCTACCTACCCAAAATACACAGAAGACCCCTTTTGAGGCACCATTTGAATGGACTAATAAGAAGAACATAGATCAAAGAGGGTCAATACGTAAATATACGATACCCTTGTAAACACCATCGAGGAAATAAAAATAGGGGCACACACGAAAAAGTAGGTATATCCGTATATTCCATCAAGAATCGTGCCTTGAAACGAGGTGTCCCCATTAATGCCGTTGAGGAAATAATCATAAAGGTGGATACGGCGAAGTACGAAGTTTCCCTTTAAGGAGGTTCTTAACATCAATTGGGTGTGGCAAGGGGAACGTTATGGCGCGGCGCGGGCGATGTGCGGGGCAAGTTGCGTTCGGCATTTGTTTCACCGATACGTTTTCATTTTATTAATTTGCCATTACTCACGCTCAATTCTGTTTACAAGTATATTTCACAATCGCTACAGTGAAAAACTTTCTTTATGGGCAAATTATGTCTATGGAGGTCTAATCTATCGTTTAAGCGGTTCTTCGGGGAAGCGTTGCCGTTTTTCCACTCCTGAAATAATCTCCAATCATAGCTTCGAATACCTCTCCCATAAGAGCCCACGTATAAGCGGCATATTTAATGTTATTTTTCTCCTTAACTACGTGGTCAAAAAATCTGACTCTTAATGCCTCGTTGTTGGCTATCTTTAAAATGTGACGTTACGAACGTGCCTCGAAAAACTTTTTTCCTAAAGCTAGTCGAAAAAGACGCACGCAAAACCTTTCGGTAGTTATTTAGACGTTTTCACGGTATCTCAGTCTATGAAGTGTGCAGGTTCCTGTGAGATTTCTATTGATTGCATGACTCTCTTCTTAAGTTCAATATACCATAGAGACAAAACCGGACAGTTAATAAAATCGATGCGAAGCACCTATGAGAATAGATCGGTCGAAGTAAGAGGTGTACCTGCAAACACCGTTGAGGCAATTAACATAAAAGTCGATACGTAAATCGAAATGTCCCCTTAAACACTGTCAAAGCAATGACTGAACCTTTAGGTACGTAAAAGACCGCGATGTTCCCATACACGTCGTTAAAGCCATAAACATCAGGATACATCAATAAAAAAGTGACCTCGTAAAAGCCTTTAAAGTAAAGAACGGTAGCGACAACAATGTACAAGGTTGATATTTAACACCATTAATGCAATAAATGTGAGAGTGGATACAGAAAAATACAATGTGTATGTGTCGTTTAACGGATATAAACAAAGGTAAATACTTCAAAGTATAAGGTGTCCCAGAAAACATAGTTACGGCATTGAAAATATAGGAAGAAACATAGTAGTACGTGGTATCCCCGTAAACACTGTTGTAGAAATGAATGTAATAATGCATTCACCGAAATACAAGGTGCCTCTATAAACACCATTAGAGCAATAAACATAAGCATATGTACGTTAAAATACTGTCCTTGTAAATGCTGTTAAAGCAAGTGATGCAACGAAAGAAGCAACGAACGTGAGAACAAATATGTCAAAGCATAAAGTGCCCCCGTAAATACGGTTACGAATTTAAACGCACTGGTATATACGTAAAAGTTCTAAGTGTCCCCGTAAATGCCGTTCAATCAACAATTAATCAACTGATAATTCTATTTTTTTCACAAGATCTACATCGCATTAAGTACAGTTTTTGTTACCGACCAAACTCTTTCTATTCGCCAGCCCAGAAGAAAAGAGGGGACTTAAGGCTCGGGTACAATAGCCGTAACCGTATCCATAACCGTAACTTTAAGAAGTTGGGAGGCCATGCATGTACTGTGTTACCGTCTACAATGTGCAGTGTATAGACGGTAACACAGTACACGGCCTCCCAACTTCTCAAAGTTACGGTTACGGCTATTGTACCCGAGCCTTTAATCACGTTGAAGCAATAAACATGCAGACAGATAAATGAAAAAATGAGGTGCCTCCGTCTCATCATGACCCCGTAAACGCCGTTGAAGTAATAAATATGAAGACAGCTACATCAAAAGAGGAGGTGCTTCCGTAAGCGCTGTTTAAGCAATAAACAAAAGAGCAGATACGTCAAAGTACGAAATGCCCACGTAAAAGCTGTTAAAGCATTGAATGTAAGGGTAGATCCAGCAAAATACGCAGTACCCCGTAAGCATGCACCGTTTAAGCAATGAACACAAATATAAATACGTCACAGTACAAGGTGTCCCCTAAAATACCATTACGAAAATGAACATATCGATGCAAACGCAACAATACGTGGTATCTCCGTAATCAGTGTTGGATAAATAAATGTAAGGGTAGAAACATCGAAATACAAGGTGGCTCCGTAAATACCGTTGATGCAATAAACATAAGGACATGTACGTTAAAATATGAGATGTCCCCGTAAACGCTGTTAACCCAAGCGACGCAACAAATAGAGCAATAAAAGTAAGAACCAATACCTCAAAACTCAATATGCCCCCATAAATATGGTGCGGAATTAAACCTACTGGTATATACGTAAAATGATTAAGTGTCCCCGCCGTTTAGTCAATAAATATAAGGGCGGATACATTCGAATAATAATCGCCTCTGTAAACGCGGTTAAAGAAACGTAGTAAGTAATTAACATAAGGGCAATTACATCAAAATGTTCTGCATGAATTTAAGGCAATTCGATAAAATATTATGTTAGTCGTGTACAATTTTCGAGCGAAAATAAGTTGTCTCGTCAAACACGAGTCAACCGTTCCGTATAAACTAAGATTTCTAGTTAGCAGGCTAACGTAAATTTTACTACAGTTTGTCCACTCACAAGTATTTGAACATGCGGCGATGAAAATCTATTCGGACATGAATGACTTCAATTTTGAGAATTGTAGTGGCATTTAACAAAAGGCGTCTTTGAAGATGCTACGTACACTCCACATGTAGGAATAAAAATTACAAGTACTCTCGGTGTGTCGTCATTTCGCCATTTTCTGGAATATGACGTCTTAAACGTGCCTCAAAAAACTTATTATCTTAAAAAAGAAGTTGCCTCAGTAAACATTGTTAAAGCAATGAACAATAAAAGAGTAGAAACGCCAAAGTACGACGTGTCCACATCGTAAACTCCGTCAAAGCAACAAACGTGAGGGTAGATGCAGCAAGATACCACGTCTCTTCGTAGGCACCGTTTACGAAATGAAGGCAAGGGTAAATACGTCAAAATATCGGGTGTCCCCAAAAACACCATTACGGCAATGAACATATCAATAGAGACATTACAGTACGTACTACCTCTGTAAACACTGTTAGAGCAATAAATATGAGGATGGAAACATTGAAATACAAAGCACCGCCATAAAATACCCTTGAAGCATTTTAACAATAAGGACAGATACGTCAAAATATAAGATGTTTCCGTAAACGCAGTTACAGCAAGCGACGGAACAAACAACGCAATGAACATAAGAACAAATATGTCAAAGTTCAATAAAGTGCCCCCATAAACACAGTAAGAAATTGAACGTGCATACGTTTACGGACGTAAATAATCAATAACTACTGATTATTTATCGATTAATGATTGATTATAATCAATCGACTAATTGTGTACTTTTCATCGAAAGCTGTACTTTCTTTAAATAGCATTAACCACAGTTTTTGTCACCGATCAAGATCCTTCTGTTCACCAACATAGAGGGGAAAAGGGTACTTCGCCTCACCTTAAAGTAATTCTTGCGCGACCGGTGGCGGAGAATAAGCGGGAACATAGGCGCGGTGAGCGAGCACGCATGAAACAAGCCAGAGTCGGTTTTCTCCCGAAACTAAAAAATTACGTTTTTTTAATTATAACGGTACGGTAAATAAATTTGAGTTTTCATCAGAATCTTCAATAATTTTTATTGTATCGATCCAGCCAAGTTTCGTCCGCTCATCTAGCTTTTAAGTATTAAAATTTGAAAAGAGTAAGCACTGTAGCTTCGTTTGTCACTTTAGGACGTATGCCCACCGTGTTAAATTGGAAAAGTTTACGAACCTATATTTCCCGAACCAAACGGTAAAAGAATCTAAAACTTTGCAAGAATACTGCAGGAACCTCAACCTTTCCGTTTGTCGTATTTTTATCAGTGTATCTATATAGATTTGACGAGATTGCAAGAGCCACCTTAAAGCAGTAAACATAGACACATGAATTAAAAACGGGGTGACTCCGTGACCCCGTAAACACCGTTGAAGCAATAAATATAAAGATAGCTACAACAAAAAAGGAGGTGCCTCTGTAAGCGCCGTTAAAAAAAAAACAAAACAGCAGGTACGGTATTGGTTACCGCGTCCGCCAATAATTTTCCTTTCTTAAAAAGATTCTCTTTCTCTAAATCACATTAACTACAGCTTTTGTTACCAACTGAGCTCCTCTTATTCGTTAACACAGAGAAGAGGGTACTTCGTATCATCGCAGTCGGTGACAAAAAATGTATTTAAATAAACGGTTCAGCGAAGGTAGAGCTTTCGAACAAAAACCGAATTATTAGTAGACGCCTGATGAGTTAACGTGTTTCCTAATAACTTCAATTTCTTGGAAAGCTCTACCTTCTCTAAATCGCATTAACTACAGTTTTTCTTATCGAGCAAGCCTTTTCTGTTTGGCAAAACAGAAGGAAAAAGGGGGCATAGCCTCGCCTCAAAGCAATAAACCTAAGAGCAGATAAATTAAAAACAAGGTTAAATTCAACGCCGTTGAGGCAATAAATATTCAGATAGATGCATCAAAAAGGAGGTGCCTCCGTAAATATCGTTAAGACAGTAAACATAAGAGTAGATTCATCTAAATATGAGGTGTCCCCGTAAACGCCATTAAAGCAATAAACATAAGAGATACGTTAAAGTACGAGGTGTCTCCGTAAATGCCGTTAAAGCAAGAACTCAAGCCGTTAAGGTGATATGAGACACATGAAGGTGCGACAGAGATAGTATCAATTTTCGGAACAAGCGTTATCTGAGACGCTTGACGTGTTGGGAAAAGATATACCAAAAAACACCACGAATGGTGGAAAAAGCTTGACAAGTACATTTCCTTGTGTCATTTTGTCTATCTTTATAAAAGATGTAAAAAATCATTTCAACAAACATTTCGGTCGGGACAGGGATGGAATTACCTACAGCAAAAGCGTCTGCGCTTGACAACCCCTTGGGGGTACCCGAATGTATATCTATAAATACCCCGCGACTGTGCGAAACTTCCGTTCGATCTTAGGAAAATTGAGACCAGTTTGGCAATTGACTGCCTAGACGTCACGTCGACGCGCCGAGCTAGCTGGATCAATAAAATACGAGCATAAGAGATCTCAGGTAGTAAATCCCTATAAACCTCATATATCCCTCAAGCAGTAAGTCCCTATAAACACTGTTAGACCAATGGCTATACACTCAGGTACTCAAAAGTACAACGTATTCCTACCGTAAGTGCGAGAGAGCTATAGTTGTTTTCACGGTTCCCTATTTTCTCTCCGGGACGACATTGAAAAGAAAAATTCATCCTCTGCTCCAATAAAAAGGGAACACACTTACGCTATTTTTTCGCCTGAAATGTAAACCACTAACGATAAAACGAGTTTAAATCGTAACTGCACATTTGTAGTGGCATTTCATTGTGTTAAATGAGGACGATACATAGAATTACCTCAAATATGTTCACCTTTTGAATTAACGTTTGGAGGGACCCCAACGAAGGGATACAAATAATGATTAGTATCCCTCAATAATCTTAAAATGTCTAAAATGCCTAAATACATGAAATAAAAATTATTTTTTTATAGTTACTGATCTTTATTTCCGTTCACTGTACATTGTCGGTAAAACCAAGATTTAATCGTCGCTGCATTCCGCGATTTCAGAATATCTCGATTTTTTGTCTTCAACTTTTCAATCTCCATCAAAGAGGGCATTGTTGATTGTTCGACGTGATGCGCGAAGGCGTTCATCACGAATGCGCTTTCTTCTGGCGTCCAGCGTGGCTTCTTCGGGCCTTTTCCATACGGGGAAGCTAATAAAAATATACCATATTAATCAACTTGATTATTGATAACATGTAATGCTTTTTCATGACATATCATCGATGGCACAACCATCTTTTGCGCAGTTCGGTCTATTTTACAGAATACTCACTTGATCGCTTCTTTCGTTTTGTCGTCATTTTGTCGTTTACCGTCAAGGATACGTTTTTTCCTATATAATAAGAAATTCAAATAAATTCAAAAACATGATTAATGATTTCTGCTAAATCTTCCTGAATTGTCTCGAATTTTGACTATCAAAGCAAAGGGAATAGAAATTTTCCTCCATTTTACTCGCTCTTATTAGAAGCTTTGATCCCGTGAATTTTTTGCTCTTCACTTTTTAATGGAGATGTGAGTTATTAAAATTTAGCACGAAGCTAACCAGTCACGGCCCTTCGGCTACTATAAGTCTTATTTGAGTTGACTTATTCGACCGTATTAAGTTTTGAAAATTTCAAGAAATATGCAAAAATGTGCCTGTGTAATTTATTAGTTATTGCTCTTAAATTGTCTTCGTAAATTTTAAATTTGTATGAGATACTTAATATTTAATTTTCCAAAAAGCCAATCAATGCATTTTTAATTTTTAGAATTTTGAAAATAGACAAAATCTGTATTGTTATTTATTAAGGCACTTATTTAATTTGTATGATATTGATTCAACACTTCTTACACGCGGGAATCATTAGTAAATATTTGGTATTAAATTTATAAAAAATCGGCCGAAGTGAACTTTGAAGAAATTTGAATTTTAAAAACATTCTAGTCCTCAAGGTATTTCGGTAGCGACCGGCAACGGGGAATAAGCGGAAACGATGGTGCGGTGGCGCACGGTGAGCGGAGCATGCATAAAACAAAAGAGAGTCTGACCGTTCATGCGCTATACCCGTGGATAGCAGTGAGCTTATTTGGCTTGTAACTAATAAACCAGATGGACGAACCTATTCAAATTTGTTGGCAGTCATATTAAATATCTAATAAATATCTGACATACATTTTATGCGGGTGTCAATATTTTAATGGAATTGACAGCTCAAACAAATATTGCTCCCATTTACTCTCGTGTATAAGCCAAATTTTTGAAAATTATTTTTACAAAAACGACATGGAGGATCAACTTGAAATTTGAGCGGTTCATGTTTTATATATTTGTCATTTATTTTAAAAAATTGAGTTGATGGCATCATTTTCAAAAGTGGTATCGAAACGCCTTAAGGCTATGAGACGTGTTAATTTTGAACAGTTGAGTCACAGTATCTGTATACATCAAGTGCAATTAGAAATACCGGACAGAAAGGGACAAACCATAAGTTCACACTCGTAAACCAGGCGAGTAACTCAGTAAACTCAGTGCAAGTAAAAAAAAAGTGTGCTAGTTGAAACTTGCTTATTGCTCCGAGTAATCTTCAGAAATCGACAAAGCTTCATTTATGAGGGCCAAAATACAGAAAATTACCTGCTGATAGAGGGAACATTGTGCATCTTCGAAAACTACAAGGAGGCAATGTGCAAGCGTTAACTTACGCCTTTTATATATTACACACCATCAATGTAATGTGATATTATGTAATGTAAGGTATCTCCATCTTAATAACTATTCACTCGGAGACTCAGAAACAAGCAAACCCTCACGTCCTAACAGTTTACAGTTAAGTTATAATGACAAACTCTCTCTCTCTCTCTCTCTCTCTCTCTCTCTCTCTCTCTCTCATTAATCGTAATAGAAATTAAACGACTGTGAAATGAATTGATGCTATTTTCTAAATATATATATTTCATTAAAGTATACCTGGTGGGCCAGTGGCTATACGCGTCCGAGAAGTCGATGCTTGAGTTATTTCGAAACTCGTGCTAGCGTAGTTGCTCGATACATCTGACTCGTCTAATACAGATGTCTCCACCACGTCTACAATTAAAAAATATTGTAGCCATTCCTATGTAACAAAAGAACTTAAAATTTGTATATCATTCAGTTTATTTATATCCGTTGTATTTACCATTGAGAACTTCGCTTTCAGATTCTGTATCTGAATCAGAGCCTGAATCGGAATCATTGGCACCTTGCGCGGCTTCTAGCCATTGCGAAGTTTTGATTATTTCTCGTTGAATCACCGGTTGTCTATAACACAGCTTGTGAATCCTTTCGGCATGACCCATGAAATTTGCCAAGTCCCCTACTTCGTTGTCAGACAGATTCAAGCTAACGCATATCGTAGCAACGTGTTTACGCAATTTGGTCCCGCGCAATGTTTCGGGAAAATTCGCTTCACATTCAGACGAATAACGTCGCATCAGTGGGCAAGCCTTGATGTAATTAGGGACATTCTTCAGGCGATCAGGAAGAGCGAATATGTACGGATTTTTCGAGTTAACTTCAGCTGATTTCCGATGCTTCAAAAGAAGATTTATGCACTGCAGTAAGTGACTGTGCAGTAAGACCGATACATTTCGATAAAGCTTCCCTGTTATCTTGAATCGAATATATTTTTTCGCTTTTTCTTTCGCTTCATCTGGGAGAGCGTTGAATTGGTCCGCGTTCATGTCTTCTGAAAGTCCTTCGTAATTCGTGAAATCGCTTATCAACGATCTTGAAATTTCACCGACCCGCCGGCGATTGAAAAACATTACCGAGATAAGCGTGTATTCTGCAAGAGACTTCCACGTCCGAAATGAAAACTCTTTTCTCAATTTATCGTATTCAGCATGTCTTTCACGGTCCAGGTATTTGCTGAATTTTTTTATATCCTCCATTGATGGCAGGATAATTTTCTTTTGTCGCATAAGTTTTCCTTGTGTCTGGAGAGCTGGTTTGTTGATGCTGGTCGCACAATCTTCGCATAGAAGTGTATAAAAATCTTCAACCTGTTTTTGCCTCGTAGAATCTTCTTTCTTAATACATTCTCGAACCATGAATTTTCCGACTTGTTTGAGAATCGTGCTGAGAGATGTAGCGAGGGAAGGTGTTTTGCAAGCAGACTCTCCACAATTTATCCCAGCAAGTTTACGAATTGCAGTAATGCAATGATCGAAATACTTTGGTTGAAAAGCGGAGGCCAGATCTGTGACTTCGTTACATTCGTTTTTTAATGTTATCATAAAACGACCAAGTTGTCGAAGTTTTTGCCGGATCAAATCATCATGGTGCGTAGAATCGCTGTATTTATCAATCAATTTATTTGCGTATTTTATGGCTAGCTCGTCGTAACGAATAATACGCACGGCTCGATCTTCTCTCAGTACCGGAAAAACTCGTTTTCGCAAATTTTCGCATGCAGCCTCGTGAATTCGCCCTACGACTGCTCGACTCTGCACTTTTATGTTTCGTTTATTTTTGCAAATGGCTTTTACACATCGACGATAGTGATGTCTGAAACCACTAGTTGCAAAAAACCCTTTGCACTTTGGGCAGCATGAAAAATCAGATGCACCTTTCTTAGATGATGTAGGTGGTCGCCGGCATACGAGTAATTCACCATCATTTCTCTGATTGTCAACATTGAAATAGAAGTCTCCTTGTCGTCGAAGCGTGGCAATTATATCTTTCCGTTCTTTGCAATTGCGCGGAAGATCCATAAACTTGGATACGTCGGGTTCATTCG